>CM038640.1:2682145-2904645 GCA_021554675.1 Leuciscus idus | reverse complement strand
ATGACTGCCTCCGAAAGACTGTTTTCAAAGAGGTAATAGCTTTCTGTAAGCTAATGCTTTTGGAATAGCACACATAAAGTGTCCCCACTACATGACAGATCATCTGAGAAACTAACAACACTGACAGAGTTTTGTTACAAGAACATTCTCCAAATATTCAGTGTTGGTCTCAATATCAATGCAGAAATGTTTTCTGAAAACACCTGCAAAGGCTGAAAAAAAGTTACTTAACAAGAGTCAAGGGTCAAGAGCCCAACTAAAGCAAACGCTGATCACCATGATAGTAACATCCAACGAAACAGTCATTCATTAACATCTAAACCTCTGTTAATTCTCAATAAGAACTTCTGTAGACGTCTGACAGAAATAAAGTCAGTCTGGTTATAAGTGAAGCTGGTAATGCTGTTTGTGGAGTTGTTTAATCAGATCTTCAGAGAGTTAATGTCTTTTATCTTCAGTTCATCTAAGGCTGTGTCTGAAGAAAGTTGTAGTTTGTGTTCTTATTTCTCTTTCTTTCAGTGCTTGTTCACAGCAGGTGTTTGAGTGAAAGAATGTCAGGAACATCATACTAACCTTTAACATTATATTAACATTCAGGAAACTGGACATTTCTATGTTCTTGGAATATTACAAATCAACATTCCTAGAATATTTAATTGTTAATCAAAATTAAGTTGAAAGAACGTTTGAGGAACATCACACCTTCTAAAACACGTTCTTCTAACGTTAAGAAAACTGGACATTTTTTACGTTCCCAGAACCAACACTGAATTAGTGAAAAAGGTCTATAAATGTAATTATTAAAACATTTATTCCAGTCATGACAACTCTCTGGATAAATCTTTAGTGTGTCATATTTATATATGACAAGTGAAATATGAATTAAATACTTTGATTGGATGCACAACCTTTGACGTCAACAACAAAAGATATGAGAAGTGAATTTAAAAGCACATATTTATATTGCTAACCTGCTGTCTGCAAAGTCATCACAGCAGACATGCGACTCAACAGCTGAGAACCACTGATTCATTCACAAACTCTTTCTTTTACCCTGTTTTACTGTCTGCAGGGGGTATTTGGCCTGTATAAAGGGATGGGTGCTCCGCTAGCTGGTGTCACCCCGATGATGGCACTGAATTTCTTTGGCTTTGGGCTGGGAAAGGAACTTCTGCAACGGGACCCCACCGTACCAATCACGTTAGTACAGCAGAGACACGGGACGTTTGTCATTTAAAATGATGTCAAGTCTGTGCTGAATATGTCACATTTAACACACTCAATTTCCATGATGTGTCTGAAGGTACAATTTGTAGTCTTAATAAAAGCTCATGTATGTTCATCTTCATGTAGCTGAAGACAGCAGCAGGTGAACAGATTTGTTTCTCCTCCTCTTTCCCGTGGCTTTATCTCTGTCAGGTACACACAGATCTGCTTGGCAGGGATGCTGGCAGGAGTGTTCACCACTGTGATCGTGGCTCCTGGAGAGAGAATCAAGTGTTTACTTCAGGCAGGGCACATTACTGACACACACACACACACACACACACACACACACACACACACACACACACACACTACTGTCATAAATACACCTGTATCCATAGTATGGACACCATTATTATGGTAATAAAAAGACTCATGAATGAAGCCTAACCAATTTACTATAGCAACATACTGTATAGCTCACTCGACTTTCATTAAGAAAAGCACAAGACTATAAGAGAAAAAAACTGTTCTTGAGAACCAAAACACTTTAAATTTAGGTAACATAAGTAACCAAGTCGCTCCCTTTCAAGCGGTCACTCGTATTCACATCACATCGAACCAATCCATTCACGCCGTGATATGTTCAAGCCGAACGACATGTTCGATGGCCCCGAGGGCAGAAGGGCTAATGCGTGCCCTGAAGAGGGTTCAGAGATTGGTAGGAACCTCTAAGAGTAATGGTGGGCCGGGCTCTTTCAGAGGCCAGCTCCAACTATACAGAGAGGATATGTGCCTGTAGTGCAGGGACTTCCAGGTTATAAAATCTGGCGAAGGTGAACGGCGAGGACCAGCCGGCTGCCGCACATATATCGCCAATAGACACCGCACTGGACCACGCCCAGGAGGAGGCCATGCCTCTGGTGGAGTGTGCTCTGATGCCAATGGGGCATTGAAGGCCCATTGAAGCGTAAGCTGAAGCGATACCATCTACTATCCCTCGGGATAATCTTTGCTTCGTGACCAGAAGCCCTTTGGTGCGGCCGCCGAAGCTTACGAAGAGCTGTTCCAACTCTCTGAAATGTGCGGAGTGCTCAATATATGCTCGTAGGGCCCGAACCAGGCAGAGCACGTGTAATTGTTGCTCGTCTTCCGACGTGGGATGAGCAGAAAGCGAAATGACTTGCCCCTTCAGGAAGCAAACAATCAAGTCGCTTTTACCCAACGATTTGCCGGCCACTGGAGCATGGAAAGCTGCAATGGCCGCCATGTAGACTTTGAGCGTGGAGGGGGTGCGACTCGTCCAGTTGGTCTTGTAGAAATGACAGTACCAGCGGTACTTCACATAATGCCTGGCTCCGGGCTGAGCACCAGCTGGAGAAGACAGACCACTTAAGGGCATAGGGGCGTCTCGTGGACAGGGCTATAGCCTCACAAATGGTGCTTAGGACTCTTGCTGGGAGGCCTGTAAGCGTCGAGGGGCCACACATGGTGGGCCCATAGTTTGGGACGGAGGTGCCAAATCGTCTTGTTCGTCTGGGAAAGTAGGTCTTTCCTCAGGGGTATCGCCATGGGGCTGCTGTCAGCAGCTGAATCAGTTCGGGGAATCAAAGTTGGGTCCGCCAGAGAGGGGCCACTGGAAGGACTACTTGTCCGCCCTCCCTGATCCGTTTGATGGCCTGAGGGAGAAGCGCGACCGGGGGAAAAGCGTAAAGGAGGAGGCTGGGCCATTTGTGGGCCAGCGCATCCCTGACCTTTGAGAAGAATATTGGGCAGTCAGAGTTGTCTTCAGAGGCGAAGAGGTCGACCTCTGCCCTCCCAAAAATACACCAGATCCTTTGAACCATCTGGGGATGAAGGATCCATTCCCCTGGGTACACATGACCCAGGTTCAGTTTGCCCGGCACGTGCGTTTCTCTCAGCGATCGCAGGTTGAGCTGTGCCCATTAGAGGAGGCTTCTGGCTAGCCTGTACAGAGGTCTCGACCTGAGTCCGCCTTGGCAGTTTATGTAGGACACTACTATCGTGTTGTCGGACTAAGACAGGGTGACCTGTCAGGTGTGGTAGGAAGGTTTTGAGGGCCAGCAAAACCGCCATAATTTCTAGGCAGTTGATATGCAGTCGCTTCTCCATTCTCATCCGGTTTTCCCTCACACAGAGCACCCCAACCCGTGTTGAAGGTGTCTGTGGTGACTACCATCCTTCGTGAGACCGTCCCCAAGCTTACCCCGGACTCGTAAAAGCTGGGGTCTCTCCAAGGGGCCATGACTCTGATGCAGCCGTGGTCCACCTTGACATGAAGGTGGCCTGAGCGTCACGCTTGGGAAGAGACCTGGGGTTTCAGCCAGTACTTTAAGGGGCGCATTTGCAGCAGACCCAGCGGAAGTACTGCAGATGCGGAGGCCACGATGCCTAGCATCCTTTGAAAGGTTCTGAGGGGGCAACGGGCCCCTACTCTGAAAGAGGTAGCGAGCTGCTGAATAGTCTTTGAAAGTAAGCATCTGTCAGATCCACTGAGAAAAACCAATCCCCTGGGTGTACTAGTGCAAAGATTTGTTTCAGGGTTAGCATCTTGAACGGCCGTTTCATAAGGGCTGTATTCAGATGTCTGAGATCTAGGATGGGCCTGAGGCCGCCATCCTCCTTTGGAACGAGGAAGTAACAGCTGTCGAAGCCTGACTCGCTGTGGGGCGGAGGAACTGTTTCCTTAGCACCTTTTGCCAGTGAGCTTATTACTTCGGTGCAGAGGATGTGAAGAACCACCTTCACGTTACTCTTCACCGAAGTATCACCTATGCCAGCAAAGCGGGTTGGTTTGTGAGCAAAATGGAGTGAGTAATCTCGTTCTATTATGTTCAGTACCCATTTTGACACGCCAGAGATAGCTCTCCATGCCTTGGCCTGGCTGGCTATGGGCTGAATAATTTTGGGGGGCGGAACCCTGCATTTGGGCAGGGTGCCAACACCTGTGGGGTGTGGAAGAGGAAAAGTGCTCTTTTGCCGAGTATTTTTGTTTTTTATTTTGTTTGCTATAACAGCGGCTATCACGGCCCATAACCTGCAATTGCAACATCTTCTCCAACAGCCGGAACTGAACAGGGTGTTTGGAGGAACACTCTGGGCTTTTTGGAGGGTGGTCCGGCCACAGCGAGACTTAACCCTCCCCTCTTCCTGTATGGATGATCAGGACTGCTTCAGTGTCTCAGGGTCCAGCATTATCCTAGGCCATTATCCTTCGCTGGCTCGTTTGCTTGCTCGCTGTTCCGCTGCTGGGCTCTGTTTCGTCGGCGAGGAAGGCTCTCAGGAGTTATCTGCGAAGTCCGAAGATCGTCGCTGAAGGAGATTAAATCTGAATCATATGGCGAAATGAGCTGCTTTTATAGGCAGGTGCCCCGCCCCTTCTGGCGGGCTCTGCACTCGGGTCGGCAGGCTGTGCAACGATTGGTTCGCGCCGTTATGCCACTCCACCACAGGTTTGTGCAGTTCCCACTGACCAGCCAATAGCGTGCATGTAGATCAGTGCATGGCTGTGCAGTAGCACTGTGTTATTTTATAAAAGGCTTCAGTAATTGGAGAATAGGAGTTTTCCCAGACGCAATACAAGTCACCGTTCGAAAGGGAACAGCCTTTATTAAACTCAGATACTCAGGAAAACACTAGAATTAACTCCAGAGACATAAACCACACATGAACGAGAACCGACAAGCAGTGCGTCACGTTTTGTCTGTGTTTTGGTGTCATGTTCAAGGACTAGTTTGATTCTCTTTGTTTCCTGTGTTCCCGTTGTCCCTGGTTGTCATGGTAATTCATTGTTTGATTGATTAGAGTACACCTGCCCACATTAGTTCTGTTGTTCATCTGTAAATAATGCACTCTGTTTCAGTTTGTGTTATACACGCTGTTATGTTTCTCTTCTTCTGTTTGGATTACTGTTATGTTTGGATAATGCTATCTTGTTTTTGTTAAATAAACTTTTAAGATCCTCTACTCCTCCTCCTACTCATCATCATCATCATCTGTCCGTGACACAATGACTAAAACACAGGAGTATACATATACACACACGATACAAATAAAGGAAACTAGATAGAGGAACAGGTGTACATAATCAATTCATCAAAGAGTAACTGTTGAAACACACTAGGGAGAAATAATGAGTACCAAGGAAACTAAACTGAGTGGGGAAACAGGAACTAAAGGAAACTGGGCAACATTCTAAACCAAACAAAACCGTTACAGAAATGTGATCAGTAAATTTAGTTAAATCACACTAAATTGTGTCTGTGAAATCACATTGGGCCTAGTCACAAGAGGGAACATTTATAAATCCCTTGAAACTTCAAAACAAAGTAGAAAAACAAATTCTTTACAGTACAAGTACAATTTTGTATTTATTTGACGATTGCATGTGTGTTTTAGACCCAGTCCTCAGCCTGTCAGCTGAAGTACACTGGACCAGTGGATTGTGGACTCAGACTTTATAAGGAAAAGGGAATTTGCAGTGTCTACAAGGGCACTGTTCTTACTCTAATCAGAGGTGTGTGTGTGTGTGTGTGTGTGTGTGTGTATACTGTACTGCACTGTATGTGTGTGTTCTTCAGATGACATCATTTAGTCCCTGACCTGTAAACTAAGATTAACAGGTGTCCTCTATGGATGCTGCACAGTGACACACACATTGCTTGGCGAACCAGTTTGTCATGCCATAGCCGTTACTATGTTGTGTATTTTATCAGAATAGCAACCCTTACAAAAAAATAAAGGATACTTCAAGTTCATTTTAATTTAGTACATATACTAATATCAAGGTACTAGTTGTAAACTTGTAAGTGTAATATTTCAATACTGTGACTAAATTTGCCCTCTTTTTTTCAAGTATACTTAACAGTAGTAAACTTTGAGTACACAACTAATTTGCAATTACGTTTTTTGTTTTTACTGTGACTGTATTCAATTCAATTCACATTTATTTGAATAGCGCTTTTCACAATACACATCGTTTCAAAGCAGCTTTACAGAAAATGCATGAGTCCACATTACAATTTAGAGTGATCTGCTATCAGAGATGACTTTCTTAGTTATGTATTTCAGAAATGTACATATACAAATCACACAGTTAGCTAATAATGTATTCATTTAAACAATATAATAATTTAAGTCAGAAACAATGTAATAATTTAAGTCAGAAACAATATAATAATTTAAGTCAGAAACAATGTAATAATTTAAGTCAGAAACAATATAATAATTTAAGTCAGAAACAATGTAATAATTTAAGGCAGAAACAATACATCATGAGACTGAGTACAAGTACAGGCCAAATATACTTTTCTGTCAGTATAGGTGAAGTATACTTAAGTGTAATTTTCTGAGTATATTTCTGAGAAGTACAAAATAGATTGAAAGTATACTTTCTTATGTTTTAGTTTAAAAGAATTATACTAAAAGCACACTTGGATAAACTTATTATTGTAAGGGAATTGTTAATCTGCCTTAAGGACCACATTTTATGAAGATGATTGTGATAAACACTAACTTATTTTTCTTTTTGATTTATTTAGATGTGCCCTCAAATGGTATATACTTTCTAACATATGACTTCTTAAAACACTACCTGACCCCTGATGGAGAGAGGTAAGAGTCAGTTTGTTGTTCTGGCTATAAATAATATCTAGATTTATAACTAATATTCTCAGATTTCCCCCAGTGTTCATCATCTCAGCACATCCAGAGTTCTTCTCGCGGGGGGGATTGCTGGCATGGTAAACTGGCTGATCGCTCTGCCTGCAGATGTGCTGAAGTCAAACTATCAAACCGGTACACAACAAACATTTCTTCTGAATATGTCAATGTCAGAGTTGGGAGGGTCACTTTAAAAATGTAATCCGTTACAGTTACAAATGACTTCATAAAACAAGTATTCAGTAATGTAATCCAAGCACCACAATATGGAAGAACTGTGATCTGATTACGTCTTTTGGATTTCTTCAAGGTCACATATGAAAATAAAGTCAAGTAAAAAGCAGTATTTAGGAGAACAATTGCCATGCACCAGTAGTGGATCACGCGAGTATCAGCTGTCACTCAGAGAGATGCGGATCAGTTCTAACATCAACCGGATCTACTGTTAAAAATAAACCTTTGATTTTCTCTGATTTACATATCCGCACACCCAGTCGTCACATAACAATAATTATAATTCTCAGTGTTAAGCGTAAAAATACGGTAACATATTACACTGAAGTAGGATGCTTTTAAATTAACATTTAGTTATATAAAGTAAAAGTTCTTCTTTGGCCAAATTGCATTTCCTTTATAGCCTAAACACAGGCTTTGTTTAACTAACAACAGTTACTGTTGTCTTACACTGGAACCAGTCTGGCCGTTCTCCTCTGACCTCTGACCTCAAGGCGTTTTCTCCCACAGAACTGCAGATCACTGGATATTTACTCTTCTTCAGACCATTCTCTGTAACCTAGAGATGGTTGTGTGTGAACATCCAGTAGATCAGCAGTTTCTGGAATACAACAAACATGCCCACGTTCAGTCACTGAAATCTTCCTCCTTCCTCGTTCTGATGCTCAGTTTGAGCTTCAGCAGATCGTCTCCATCATCTCTACATGCCTGAAGCATTGAGTCGCTGCCACGTGATTGGCTGATTAGATATTTGCATTAACAGCAGATGTACAGGTCTACTGTACCTAATAAAGTGGCGGTGAGTGTAGAGATAAATGCATAATAATAAATGATGTTACCCTTAATTAATTAGCAAGAATGCGGTTTTGAACATATTTTTTTTTTTAGAATTGCTCAATAATGGAATTTAGTTAATTGTTAACCAATTGCAACATTAATAGAACTTTTATTTTTTTACTTTTATTTAATTTTTTAAGTCCGGTTTGCTCATAATTACCAAGGGTGCCAATATTAGAGCTTTAAATGTGGACACTGTCCTGCGGTCTCTGTCCCACAGCCACAGACGGGCGTTACCAGGGTTTAGGAGATGTGCTGAGAACACTGTTACGGGAAGAAGGAGCTCGCGCTCTCTACAAAGGCTTGAGCGCAGTCATGTTACGAGCATTTCCAGCTAATGCGGTGAGAAAACACACTCATGCAAAACATTTGACAATATCAGCACTTCATTTGGAGTTGTAGAAAATGGTTGGTGAGACGATTCGAATTTTATGGATTTCTGAATAAACAGATCTCAGTTGTTCTCAGTGGAGATAAAAACAATAACATAGAGAGGAATATGCTGCCTTAACAGGCTTCATTTATTGAAGACCAGTTACAACAGACTGGACCATCTGACCAGCCAGAGTCTCAGAAAGGAGGAGTTTAGAGAGACCGAACCCTTTATGGAAGAAGAGAGGTGATGCTGCAATGCATATTCACCGTTTTCAGTCATGTGACTGGTGTGGAGAGGGCAAAACATCCACAGAACTGCAGCCTGTCAAAAAGCCTGTCAATTTTTCATCTCTAAAGAAGAAAAACAAAAATGTCTATAAAGTTCAAGCTTTGGGCACTTGTGATGTATATACAGAACCTGCTTCTGCATTTCAATCACTAAAGACAGCGGGACGTTCCAGTGCTTAAACTGCCTTAATGTACTAAAACATTGAGTTTAAAAGATTCAGTCCACACCTTATTGACGACAGTCGAGAAGAATATGAACACAATGTGCCAAATGGTTAAGCTTTTTTCTTTATAATAATTTTCTATGGAAAACAAATGTAACATTTAATTTCCAGGTTCATCTGGTTACCTGTACATATTCAATCAATAAGGTGTATATTGAATTTGGCCTTTTCATATGACTTTCTTACTACATTAGTACTTAGTACAAACGTGGTAAAAGTGGCTGGCGGGCAGTGGCTTGACGTCACGTGAAAACTATGAATTATGAGAAAATTAAAGTGTATTTTGACATTGGATGTATGTACATAAACCTATTGTAGGAAACCTTTAAAATAGCATAATAGGGGTCAGATGATCATTGTAGGCAGAAATCCTGACGTTTCCAATTGTTCACAAACATTTTCTCACAACTCTGCATTTTGTAATGGGTCAGTGATACATTTTCAATTTTACAGTTGTTATTCGAGGGACACAGAATGCTAAAATGAGTGTTGATATGTTCTGAAATGTTCTGCTTTTAATAGTGTTATGCTCTGTGTGTTTATCCTGTTTTTAGGCTTGTTTTCTAGGTTTTGAGGTTGCGTTAAAGTGCCTAAACTACATTGCTCCAGACTGGTGACTTCACAATGACAACTGACGAGGGTTATTTTAATTATTTAAATACATTGTTTTTTATGTAGCATGTTTTCTGACAGCCTTTAAGGGGCAGAAAGACAAATGCACATTGGTTTATCTTTTCCTTGCCATGTAATTTAGAACAGATGACAGATGTTGTGCCTTTACAGTCAAGTGTCTTATATTTCTAAGATGCTCTCTTACAGTATGTCATGCCTATTACTTGAATGTATATATCATGAATGTTATCTTATTATGTAAATTATTTGCAATTTAATAATAACAATACTGTTTAATTTACAACTGACAGTGTTTGAATTGACTGGATGTTTAAAATTTGTTTTTGCATTAAAACCATGTAATCTCACATGAGATTAATTTCTACTTGTATGTGTAAAAATAAAATGAATTCTATAGACCTATTACTTAATGTCCAAACCACAATCTTTGCACACAACAAACAATCATACTTATATGGTAGTTAGTTGGCCACCTTACAAACAAGTGAAGAGCATCTGCATGTAATCAATCCTTTATAGTCATTGTGCCTTGATCATATAATTAATTAAAAATAAAGAACTGAAATCAAAAGCACAGGTATTCAGACTGTTAACTCAGTGGACCCTATCTTGCACCCAGCGCAATTGACTTTGTACACCGACGCATGTATCATTCCTATTTTGCACCCGACGCACAGCGGACTTTTCCCTCCACAGACGCACGTCGGTAAATTAGCGAATGAACTTGCGCTCCCGGGGACGATTCAGCGAAAAGAGGAGGCGTGTTCCGGCACAAACGTTCCCTGGTGCTATTTTGCAGGTTTAGAAAACAATTCTAGGTTTAGAAAACAATGCATGTTATTCATATGCTATTTTGAGGGCTCATGCTTGGCCATAATCAATGTAGCGTGTGCACAACACATACACTTTGATTCTCTCATCTACACAGAAGCAGCAGTTCCCATTTTTGCAAATCATACATTATTACAAGTAAAAATATGAACACACGAGGGAAATCATTGTTGTGTCCATGAAAATGTGAAAAAATAGGCATAAATCTAGCTTACACATTTACCCAAAGTATTATAAGCCTGTTTAACCGAAGCTAATTTGGGTGTGTTTCTCCATCCCCAATGTCACTTCTCTGTGTTTTACGGCCCTGACGAGAACGCCGGTCTCCTCGGCTGTGAACCGCTCCTGGCGCGCGCCTGTCAAATCCGCCGTTATAATAGCAACCCGCCATGGAACAAGCGCGCCTGCTCTTAAAGGGAATGTGAGATGTCGCTCTGATTGGTTTATTTCACATTACGCCCAAACCACACCTATGAGTAATGAAGCTACTTCAGACCAAACCATTTTAGATTTGCGTCGGGCGCAAGAGTAATTTATCCCGCCGGTATAATAGCAACAGCGCCCGAGATCCGCCCACAAAGTTACTTGCATTTCGCGTTTGATACTTGCCTTTCAGATCGTTCAAATAGGGCCCAGTACTTGTTTGAAGTCCCTTTGGCAGTGACTACAGCCTCAAGTCTGTTTGGGTGTGATGAACAAGCCTTGCACACCTGGAGTTCTGAATGAATTCCATTCAGAACTCCAGGAGAGGCTGCTGCCATGAGCCCCAGAAGCCTGCGACATATGCCCACCGCTACATGATGGCCGAGCCTGAAATGGGCCAAGCACGCATGGAGACTGGAAACTCAAGCAGGGGCCAGACGGGCCTGCATCGAGAGAGAGTCGAGTTGGACACCCAAGAAAGTGGTCTGCTGAGAAGGAGTTAAGACACTCTTCTGAGCATTCAACCTGAGACCAAGAGACCGGAGGTGGTGGAGAAGGACGTCCCTGTGACGACACACCAACTCTTTGGAATGAGCCAGTCGTCTAGATAATTTAGCACACGGATGCCCTGGAGCCTCAAGGGGCCAGAGCTGCATCCATGTACTTGGAGAACGTCCGCGGAGCCAGGGTTAGACCAAAAGGAAGGACCCGATACTGATATGCCTTTCCCCCAAAGGGCTGCGCGGGAATGGGCCCTTGTAGGGGCCTCGCTGCCAGACTCTCTGAGTGACTGCCAGCGTTTAGAGGTGGTGGGCACAGAGCTAAAACGAAGGAGGGCCTGAGGCCTCCTTTGACTGTGAAGATTGGCCCACAGGTATCACCGAGGTCTCTCTCATTCCGGGGTCTAGCATAGGGGCTGGAGCATTCGACACGAGGACAAAGCCAGATGCGTCTCCTTCCGTGAGTGAAACAGCTCAAGCGAGAAGATGCATTGAGGGGAGATAGCCTTGAGTGTCCCATCCTTCAATACAGGAAGATGGTTTTGGCAGGCTGACTCTGCATCCCCAAGCGGGGGGTATGACAGATTTTGATCCGGAGAGCATCTCGAGGGGAAACAGATACGCTTCAGCAGTCTGTCCCTCCCTTCTGAGATGGGGGAAGCTCTCCGTTTCCTGACACGTGGATCAAAAATGCCCCTGCGAAGCTGAAGCAGCGGGTTTTGTTGGCTGCCATAGGTCTACGGGGGTGCTGACGGGGCATCGGACGGCCAAGACCTCCCCAGACCGTGCAAGGTGGGAGATGTCTCAGCTAGTCACTCCTTCTAGGGGCCTCTTTCTGGTGTGCGAAGCGGTCTCTAGGCGCTGGGGAAGGAGTAGGAGGATCACAGGCCCTCCTAGGCATAAACTGCTTAAAGGCAGCCGACTGCATCCTAGCAGTTCAGAATTTGTCATTTGTCTCTGACCGCTTTCCATTTCCTTGAGGGCTTCCACTTGGTAGGCCTGGAGAATTGCCATGGTATGGAGCGCCATACCTGCTTGGCCAGCCGCCGTGTAAGATTTTCCCACAAGGGCGTACGTGGTCCTGCATGGCTTCGACGGAAGAAGAGGGCGAGACTTCCAGGAAGGAGTGGACGAAGGCGAAAGGTGTGTGGACAACGTGTCCTCAACCACTGGAATGCACATGTAGCCCTGCTCCACAGAACCAACCAGGTTGGTGAAGTCAACGGCCGCAGCGTTAGTCAGTCGCACGGAGAAAGGCTGCTTCCAGGGCCTAGAAATCTCACAGTGAAGATCGCTGAAAAATGGCAGCTTTCTTCTAAAGTGTCGTGAAGAGGATTGACCACTCAGAAAACGTTCATCGAGCTTGGAGGACTGAGAATCACGAGGCTCGTCCGGCCATTCAATGCTAACACATCCACGAGCTCAGTGTAGGCCGCAGAGCGTCGGCCGTGGACCCAAAATCCTCCGAATCAGACGGTGCGTTGAATAAAACATCCTCCAGTCCAAAGGAGAAGACGTTGCGTGCCTCTGGACTGGGGCATAAATAGTCGTGAAGAAACTCCACCATAGAATCGGCACGGCGTGCGCGCCCGGGCGAGAGAGAGTGAGAGAGGGAATAGCAGGCCTGCTCACTTTCTAACGCCTCAAGCTCGACGTCTGATCCCCAGGCCTCAGCTTCATGAAGGCCGCGTGCCTCGTCATTAACAGCAGCACGGCGGGGGAGAGCGGACTGGATATCTTTATCAAAGCAGGCAAGCTTAGCGCGGAGAGTTTTTAGTCTAAAATTCTCACAAGACTTGTAGCTAGAAGCGCCAAAGATAGCCTCTCGAGCATGTGCTATGCCAAGACATTTCACACACTTACCGTGCGGGTCGTCACTTGCAATGAAGCGAGAGCACTGAGGCTGGCAACGACGCAAATCCATAGTGCTTCACCGAGAGGAGAACGAAGTTCCACAGAGTGTGGTCGCTGAAGCACAAGACAGAATCCGAATTCCGAAGAAAAGTGAACTAGTTCACGGGCCAGAAGAATTGCTTCTTTTGAAGAAGAAAATCTGAGGAGCAGATGGCGCGTTCACTATATAAAGGGTGAGCGCTGCTGAGGAGGCGCCCGCGCCATCAGGCCAATTAAATCAAGCATCGCGTTAGTTCAGGCAGGCCACGTCAGCCAAGCCCGCATCAGCTGATAGCCAGCTGTTCATGACGTGGTCCAATCAGTGTCGACATCTATCTCAGCGGCACACATAAATCTCACTCCTTCAGCATTTCCCACATAGCTTGCTGCTCGCATCTAAACTCCCTCCTCCAACCCCAACTCCTCCTAACCAAACCTTCATCTTCTGATCACTTGTTTTCTTTACAGGGTAATCTTGGCAAATGTTCTATTATGTATTGTATTTCACATGTAATTGCTCATTTCAACTCATGTAATTGAGAATTGTAATCATGCATATACTGGTTCTGTTCTGTACCCCATGGGGGGTTTGCCTTGCTGCTCTCCCGCTCTGTCCAGGCATAGCTGCATGGACAGGCGTGGGAGTTTTGCCCAGAACAGATCCATACCGCCAACACTAACTGTATGCTATATTATCGCAATAAATCTATTTATCCATACTTGGCGAAGTGGTCCTGACTGAATTGACAATCTGCACTGCCCTGGGGGCGTTCCCTTTGCGTCATCGCTACGCAGCGTCGAGTGAACCTATGAAAGAGAACAGAACATACAAAACATAAGAGCGTTAGAAACAATATGTCTCTGCCTTATATTTACTCATATTGGAATCAATTGACAGACAATACTGTGTGGAAAAAGGTTTGGATTATACCTAATCAATTATTTAATTGCAAACAAAGTTAAGGAGGTATCATTCAAAATTATACATAGAATTTACCCAGTTAAACATTACTTTGTGAAAAGTGAAAAAGTGAATCAAATTTTTAATTTGATTTTAATTGCACTTTTTGCGACAGTTGCCCTGAAACTGTGGTTCATTTATTTTGGCACTGCCCATTTGTAAGAACATTTATGGCCAGTTTGTGTTGTTTTGGAAACATTTACTATTTGGTCTTTTTTGGAGAACTATAGAGACAAGCACAGTCAGGTTTATATAATACATTTTATTATTTTAATGGCAAAATATTCACAAATGTAAATTTTCCAGTAAAAAAGTCTGTTTTACATCATTTAAGAAAGAAATGGAGCTTTATATTGACTCAATTCGATTTTCTATGAAGCAAAAAGCAGTAAAAACTTAGAAAATATGTAAATGTTTCAATGTTTATGTAGATCTAATCCCCTTAGTGTGCAACTCTGTTACGTTTGTTGTATTTTCTTGTATACTGTAGTATTTGTAACATACTCTTCTTTTCTGTACAAATAAATAAAATAAATGCCCTTCAGTAGTCCTGCGACACTATTTTTGTCCTCCTAACCTAATACTAATATGTTAGAATAGATCCCTCAAGGCCAAGGAAACCAATAACGACTACAAAACTACACCTCCCACAATCCCTCACGGTGGAATCGTGTTTCCGGTTCCGCTGCATTTCTGCGGCCATCGGCTGACGGGACAGAAGAAGGTGGGAAGATTACAACTAACCTTACATTTTACAATAAATCAACCTCACGTAACAATTAACTTTGTAATTACAGAAAATCTCAAACCAATGAACCACACCCATAACTATACTCAGTGCTGTTATCTTGTTTACATTACACGTTTCAGTTTAAAATGAGGAATCTGTAGCATTCAGCATTCATTTATGTCATATTTTGTCGCTGTGTTTTGTGTATTCGCTATTACTACACACACTATTTCTCAAGATTGTGTAATTAACGGCTGCTCCTGTATTTTTAGTTGGACATATGCTTAAACAGATCTATCCCCAAATGATAACATACCACATCTGAAGCAAAAATACACTCAGCAATTGAACTGCACAGACATGTACATTCCTGACAGACCCTGTCAGCTGTTAAAGTTGTTGTGTTGTGTCAGTCAGTGTGTGTGTGTGTGAATGCTGAGAGATGCCCTTGGAGGTGGCATGGCCCTTCCCACAGTGCCCTCGCCTGGGCTGGAGGGTCTCCAGCAGGGTCATCACGGGGATGGTGGGCTCCTACAGTTACCTTTGGACCAGTGAGGCCAATGTTTCTCCATACTCGTATTTTCAGTAACGTGTGCTGTGATCTTAAAGGGGTGGTTCGGGATTTTTGACATCGGACCTCATTTTTAAGTCAGCCTGGTTGTTATTCATCAGTGGAGACATTTTTTTTTTTTAATTATCCAGTCCTTATATTTGGATAGTTAGCCGATGCTAGGCTAGCGCGAGTCAATGGTATATGTTAGCCAGCCATTAAAAACCGTTTTACCCACTCCACAGTGCACCAAACGCAAATCAATTATAACACTAGACTATCGATGTATATGTCCGTTGAGAGAATAATGTTAGAAATCAAACTTACCTTTCATCACATTGCATTAGTTATAATTTGTTCCCTGTAATCATAAGCCTTGTCTACAGCAGCAGCGGAGTGATATTGATTACCTAGGCAACCGAGTGAGCCGGTACACACATGACGCAAGTGTATTTACCTGCCGCTGGTACACTGATTACAGTGCGCTTCTGTTCTGTGTTTACTTTTTGCCGCATTACTAACCGGAGCAAAGTAAAATTCCGCAGCTGCTGAGAAACTAGTTCCTTTGGGATCATTGAGATGAAAGGTAAGTTTGATTTCTAACATTATTCTCTCAACGGACATATACATCGATAGTCTAGTGTTATAATTGATTTGCGTTTGGTGCACTGTGGAGTGGGTAAAACGGTTTTTAATGGCTGGCTAACATATACCATTGACTCGCGCTAGCCTAGCATCGGCTAACTATCCAAATATAAGGACTGGATAATTTTTTTTTTTAAAATGTCTCCACTGATGAATAACAACCAGGCTGACTTAAAAATGAGGTCCGATGTCAAAAATCCCGAACCACCCCTTTAAGGCAGATGTAACTGAATGACTTTCTCTGATTTTGCCTGACACTAGAGTATTTCAACTCTCTGATGGTGCACAACCCGGATGTTTTGCTGGACCTGGTGGATGAGCGTCCTCGGGACACACCACTCATCACACTGTGTAATCATCAGTCCTGCATGGATGACCCACACCTCTGGGGTAGGCCGAGCCTCGGATCGCTGTATTGTAGAGTACGCTCGCCTGCAGAAAACTGAGATGCAGTTGTGGTGTTTTTCAGGAGTCCTGACGCTCCGGCAGCTGTGGAACTTTAACAGGATGAGATGGTGTGTGTGAATGAAGGCCGAATCTGGAGACTCATGGAAAGGTGTTGTCAGTTCATATCATGTCATGTGGTGCGGTGTGTGTGTGTGTGTGTGTGTGTGTCCAGGGCACCTGCTGCCTCTGATATCTGTTTCACGAGAGAGTTTCACTCCAGCTTCTTCAGCAGAGGGAAGTGTGTGCCTGTTGTTCGAGGTAAACTAATGACACATTTGATCATTTCTGCAGTCTGCTTTTATTTCACACACTGGTTTTATACCATTTTTCTTTAATTCGGTATCTTAGTTGATATTACTCTTGTCAAGCTCTTATTTCTGAGAGACGCACAGGCAACAATGCAGATATTTGATTTGAGACTGTGCTGCGCTCATTTCATTTACAGTCATTCGTGGATCATATCGTACGTTAAATATACATATCAATTAGTAGAACACATGTGTGATGTTAAGATCATTGTGCTCGTTTCATTCATTCATTCACTTCACACACACACACACACACACACACACACACACACACACACACACATTATTACAGCAGAGTGACTTTAGACTTGTATAAAGTATAATATTGTGCTGTCCTCTGACCTGCTCTCACAAGAAGTGTCAGATCAATATTTGTATCCTGTTATTCTGTCAAATTCGTTTTTTTGTTTGTTTTGAAGCCATTATCTTGCCTTTCCACATAAGCTAGTCTGAAACATTTGACTGTTGTAAAAGCAATATGCCTTGTATTGGAGGCAGGCCCTGTGTTCAGAAGCAGTCGGCTTGGAAGAGATCGTAAAGAGTAAGAGTAAGCTTAATCTTATCAGTGCAATACGATTAGAAGAAGAGTCATTTATCTCTACCTAATTGCTATTAACTGACAGTCAAATATGATAAATCACAAATACATGCTAATAGTACAGTTCTCAGTGCTTTTTAAATCCAATTTATACAGAAGACACTCAAGTTGATAAGGGTTTTAAGGTATTGTAAATGAAACGGCCCAACTGTCCTCTGTTTTGCAGGAGATGGAGTCTATCAGAAAGGAATGGATTTCCTGTTGGAAAAGCTGAATCAAGGGGATTGGGTACACATATTTCCAGAGGGTACAGACACTCATATTTTTAACCTTAATATTTGTTTAGTGTACGACTTTCCTAATGTCTTAGGAAATATGGTATGTTTTCTCCTCCCAGGTAAAGTGAACATGACTGGAGACTTCATGAGGATAAAATGGGGTAAGATTTACGCTCCTATAACTAGATACCTCTTGTTTCACCCTTATGTTTAGTTAAGTAAATTCTTTTGTTTCTGTACAGGAATTGGACGTTTGATTGCAGAGTGCTCTCTTCACCCAATCATTTTACCCATGTGGCATCTAGGTGAGTTATGCAAGTACAAGTTCAAGGGCCAGATTTACTAAACCGGGCAAATTAGCGTGAGAGCGCAATTCCACAAATGCGCAGATGGGAGTGGCTAGTTTTGCACGTGATTTACTGATGACACGCAAATTAAAGAACAGACGCAGTCAAATCATTTACATAATGACCAACGCAATCTACCAAGAGCAGCGCAAGTTCGCGTCGGGATCACGGGTAACACAGGTGAAAATGCAGACTGTGAATCCCAGCTAAAGAAGCCACAGTACATTGAAAAGTTTGTATGTTCTTATAACGTCTTCCTCTGGCGTTTCAAAGAAATGAAAACCAGTGGAAAATATATTCTACCAGGCGCTCTCTGTTCTCTGCGGTGTCTCCTCCTAGCAGCAACAAGTGCAGCCATGTCGCAAAGTGGGTTAAGACATGCTTTTTTGGGGCGTTAAATAATGGCGCAAATACCAGTACACACTGATGAGCGCAAACAGTGTGTACTGGTATTAATGGCGCAAACACCAGTACAGTGACGAGCGCAAACACCAGTACACTGACGAGCTCAAACACCAGTACACTGACGAGCTCAAACACCAGTACAGTTAGCGTCGGGATCATGGGTAACACAGGTGAAAATGCAGACTGTGAATCCCAGCTAAAGAAGCCACAGTACATTGAAAAGTTTGTATATATATGTTCTTATAACGTCTTCCTCTGGCGTTCCAAAGAAATGAAAGGAAAACTTCTAAAAATGCATATGTAATAAGGTCAGCCGCAAAAATAACCCTGTCCACACCTTTTCAATGCTGATTTTACACTGCGTGTCTTTAGTAAATCCTGACAGTAGTTTAACGCCTAAAGAGGGTTGGCTCTGGAGCGAGCTGGCGGTAAATCTGGCCCTCAGTGGCGTAAGTGGCTATCACAGCACATAACTTCATGATGAATATCTGAGCTATTCCTTACTTGTGGACCTTTGTTTTCAGGTCTGAATGATGTCCTGCCAAATCAAGCTCCTTACATTCCTCGAGTGGGAAAGGTTAATACACACTTTCCTCGTGCGATGTGTCATATCGCTGATCTTCCGTTTTCACACAGTTTTGACCCTGAGTGTTCTTCCGTTCTGTGCAGCGAATAACCGTTCTCGTTGGAAAACCCTTCACTGTCAGACATCTGGTGGACGCGCTGAGAGCTGAAAACACCAGTCCGGTAGGTGGTCATGTGACAGTGAGATGTGAGTGATGTGTGTGTCAAACTGATAGGCTTGCACATTGGTTTCCTTACAGATGGAAATGCGGAAAACCGTGACAGACTTTGTTCAAGGGGAATTTCTCGGTTTGAAAGCCCAGGCTGAAGCTCTTCATCACAGGATACAGAACTGCACATAACGGCGAGGAACTCTTCTCAGGAGACATCACCCTTCAGCTAACCCTGGCCTTACACCTCTAGAGCATAGACACAGAGCAGAGGATACACACCAAGAGGTGCACGGCATCTTTGTAAGGAGTGTTATATCCGTGATGAAGAGGCATGAGAGGTGAATGAGTGGATGTGTGTGTGGACTGTCAGATATGAGCTGAAGGAATGCAGGGATCTTTTGTTGTTGTGACTCAAGCCATGTTCAAGACCTCAGGACACACACAGTGTGTGACCGCCTGGAAATGCCTTTAGACTGCGGAGCACAATATGTTGCATCCTCCCACAGTCGTTGATTTCTACTTAATTCTACACTATACTTTACCCTTCAGAAAACTTAGAGTGATGAAAGTAGCTCTTTTAGTAACGCATGTCTGTGAGTCATTTGTATTAAATTTCTTGAATATCTGAACATGTTAAATTTGTTTGCATGCTCATTTGTCATAGCTGGATCAGTTATTGTGATGACAGACATATTAACAATGTTAAATTCTTGATTTACTGTGGGAATGCTGAAGGATTTAATGACAGATTGAGAATTTCGAGATGACCGTAATAGCCGTTAAGAGTTTTAATATTTGGTGCAGTATTTGACTGTACATGCTCTGTAAATACATAATTCTGACTGTGAACACAGAAGTGTACTGAATTATTTCACAATGCACTTATGCATCTTATTTGCCTAAATCATGATGGAATGAGAGTTGATCAGAAGCATGTGAAAGTTGATAATATTTTGTTAAATACATTTAAGGGATAAATAGACCTTTGATATTGTTCAAAATATAAAGCAAAAAAGTAAAATAAAAAGATTAAACTGGCTATACTGTCATTTTTATTATCATGTGTTTAAGGTGTTTTCCTATGACGACTTCTCAGTCTTAATGAAAGGTGATAAATGTGACTGGACTAAAGATGTTCACATTTGTTTGTATAGCGCTTTTCATAATACACATCATTTCAAAGCAGCTTTACAGAAAATGCATGAGTCCACTTTACAGTTTAGAGTGATGTCTTATCAGAGGCATTGATATTATTATTTTTTCTTTGTGACGCAAGATCGCTCTGTCCTTTTTAAATGAAATGTGTCTGGCTTCCGGTTTCATCAGTGAAGGTTTCATGAAGTCTCGCACATTCACAGGAAAATATCTTACTTCTGTGTTGCAAAATAAGAAATATACTGTATTATGTTATTATTATATTATATTATATAGAGTATTGTTTTCAAATCATCTGAATGCTGAAAATATGTAAGTATAAGTGTGCAGGTCATTGAACTCAAAATGAGAGAACTGATAAAAGACAAATGTCATATTTAAAAAATTATAATCTCAAAACAACATACAGACAGTAACAAATAACATAAAAAAGAAACATGTTAAAAGGAGAAGGAGGAATAAATTAGACAATTCGCTGAGTTTGGGACAAGGTATGATGCTGAAATTATATGACAGATATGATAAGGTACATATATGACAATATTCAATTTTTTTGGTTATTATTCTATAGATAAGTTTATACAAATGTAGGTCATTACACTGGAAAATAATAACATATAATTGTAGTATTCTAAGTACTAGTAAGAAGGACACGCACAGCGGGGTAACGTTTATCTGAAACTTTACTGAACACTTGGATGCAATCCATAACATGTCCGTCCCTCGACACAGCTAGCTAACTATATAACTATACAGCTAGCTAGCTATATAGCAGCTAGCTCTGCTATATACCACATTCTGTTTTAAGTGAACTAATACTGCCACCTAGGGAACAATTCTAATATGACAGAGATAACTTTCCCCATATACAACATTCTCTCCCCCTAAAGCTATTGCTTTCTTCTTGAAACATATTAGCCTCACAAAATACACTGCTTAAAAACAAAAAAACAAAAACAAAAACAAACAAATTGCAAAACACAACTTTTTTTCTTTTTTTTAACACTCATAGTCCTTCAAATAACTTGGCTTTGACACAGGTCTCAACGACCGGCGTGCCGGTGCAGTCAAAGATTGTGACTGCATTGGGGTACCTGGAGGTTGAATGTCTATCACTGATGGTTTGGCTTTTTCTGAAACAGGCCTAGCCACACCCTGAGTGTTTGCTTCGGGAACACAGCAGTTTTCCTCAGGAATTGAACCCACTGACTCTGCAAAAACTGCCGCTGGAGATTCCGACAGCCCCAGGGATTCCAAGATCTTTGGTTCCCCCAAGTCCTTTTCCTCCGAACTTGCCAAAATCTGGTCAACGTGTCTGCGCACAATGTTGCCATCTCCCAGCATGACCTTGTAGGAGACAGGACCTGTCATTCTGGTAATGAACCCAGGGATCCACTTAGGTCCATGACTGAAATTCCTTGTGATCACTGCATCTCCCTCCTGGAAACTTCTCATTGAACCTTGCTTGTCATGATGTTTCTTTTGAATGCTCTGTTTCCGTTCCACCTTCATCCTGCAATTCGGATGAATTCGGTCTAAAGTCGATCTCAATTTTCTGCCTTGCAACATTTCAGCAGGCGACAGTCCAGTGGTTGACTGTGGTGTAATGCGATAACTAAACAGCACTCTGGACACTTTAGTGGTCAGGCTTCCGTCACCCGCCTTTTTCATCATTGACTTGAATGTCTGGACTGCGCGCTCAGCACAACCATTGGAGGAAGCATGATAAGGAGCAGAAGTAATGTGTTCGATCCCATTCTTCTGCATGAATTCTCTGAATTCTGCACTCGCAAAACATGAGCCATTATCGGACACAATAGTCTCTGGTATGCCTTGATTGCTAAAACTCTTCCTTAGACATTCAATCGTGATGGCTGAAGTCGAGGACGTTACAGGGTAAACATCCATCCATTTGGAATGAGCGTCCATCAGAATCAAAAACATGTGTCCCATAAAAGGTCCCGCATAGTCAATGTGTAACCTTTGCCATGGTTTGCTCGGCCTCTCCCAGGGATGAAGTGGTGCTGGAGCTGGCGAGTTACGATGTTCTTGGCATGCAACACATCTTTTAACTACAGCTTCAACCTCTGCATCTAACTTTGACCACCAGAAGTAACTTCGCGCTAATGCCTTCATTCTTGTGATGCCGATGTGACCATGATGTAGCTGCTGTATCAAGGCATCCCGCCCTGGCGGCGGCACTACTACACGTGAGCCCCACAGTACACATCCATCTTGCACACTTAACTCTGTTTTCCTAACAGCATATGGTTGAAAAACTGGGTCCCGGTCTTGTGGCGGCCAACCATATTGTACAAACTGCGTCACTCTGGACAACACAGGATCTCTGCTTGTCCATCTGCTGATTTCCGCTGCCGAGACTAGAGTCACATTCTCCATCATCAGCACTCGTTCCTCCTGCTCTCTCTTGACAGACTGTTGAGGTAGAGGTAGACGGCTCAACGCATCAGCATTGCTATGATGTTTTCCTGGCTTGTAAACAATCTCATACTCATACGCTCTCAAGGTTACTGGCCAGCGCTGAATACGAGGGGACGCCATTTGAGGCACAGCCTTCATCTCATTGAAAAGAGACAGTAAGGGTTTGTGGTCAGTGCAAATGACAAACCTTCTTCCATATAAATATTTGTGGAAACGCTGAATGCCAAACATCACCGCCAGACCTTCTTTGTCCAGCTGAGAGTAATTTGACTCCGCTGATGTTAGTGTCCTAGACATGAAGCTGATCGGTCTCTCCTGTCCATTTGGCATGCGATGTGACAACACCACACCCAATCCATAAGGAGAAGCGTCGCAAGACAGGATCAGATCCTTTTGGCTGTCATAATGCACTAACACATCCGACGACTGCATGAGTCGCTTAGACTCCCCAAAAGCTCTCTCCTGTTCTGCCTCCCATTTCCAGGTGGTTTCCTTCCTTAACAGTTCATGTAAAGGCGACAACAATGTTGAGAGGTGTGGTAGGAACCTATTGTAGTAGTTGAGCAGTCCCAGGTACGCTCTCAGTTCTGTGACATTGGTCGGTGCTGGTGCTTCCTGTATTGCCCTGACCTTATGTGGCAAAGGATGAAGTCCAGAGGCGTCCACCTTATGACCCAGAAACTCTGCTTCCTGCTCCATGAACACACATTTGTTACGCTTTAGGCGAAGACCAGCGTCCTGCAGCCGCGTTAACACCTGGTTCAGCGTTGCAAGGTGACCTTGGTCACTCTGGCCCGTCAGCAAAATGTCGTCCAAATAGACAGCCACATTCGGGATGCCGGCTACCAGACTCTCCATCATTCGTTGGAATATGGCTGGACTGGAGGAGACCCCAAAGGGCAAACGATTCACCTGAAACAGACCCTTGTATGTATTAATTGTGACATATGGCTTGGATGTCTCATCAAGTATCACTTGCTGATACGCGTGGCTCAGGTCCAGTTTACTGAATTTTTCACCACCTGACAACTTCTCAAACAAGTCCTCCAATTTCGGTATGGGATATTGCTCGAGCCTTGACACCTGGTTGACAGGGAGTTTGTAGTCTCCACAAATGCGCACAGAATTATCGGCTTTTAACACAGGCACGATCGGTGCTGCCCACTCTGAGAATTTCACTGGCTCAATAATTCCCTGGTTGGTGAGTCTCTCTAACTCCACCTCCACCTTCTTCCTCATCGCATAGGGCACTGGCCTTGGTTTATAGAACTTTGGAGCCACGCCTTCTTTAACGTAAATTTTCGCTGGTGGGCCTCTCCAGGTTCCTAGCTCTTCCTTGAAAACATCTTCGTTCTGTCTTAGCACGTACTGCAGTGTCAGTTCTTGCTGCTCCATCTTATTAATCAAAGCACAGTTCATTCCCAGCTCCTTTATCCATGCCCTGCCTAACAGGTTTGGTCCTGGGCCTGCTACAACCACTACTGGTAGCTGTTTGACTTGGTCTTTGTACTTCACTGTAACATCTGCCGCTCCCAAGGTTGGTACTTTTTCGCCTGTATAGGTTTTCAAAGTCATTGAGCACTCCTGCAACTTCCGTGCGCCCCCTGCAGTCAATAACTTGGCATATTCAGCCTTTGACAAAATCGTCACGCTACAGCCAGTGTCCACTTCAAATTCAATAATGTTCTCATTTATGTTAAGCTGTGCAGTAATGGGGTCTACTTTCGTTATCTTTGGCTCTGTTATATTGTACATTGTGAATACATCTTCATCACTAGTGACATCCTCCGGAGATTCACTTATGTGATGAGCCACTTGCTTTTTTTCATTTCTGTAACTTCCTACAGACTGTTTGTGCTTCCCTCCCCCCTTAAGCCGCTAGTCTGCAAGAAGTAAAGATTTGCACACTCTCTTCAAATGTCCCTTTTTACCACAGCCATGGCACTTTTCATTGACAAAACGACAGTCTCTTGCCATATGTTCACCCCCACACCTGTAACATGTCAATGGCGTTGCCTTTCCTTGACCTCTATGGGTTGACTCCACATTATGCACTAGAAGTTGAGGTGCAGCTTTACTCACTGTGCCATCTAGTGTTTTCAGTTGCAGATCACGCACATCCCTATTTGCTGTCTCCATGGCCAGTGCAACTTTCAAAGCATTTTCAAATGTGAGCTCAGGCTCCGACAACAATCTCCTCTGCATGCGATCATCCGCTATGCCACACACGAGCCTGTCGCGTAGCATCTCTTTCAATTTATCGCCATAGTTAGAGATAACTTTCCCCATATACAACAATACACGCTATTTGTTCATCAAAGTGGTGCTGTTGTTGAGGGTAATGGTTAATAACTGTTATAACACAGTATAGCAAGTACTAGCAAGAGTTCAAAATCCTGAAATAACACTTTGAATGAATTTTATCTAACCTTATTAAATATGTATGTCATCTTTAATGTTAAAATCTTAAATTTCTCAGCCTATAGTGTCATTTTATTCTAATTCGTTACCAATTAAATCTGCATCAACCAAAGCCATTTTTTCACTGCAGCGCTACACTTAATACTCGGTATATTCATGGAATTAAACTCAGAATATTGTCTAAAACAAAAGTTTTGACTGCTGCATATTTACACTGTAGTGAAGCACAGACAGACCAGCATCAATTTCAATGTAAATGTATTCGCTTGCAAAAAAACAACAAAAACCTCACGTGACTTTGCCTCAACAAATCATGTGACTGAATAACCAGCGGACCAATCTCATATTTCAAAATGTGAAATATTGTCTTTTGAATATTTAATAAATTTCAGTTTGAATATGGTTCTTACAGAAATTAATTTAAATCCTATTAAAGACGTGATTAAAAAAAAGTTAAATTCTTGGCTGGCGAGAGATTTTTCTCTCCCTGGTCAGGTTTTTAATCAAAATGTGTTGTTTATTTCCTTGTTTCCTTATTTCCACAGGAATTCTTCTACCGATTTCCTGCGTTCATCATGCAAGACTGTTTAAAATATTCCTAGTTTTAGTGTGTTGCTTACGACACGCTACAAAAAGGATGATCTAAGAAATAAGATTAGTGATGGGGGTCTTTGAGTTGTTGACCATGTGTTAAAAGTAAATTGGTTAAAAGGTTTAATAAAAAAAACAGACTCCAAAGGAAATATGTTTTATTTATAAAATGGATTTTGGGGCTTCATTAAAAGAGTATAATATTGTATTCGACACCACATATCTGTGATCCTATTTCTCTGTGTAACACTTCTATTTCAATTGAAGGAATTTAGATTACTGTTGACTAATTCAATAACCACTTTGGACCAATCATATCAACAGAAAATATATTCCAGCATCTTCTTTTAAATGGATGGTGTTATACAATGTGAACTGGAATTTGGTCTGGTCTCTATCACACAAATATAAAGAAACACCAAAAATAAAAGAAGTCACGTTTCAAATATTACATAGATGTTACCCTTGTAAAACACTTTCTGTGATATAGAAAAGACAATTGTACATCTTTCTTGTGCATGTGTTTGTGTTCAAGCTTTTTGAAACAAGTTTTACAAAAAAATAAATGTCAGAATATGTATAAACACTTTTAATATTATTTTTCTTTATCCCAACTCAAATTCTCGTATTCAGTAGTTGTTCATCTTTTTATACTTGCCATTTTTATAGCCTACACAAATGCAATTTTTATGTGTAAGAACCTGCTAACGTACTGTCAATTGTTCTGGTAGACTATAAATCCTGTTTTGTCTTTGATGGGCATGAAAAACAAAACAAAAATCCTTGAAAAGTCAAACATTACTTTCAGTGTTTATCCTTGTATAACTTTTTTTCACACTCTGGCATTTTATTTATTGTATTTGTATTATTTTTTATGTCTTATTTTCAACTGTTCTTGATGTCGTATACTTGTTACAGTTTCATGTAAGTATTTTGGCATTAATAAAAAAGAAAGAAAAAAAATAGAAAAGAAATGAGAAGGGAAGAATTGATGACGACACGGTTTGATCTTTGGTTAACCAATCAGCGGAAGGGAACGTCACCGCTCAGGGCGCTGAAGATGGCCGCGTGTGACGTCACAGCTCATCGCGCTCAAGATGGCCGCTTCGAGGACGGGCTCCGGGAACGCTAGGATGATTTTATATCTGTTTCTCTGCGTGTTCGCAGCAGCGAAGAGCGATGAGCAAGTGCCTCTGGTCGCATGGGCGAGTGACGGGTAAAGGACTGATCTTATGTGACATTAGTAATGGAGAATTGATGGCGATAGTTAGCTTTGGCAGTGTGCTAGCGGAATGACACGGTCGCTGTCCAGTACTGAAAACACGTCTGAGCAAACAAGATGTCTTAATTCTCGAATAAAACCCACATATTGAGTAATCTAACTCATATTTATCAACAGACGTTATCGTGTTTACATTAGTGTCGAGCAATGATGACTGTCTCAAACCCAGTAACCTGTCAAGACAACCTTTGACCGTCATTGATGTCTAGATAAGCATATGTTATCATTGGCCTGAAGCCGATTTTTGCGTTGTTTGTAAAAGTTCTAATCATGACTGTAATTTTATGGGTTCGTCTTTTCTTCTAATGTGTTGTGCCGTGCGTGTGCAGGTTCGTCTTGTCTCCTGTGAATGCTCCATCATCAGGCCACACTGTGTCTGTGGATGAGCTGGAATCATTCCTGAACCGAGCTCTGAGCACTTCACCTCATAATCTCCTGCTCTTCCTGCAGGATAAAGTACTTCACACAGCACACACTTTTATATCTATTCGTTTATATTTCCAAACATTTCTTCTGCAAATATAATAATAATCCAGTGATGATTGAATAAGGAGTCCTTTAGCAGATGTCTGTTACAACACTATGTCATTGTGTTGCCACATGTTTATAAAGGACCAAACAAAACCAGAACAACAAAAAAGATCACTATATCACACATGATAGATATACATTTCTAAACGCTTTACCATGAGAAACATTGTCAGAAGAAGACAATGAATTCATGTTCAGTTTTAATAAAGACAACAATCTGAAGTGATTTATTGGTTCTTTCTATTGTGAAGTGTATAACTCAAATGACACATGAACCCATTGTTGCTTAATCAGCCACTGGCATTAGGCTGGCTCAGGCAGTGTCCATCTTACGGTTTGAATTCCCTCTGTTTCATTCAGTTGAGTGTTGATGACTTCACAATGTACGGAGGAGTATTCGGGAACAAACAGGATAGTGTCTTCCAAAATCTGGAGGTATGCTGATGTGTTTTCCATCTGTCACTGCTTTTGATATTTATAACTGCTTATGATTTTGACTTCAGTTAACTGACTGGAGGTTGTTTTTGTAAGTGCTATCAACTGAGATTAGTGCCAGGCAATATAATTCTTCAAAAATGTATTAGGAAACTAAATACTAATGTTTTGTGAAGCCAAGATATACTCTTTAGAATACATCAGTGTATTATTTCAGATAAAATCACCTTGAAAAGTGCTTGTTAGCCCAAACATTGATGTTCTGTTGGTGTCCCCAGGCGTCTCTGCTGTCCTCCTCCTCCTTATGGCTGCCGTGTGTGTCGTCGTCCGCCACTGCTCTGGTCTCCACACTGCTCCAGAACCAGATCGAAGCGGCTCCTCTCTACATGAACCCGGACACGCTTGCTCAACTCCGACTCAACACGTCTGTGGCGGCCTTGCTGGTGTTCCGCCTCCCTTACAGCAGCGGGTGAGACCATCTCTTCCAGTTCAGCTAACTCTGATTCGTTTTTTTAAACATTATTTGAAACAAATCATTATGCAGTGGGAAACATTTCAAACAGTACTGTTACACTATCACATGACCTTATCCATGCAAGGAGTAAGTGCCTTTCAGTTCTCATCTCCAAAAAATAGTAATTTTACATATTTATTTAAGTGCAGGGTAATTTCACTACAGTGGGTCATGCTGTGGGAATGCTGAAATAGCTGAAGAAATATGTGAAATATGATGATACTGTATAAACAGATTTCTCTACCCCTAGTGGTGGAAGAAAAAAATCCATGCATCGCGATTCTCTCTCCAACGATCCTGGATCAATTCTGATCATTTCAGAACCGATTCTGAGCTTTTAACTGCAGATGCACAAAGACATGTGTGCTTTAGAAACACCCGCATTCTGCCTGCTTCCATTTCCACACACACACACACGCGCGCGCGCACACACACACATATTGTATACTGTACATTTTGAAATGTGTAGTTGTCATCAGGGTATTTCATGATTACAGAAAATGTGTTTACTATGCACATTACACAAATGTTAGAGTGGTACAATAGTAAAAGTATGCAATTCTGAACACAACCATTTGCAGGATGAGCATTTTTTTGATGAAAACAGTGAAAAAAGACAAAAATCCCTTACATTTTGGACTCTTGATATTCTGAGGACTGTTATTTGTCTTTTTCTTGCAGGGCTGATATGATGTCTACTAAAGAAGTGCTCAGTGGAAACGGTACGTGTAGTATTCAAACACCACTCCAAACCATCCTCCTTGTGCTCCAACAATTATTATTAAATGATGCAAATGAATGTGATTGTGTTGTTTGTTGTAGATGAGGTGATGGGTCAGGTGCTGAGCATTATGAAGGCTCAGTCTGTGCCGTATACTGCAGTGTTCACTGCGCTGGGAGCCTCGAGGGTGAGACACACACACACACACACCTTCAGCTAGAGCTGGGCAGTACGACCAAAATCTGGCGTTAGAATACGAGTCATTTTATATGACGGCAACAGAATACAATGCAATATTGTTAATTTGAATGGAAATTCAACCGAAAATGGTTTATATATGTTAAATAACCAATGTGGTAAATTAAATAATGTTTAATTAAATACTTTTCGAATGAAAGGTACTTTCATTTGATTATTATTATTATTATTATATCAAACTTAATGGACGCAAACAAAAACTGTAAAGCTGTAAAGGAATACTTCCCACTCGGATATCTGGTTGGATGAGCCACATTCAGAGATGTTGTTAAATAACTTACATCAGTGGTTCTCACACCGGGGTACGAGAGGTGACAGAGGGGTACGCTAACAAACTCACACCGGGGTACGAGAGGTGACAGAGGAGGACGCTAACAAACTCACACCGGGGTACGAGAGGTGACAGAGGGGTACGCTAACAAACTCACACCGGGGTACGAGAGGTGACAGAGGGGTACGCTAACAAACTCACACCGGGGTACGAGAGGTGACAGAGGGGTACGCTAACAAACTCACACCGGGGTACGAGAGGTGACAGAGGGGTACGCTAACAAACTCACACCGGGGTACGAGAGGTGACAGAGGGGTACGCTAACAAACTCACACCGGGGTACGAGAGGTGACAGAGGGGTACGCTAACAAACTCACACCGGGGTACGAGAGGTGACAGAGGGGTACGCTAACAAACTCACACCGGGGTACGAGAGGTGACAGAGGGGTACGCAAACAAACTCACACCGGGGTACGAGAGGTGACAGAGGGGTACGCAAACAAACTCACACCGGGGTACGAGAGGTGACAGAGGAGGACGCAAACAAACTCACACCGGGGTACGAGAGGTGACAGAGGGGTACGCAAACAAACTCACACCAAACAAAAATTATGATTTTTGCTGTTCATTTGATTCTACCCCACCTTAAAATAACATTAAAACAGAGCATGTTTTTCTAACAGGCAAAATACCTCTTCAAGAGTAAAAACAGGACAATGGTAGTGCCGTAAAAGGTCAAATACATGACATCCAATCAAATGATCTCATCTTTTGCGGTCAGAACTGCCTACATCCACACAAGCAGCTTGTATATGAGTATGATGCCTTGGCAAATCGCACTACACTACTGCCGTTCTCCACTTTGTAAAAGTGGGGATTCAGCGCTAACTAGAATAAAGAACATATATAGACAGACAAACCACAGATAAACCACTGACATGCATACAATAGCCCTTTGATGGAATTCAGTTTTGAATCCAAAAACATTCGTCAACACAAGACTACCAAAGGATTTTAGCATTTCATGATATATTGGTTTTAAACTATATAAAGATGGATGATATACATGTATTCCATTGCCTGGCCGATCGTGTGCAGCTGCATGAGCACAGGTGACACATCTGACAAGCAGAGTGTGTTTCTCTAGAGGATCACAGCCTGTGAACCACATCTGTTGAAACTTTTGATATATGAATTAGGCATGTTGCACCATTTCTTTAGAACTGTAACGTGAGCACAGTGAGTTGAAGATAGTGGAGGTGTCTTGTGTTTGTCTCAGGTGATCGAGGAGTCTCCGGCTGTGCACTCGGTCTGGTCCCGGTCTCTCCTGCAGTCCCGGCGTGAGGAACCTCCCGTCCCGAACCCGCCGCTGGAGTTTAAGGAGAAGGGCTCCGTCTGCATCCTCCTGTGGGCCGAGTCAGTGGTGGTCAGCCAGTATCGCTCCGGGAAGTGGGAGAGGCACGACCTCACCTCCAAAACCTTCGGGAGAGGTGTGACGCCCGACCTGTCTGGATCATCCTGCAACGAGTCCCACTCTCGGTAAATACAGCATGTTAAAGACCCCCTGTGGTGAAAATCAAGTTGTTTATATGTCTATTATGTGTTTTTGATATGCTTTAAGACAAACCATGTGCAACGGGCACGGAGAGGTTTTCCTGTCACTGTTTCTAAGGATGATGTTTAGAAGGCTTCTGTCTGACTCTGAGGTGGCGAACGGGAACATGGTTTATGAGACATTAGCAACTCCTATTAGCTGTTTGATAACGTAGTCAAGCAAAAGGCTAATCATGTCAACTACCGTTATGTGTCGACTTTTATTCAAATTCTGAAGGGATTATATATATAGCCTAGAAAGCACGCTGAGCGCTCCCTTTACAATCACTTAAAAGCTGTCACTCATCTCAGTTTGCAATCTCACAAAGTTTCATTATAATCAATGACATTGTCTACACTACACAATGAATCTCTTATTTACATCTTGTCTACATTTTGTTAACGGGATGGTTCAGAGTAAAATCAACCTTGGGTCCTTTGCACCATGACCTCGAGCCAAACACCCCCCAGAAGCCTTTTTTCCCTTGGTGGAACATTGTTAAAGTTTGAGCTTATTTAGAGATATCAGCCGGATGGGTTAGTGCAGGCGCTAATGGATCCTATGATGTATCCCGTAAATGACCCCACTAATAATGCCCAGAATGGTACCAAACTTCTACAGTTGTACAAATAGGTTCTGTACTCATAAAATGGGGTATTGGAAAGTTTGTAAGTACATCAGGAGTTTATTTAAATAACACTTGCCTGACGGCTCATGCTACCGCTAACCCGGACGTCGACGTCACTTCAGTGAGTTGAGAAAAGCACGTAAAAGTCCTGGCAGAAAGCGATGCATAAGGATGAAGTGTAATGACACCCAGTTCCAGGAATGCACTAATATTTTGTTGGTAGTGCCAGTTTGCAACAATTATTAGTTAACACTAAGTTGTCAACACTTCGGAAAAAATAATAATTCGTCGTTACACTACATCCTTATGCATCGCTTTCTGCCAGGACTTTTACGTGCTTTTCTCAACTCACGGAAGTGACGTCCGGGTTAGCGGTAGCATGAGCCGTCAGGCAAGTGTTATTTAAATTAATTTAATTTTCACATGAAGAAAAATTACTTTTAAATAGGTCATTGTTATTATCAAAGATGAGTTTTAAAGGGATACTCCAAGACCATTAGCATCTCTCTCAAAAAAATGACCAAAGAGTTTCGATATTTTTCCTATTTAAAACTTGACTCTTCTGTAGTTATATCGTGTACTAAGACCGACGGAAAATGAAAAGTTGCGATTTTCTAGGCTGATATGGCTAGGAACTATACTCTCATTCCTGGACTCATGGTACGGCAGCAACGTTTCTTGATTATTACGCAGGAAAAATATCGAAACTCTTTGGTCATTTTTTTGAGAGAGATGCTAATGGTCCTGTCCGATTCAATGATCTATGCTAAGCTATGCTAAAAGTGGTACCGCCAGACCCGGAGATCGGCTGAATGGATTCGAAAACGGTAAAACTCAACTGTTTAACTCTGGGGGAGTTGTAAAATGAGCCTATTTCCAAAAAAAAGTGGAGTATCCCTTTAAGGGATAAAATTATTCCCTGCAGGGGGAAGTTAATTTAAAGGGACCATTTTCTACAGAATAATTTTTTTCCCTGAAATCCACATCTAGTGTTAGCTTTAGTCATAATTATTTTCCACCCTTTTTTTGACCCTTAGAATTAAATGTAATTACATTTTTGTTACTTTACCTTTAAGACTACCACATGTAAATTAATTTGATTATGATTGGCTAACCTCTTCACATGTGAAAATAGTAACAGGGCTCCACCTTACTGAATAGGCATTGATATGTAAACATGGTCATATTGATCACTAGCCAGGTTCCCATCCAAAGGATTTTTTGCAAAAAAAGGTTTCAAAATGGTTACTGATATAGCTGATGGAAATGACATTTATCGGGAAAAACCCCTCAAGCGTTTAACTGTAGTGCATATATTCACAGCAGAGCAAAGTAGGGGCTGTGACTGAAATTGCCCCTATACCCTTATATAGTGCACTATTTAAAGGAGACAACCATTTGTAGTGGTGTCTAAAACCATAGTGCACTCATTCAGTCCGATGCACAGTCTAGCTGTCAGAACACTGTCAGTCACGCTGAAGGAATTCTCACATCTCCCGCGCTCTCAGTGTTTGAAAATCCACTGGTTGAATGAGGGTATGGGGGCGATTCGGGTTTTTCCTGGGTTAAACATGGTCTTTGGTGGTGGCAGATGAACACAGCCATACACACACAGCACAGAAACCTCCAGGACACAGATAAAATACACATGACAACTTGACAACTCAACAATAAAACATGTGATCAAGTATGTGAACTTGCAATATAACATATTATTTTACATTTGATTATTTGATTTAGTTGTAAAAGAACTCCTCCAGGATATGTCTATGTGCATTAATCAGTCATTCTGTCTGTACCCAGTTATCACTTTTTAGCCAATTCTGCAGCTGTGCCCTGGATGAGTTTTTCATTTTTAATTCATTTACTTAAATTAGGACTCCTTTATGTAATTATTTGTCCCACTTTTAAATAAATAAACTAACTCTTTATATATACAGTTTTTATATATATATATATATATATATATATATATGTGTGTGTGTGTGTGTGTAACTTACTAACTTTTTATATAGAATGATATATTAATAAATAACATTATTATAATCTTAATAACATTCTAAAAGTAATACATTATTTATATTATTACCAATGTAAATAACATTATTTATAATATTAAATAATGATCAGTCTAATAATGTTTTAAAATATAATAATTATCTGTCTACCCAGCTCTGATGATGTATCGAATATTATATTAATAGATTTGAATGGATTATCCAAATTAAAAGCAATAGGTCTATTCATACCCTTTAGCACATTAGCACATAGCACAGTCCGCCGTGAGCTAAAGATATGGGTAACTGAGGCTTTAAATCTCCTTTGTGAAAGCTTTACAGGGCATAACTAGTCCTCACTTTAGATGAGCTCACTGAATAGTGAACTGACCACTACTAAATGCTTTATAACTGCCTGAATCAATCATTAATTACAGTAGGAATGCATGTGAATAAAGCATTTATAAACACAGAGTAACTACAATATGTCTAAATAGTATGTATAAATGTATATTTAAATAGTTTATTAACTATTTACTTGCATTTTCTAAATGATCTTATGAACCACTGACAACTCCTAATAACTGTTTAATTATTAAACACATTATAGATCTGCTTATAAATCAACAATAAAGCATTTATAGCTGTATTTATGAACTACTTATTAATGTCTATTAATGCTTTATAAATGATGAATTAACTATGTACTAATGCTTAACTAATGATTCATAGCATGCAGTTATTATAAAGTGTTCCCAGAAAAAGGCTTTTTGTGGAAACTGTGCAGTTGGCCTTGTGTGTAGCGGGTGGTTGGCTGTAGTCTTTGCAGTGTGTTGAAGTGTAACTTTAGGTCCTGATGCAGGGTGATGTGAGGTAGGGCTGTGCGATATAGCTAAAAAAATTATCACGATATAATGTTTCATATCGTTCGGTATCGATAATTATTGACTTTTTTTATAACCTTTTTTTTTTAAGACAAGTACAAAAGTTTGAATTTTAAACCACTGCTTTTTTACATTTTTTTTACCCACATTAAGGCAAACAACAAATGATATTAGTTTTAGCAGTCAAAAATTAAATGTAAACAAAAATATCTTCTTTATGTCTTATATTAAGATAAAAAAGTAAGCGTTAAAGAAACTCTTGAACTTAAAATGTTACAAAATGTGTGCAATGTAAAAGTGTAAACGTAGAAGAATCAAGGTAGGTCTTGAAACATTGAGGTAGGTCAACATCTGTAATAAGTAGGGGTGTAACGGTTCACAAAATTCACGGATCGATACGACACAGTGGTGTCACGGTTAGGTACATTTTTCGATACAACAAAAAGAAAGAAATGCCAAAGAAATTTCCTTGATTTAAAAAATATATAATTATTAAAAGAGAAATTATTTTAAATAAGTTTAAAAAGAGTTTTCCCTACATCTTGAAACTTTTAGTTTTATAAATGGGGGTAATGTATTTGAAGGATGAACAAATAATGTTTTGGTCATCACATTACAAATAACATTTAAATATGATAATATTTGAGTTTTAAAGTGCTGGAAAAAGATGTGTGACGTACTTGAAAGCATTTTACTATTCCTGTCAAACTTCCATGGTTACTGTGAGTGTTACTACAGTAAAGCCATAGCCTATACAATGAATGTTGCTGATCTGTGGACTTAAAGCCTATAACTAGTTCATTCATGGCACACAATGTTTCTCCTGGTTTCCACGTCAGCGCTGTTTGATCCGTTAATAACGGAGAAGTGTGAATGCTTCTCACTAGATCTTGCAGTGATGTTATTACTTCAGTGGCGAATTCAAATGCTTTCTTTACCGGATCTCTTAGAGCTGTGTAGTAACAAGATCTGCTCGCGCTGCACTCACTGACATTGATGGTCCAAACTGATAAACGGTCCGTGACGCACAAAATAACGCAGTTTCGTTCCGCTTTCATTGCGCTTGCCATTTGATGTTGGACAACGTTGTGGTGGTCGCGCGTGCATTTGAATGAAAATATTGAGCGCCATATCGAACATTTTTCATATCGTTACCGACAATGGTGTACCGTCGATAAATACCGATACCGTTTTATCGCCCAGCCCTAATGTGAGGCGACGACATCGTATTCGCCACTGCCAGTTCTTTGATGTCAGCATGGTGTGTCACAGCCTGGAATGTTTCCAGTTCATGAACCACAGTATTTCACCTATGAATTTTCTCTTCAAATACAGGTTGGTTCTGAATTATGAAGATGTCCTGGATTACCGTTCATTCAAGCTCATGTAAGTGTCTAATTTTCTCACACACACACACACACACACACACACACACACACACACACACACACACACACACACATTCTTGTACATATATCTTTATGAGGACATTCATTGACACAATGCGATCTCTAGCCGCTTACCCTAACCTTACCCATCACAACTAAGTGCTTAACCCGACCCCTGACCCTAAACCGACCCTTAACCTCATTATAACCTTATCCCTAAAACCAAGTCTTGACCCTCAAACAGGCCTTTAAAGGCTCTCAGAGAGTGAGGACCGGCCAACATGTCCTCACTTTACTCTTTGTCCTCACTCCAATGGTCTAAAAACTCAAACTGGTGTGTACTTGTACAACTATCTTTGTGAGATAGTTGTACAAGTACACACACACACACACACACTGTGTACTGGGCTTAAACGGTGTCCTATATCCTCCTCAGTTTTGTAATGAACCGGCGTCACTATAAGGTTTCTGCCCGTCATTGGTTCACCATGGACCGGGTTCACCTGGAGTATGATGGGAAAAACGGCCTCGTTCAATGGCAAGCCGGCACATCTACGCCCCGGCCGAGTACTCGTACCGCTGTGAGTCTGTGAGCAGCTCCTACTACCCTCAGCTGTCACCACACTCAGACAAGGACAACGCCAACGACTGGCACATCTCTTTTGATGACTTCCAGGTAGGTCCTGAGAAAACTGCACTTCATGGTTCCCATGGTTTAAACATTTTCCATAGTAAGTCCCAGTAAGCAGACCTTAGGCCCTGGATGCAGTGAGCAAGAGTAAACTTTCCTAATTCTCTCTCTCTCTGTTCTCTCTCTCTCTCTCTCTGTTCTCTCTCTCTCTCTCTCTCTGTTCTCTCTCTCTCTCTCTCTGCCTCTCTCTGTTCTCTCTCTCTCTCTCTCTGTTCTCTCTGTTTTTTCTCTCTCTCTCTGTTCTTTCTCTGCTCTCTCGCTCTCTCTCTCTCTCTCTGTCTCTCTCTCTCTCTCTCTCTCTCTCTCTCTCTCTCTCTCTCTCTCTCTGTCTCTCTCTCTCTCTCTCTCTCTCTCTCTCTCTCTCTCTCTTCTCTCTCTCTCTCTCTCTCTCTCTCTCTCTCTCAGGTCCAGGGCTTTAACATCGCTGGGAATGATTTCTCGTACGCCAGTGACTGTGCTAGTTTCTTCACTCCTGGTATCTGGATGGGTCTGGTCACGTCTCTGCTCATGGTGTTGGTTCTCACGTACGGCCTGCACATGATCATGCAGCTGCGCACCATGGACCGCTTCGACGACCCCAAGGGTCCCGCCATCTCTGTGCCTCAGACCGAGTGAAGGACGCAGAGCCACATTCCTCACAGCACTAGTGTTTGCTTTAGTTACACAATATTTCGTTAATGTTATTCATTTCTTGTCGTTATGTGTGATTGGGGTGCTGATGGATTTTTTTCCTGTGATAATCATTTCATTAATAAGCATGTTTATGAATATAAAGAAGAAGAATTTTAGGATCATTAAGATTTTTTCATTGTGACTTTATTGTTACAATTACAGAGTGAAAATGGGCTTCTTTTTATGCAAAATACACTTTCCTTAGCATGTCCTTGACAAGTTTTGTGAGATTCATTCTGAAGTATTCTTTGAGCTAAATATCTAAAATCGACTACATTATATTTTCTTTTTTTATTTATTTTTCAAGAAAAATCATATTGAATTTACAGATTGGGGCACCATTAAATGTAAATTGTACACTTTACATAATAAATTATTCGTGTGAGAGAAATATCTATTACCAGACAGCTTAATGTTTTTAGTGTGCTGTAAATATGAAATTAAGTATTATTTATTGGTGGTATGCGTGTATGTTTGATTCCAGTGTTTTTGAGTTTCTCCACTGTAGTTTCCTTCATAGTTCTGTGTCCAGTGTGTGTTCACAGGTGTTTCTGTGTGAGAACTCAAATGTTTTATGACCAATTCTGGGTTTTGATTTAAAGGGAAACATGTTGTGAGCTGTATTTAAATATTAGAAAAAGGTTACCAGAGACATTCTGACATATTGTTTTTGTTGAAATATCAGCATGGTGTCTTTTAATAATATTAATGTGGTGAATAATTTGCACAAATAGTTCTCATAAATAACATGTTTTATGTTGATGGCACATCTGGTTTATACTTAAAATCTTAAAAGGTTATCTATTGTCATTTCATGCGGTCACGTTTTGGAGGTGTATACTCTTAAATGTGTATATTGTGTCTGTGTTAAATAAACTTCATTGACATTGAAACTTTTGAACTTTTATTTTACCCGTTTATTTTAGACAGTTAATGTGGTTATGAAGGTTTATATGGTTATGGTCCAGGCTACAAAGTCACATTTGATTATAATTTCACGAGTTCTCCTAGCCTGGTCCTGCCCATAGACAGTAAAAGAAATGGACACAGCGATTCAACGGAGAAAAGTGAAGTCAATTAGAAGCACTCACTTCCTGATGGCTGAGATACTGCGCAGACTCAAACTGAGCTTGACGATGTAGATGTGACGTGAGCAACCCGTCTGTCTTCTAGTGGCTGTGCCAAGAGAAATCTGAATCATTCCCTTCCGAAACTTGCAGAGACGGAGAGTATGAGTAGGAGCTGTCCATGAGCTAGGAGCAGGAGAAACTTTTGCTAAGTATTCTGATTAATTATTTTGTCATTTTGCCTCCACGTCCCCCCGATTGCCCGCAAGCTTCTCCTGTCCATACGGTAATCTCTCTACTGTGCGACAGAGAGTCGCGTGGTTATGACGCAATCGTTAGCCTATTTTTACAAAAACTGCTTCTACGGGGCCATAACGTAAGATACAAGGTAATGGAGCCGTTTATACATTTTCGTGTTTCTTTAGAAATAAATAATGGACAAATGGAGTCTTTAAACGCCTCAGATTTAGTTATTCGCTGTCAAAGTGACGCCAAAATGAATGGGAGTCAATGGAATGCTAACAGCAGGTGATGGTCTGCTAATCAATGGCGGCCCCCGGGGAAGCTTCAGTTTCCGGCTGAAATATTACCCCCTTGGTCCTACCAGACTCTCGTACATTTCATTTGTACAGAGAGTCTGGCCATTCTCCATTGACAAGCGTTAACTTCCTTGAAGGCAGGTACTCTGTTGAAATTTAAAACTATTGGATCTGCCAAGAGCCACTCTGGATCTGCCATAACCAATCGCTAACGTTTGGTCGTGACGTAACCCTACAACTCAAACTAGCGCACAACGTCATCGTTCTCAGCCACTCCCTCTGTTCGCTGATTGGACCGGTAAAAATTTGTCCGGAGAAAACCCATGAATATACCGCAAACGTAGAGGAAGAAAGAGAAATAGAGTAAAAGATGGGTAGGTGGAGTGGAGGGATGCCGGAAGAGTTGTCTCTGGGACGGTGCAATGACTGGTGCTTATATACTGTACGCTCGTAATGATGATTGACAGGAGTGAATGATTAGGCTCCTCCCAAACCTAAGTTTGGATATTCATTTATCCTATCCCATAGCAGTTTAGTTTAGGAGCGAGGTAGGAAAAGGATCTACCTCCTTTTGTGAATTTCTTGATTTTGGTTACAATCAACAGGACAGAATTTTGCCGTTGTTGTGACCGTGAAGGATTATAATACAATAAAGCAAGGCAGTTCAAGGCTTTGTATGTAATAATTAGTGTAATAAATGGTACAGAATGCCATGTATGCCAATAACAACTGAACTTTTATTCAGCACCTGCTCTCACCAGCACAGCTTTAACCTCTAGCCCCCTCACCTGGGAAAAGCCACACATTACAATTAGCAGAACTGAGACAAAACCTGACAGGTGGTTATAATGTAGATAAAATTGAGCTGTGATCATATTTCACGTTTCTAATAAGTACTCTAGGATCTGCATTCTGAACCAATTGGAGGTTATTTATAGAGCCAGCAGGACAACCACTCATTAAATCACAGCAAAAATCAAATCTGGAGGTTTATAAATACATTCATTAGCTTTTCAGCATTTGAAACAGACATTTGTCGTAGTTTCTAAGGTGAAAGAAGGCTGAGGAAACATATTCCATGTTTCCTGATAATGTCCCGAAGTGGAAGCATATACGATGAAAAAAGCAGAGGGCCTAATACTGATCCCTGTGGCACTTCATATATACTGTAACTTATGTGCTATCTTACATCTCTTCACAACACAGGAAAACTGGCAATTGGATAAATATATTCTAAACCATGCTAATATCTGCTCACAAATGTCAACGTGGTTCTCAAGCCTATCCAAAAGAATGTTGTGGTCCACAGTGTCAAAAGCAGCACTACGGTCAAACAATATTAGTAAAGAGATACTGCTACTATTAGCCCTGCTGAAAAACCCAGCATAAGTTCCGTGTTGGTCCAGGCACAATGCTGGTCTATATGGCACTCCCATGCTGGTGACCAGCAAACCAGCATCCCATGCAGGTCCCGGCATGAAAAATATGCTAGTGACCAGCAATGCTGGATTTTTCAGCAGGGCAGAGGATCAAGCTTATACACTTTTATTCAAAAACACTCTGAGTTCAGTTCATACAGGTTAAGTCCACCTCGAGTAACCTTAGGTTTAGTTAGGTCAAGGCTGTGCGATTTCTTATTGCTTGCTTTTAGAGGATTGATAAATCATTAACCAATCAAGTTTAGCCACTACAACACACTACACCTAAACATGAGCCTTGTCTGAAAGGCAAAGGGGGAGGTGTTGCTGTAATTTATAGTAATATCTTCAGAATTACTGAGAAGTCTAGTTTCAAATATAATTCTTTTGAAGTGTTGGTGCTTAATGTAACACTATATAGTGTAAATGATAAATCACGTTTGAGATTTGTGCTGGCTACTGTAGGCCACCAGGACACCATACAGACTTTATCAAAGAATTTGCTGACTTTCTATCAGAGTTAGTACTGGTTGCAGATAAAGTACTAATTGTTGGTGATTTTAATATACATGTAGATAACGAAAAGGATGCATTGGGATTGAAATTTAAAGACATTCTTAACTCTATTGGAGTTAGACAACATGTGTCAGAAAATGTTAAGGCCAGACAAGTAGTTTTTTAAGGCTTGGTTTGTAGGGAATTACAAACCTGCGCACATATATTCAAACGCGTATACCACATAGACCACATAGACTGAACTCGTAATACCGTAAATCCTCTAATATAGGCCCGGGCCTTTATTTTACTCAAGCGCATCGCGGCCCAGGCCTTTATTGGAAGGAGGCCAGAATTAGAGACAGGTCTTTATTTCTATTTGAGCAAACGGACTACCAGTAGAATGAATAAAAACGAGATTTTGTGTCTATTTGAACCTATAAAATACTAGTTTAATTTATTGAAAACGTACAGTTACCATATATTATGGTATGCATACAGAACATTAACAACAAATAAATATAATATAAATTATATTTTTTTGTGAAAAGCAATGATTCATTTTGAAACAGTATTTGTTCCAGCTTAGCTCCACAACAGCGCGCATCTGTGCATTCATTCATTCATTCATTCATTCACACACACACACACACACACACACACACACACACACACACACACACACACACACACACACACAGAAATGCGATTCATATTTAAAAAGTCTTTTTGCGTGTAACTTACAGACACTAATTGCGATTAGAACAAAGCAAATATAGAACTGACCTATTTCTCAGCTGGATCCGTTCCTCGAAATAATACTTCCAAGCACTTCTGAGGTACATTTTCCAGGATTATTATTACTTAGATAGATGTGTGTTATCCAGAACTTTGTGAGTTGAGTAAAGTTGGCAGTAAATTCACAGATTCGAACTTCCCGGGTCAATAACTCGTGAGCTAAACATTGTTTCTGCACAAATTACACCTCTTTTTAATCGTAGTAATGTAGACAATCAGCTACAACCTAATTTTCCTCCAAACGAGCTTTCCCTCGCAGTGGACAAAATACATTGATCTCTATGCGCAAGCGGCAGAGAAACAGATCCGAAGGGACCGTCTGCAAAGTGCAAAACCCGAAAAGCGTTACTACGAAAACAGTCAATAACTTCACTGTCACACACTATAGTGTCATCAAATTCAGTTCACACATCACTGCTGCCCTGATGGTTATACTACAACACTTATTTTGGGAAAAATATGTATTTTAATTGTATATACAATTGTAAATATATGATTTTTTTATGAAAAATATTCAATAACTTCACTGTAATAAACTGTATTGTTGCCAGATTCAGTACACACATCACTGCTGCCCTGATGGTTATACTACAACACTTATTTTGGGAAAAATCTATATTTTAAATTGTATATACAATTGTAAATGTAGAATTTTTATGATTTTTATCAAAAATATTCAATAACTTCACTGTAATTTACTGTATTGTTGCCAAATTCAGTTCACACATCACTGCTGCCCTGATGTTTATACTACAAACACTTATTTTGGGAAAAATATGTATTTTAAGTTGTATATACAATTGTAAATATGATGTTTTATGATTTTATGAAAAATATTCAATAACTTCACTGTAATTTACTATATTGTTGCCAGATTCAGTTCACACATCACTGCTGCCCTGATGTTTATACTATAACACTTATTTTGGGAAAAATATATATTTTAAATTGTATATACAATTGTAAATGTAGAATTTGTATGATTTTATGAAAAAAATTCAATAACTTCACTGTAATTTACTGTATTGTTGCCAAATTCAGTTAACGCATCACTGCTGCCATTATGGTTATGCTACAACACTTATTTTGGGAAAAATATATATTTTAAATTGTATATACAATTGTAAATGTAGAATTTTTATGATTTTTATCAAAAAAATTCAATAACTTCACTGTAATTTACTGTATTGTTGCCAAATTCAGTTCACGCATCACTGCTGCCCTTATGGTTATGCTACAACACTTATTGTGGGAAAAATATGTATTTTAAGTTGTATATACAATTGTAAATATATGATTTTTTATGATTTTTATGAAAAATATTCAATAACTTCACTGTAATTTACTGTATTGTTGCCAAATTCAGTGCACACATCATTGCTGCCCTGATGGTTATATTACAACACTTATTTTGGGAAAAATATGTATTTTAAATTGTATATACAATTGTAAATGTAGAATTTTTATGATTTTTATGAAAAAAATTCAATAACTTCACTGTAATTTACTGTATTGTTGCCAAATTCAGTTCACACATCACTGCTGCCCTGATGTTTATACTACAAACACTTATTTTGGGAAAAATATGTATTTTAAGTTGTATATACAATTGTAAATATGATGTTTTATGATTTTTATGAAAAATATTCAATAATTTCACTGTAATTTACTATATTGTTGCCAGATTCAGTTCACACATCACTGCTGCCCTGATGTTTATACTATAACACTTATTTTGGGAAAAATATATATTTTAAATTGTATATACAATTGTAAATGTAGAATTTTTATGATTTTATGAAAAAAATTCAATAACTTCACTGTAATTTACTGTATTGTTGCCAAATTCAGTTCACGCATCACTGCTGCCATTATGGTTATGCTACAACACTTATTTTGGGAAAAATATATATTTTAAATTGTATACAATTGTAAATGTAGAATTTTTATGATTTTTATGAAAAAAATTCAATAACTTCACTGTAATTTACTGTATTGTTGCCAAATTCAGTTCACACATCACTGCTGCCCTTATGGTTATGCTACAACACTTATTTTGGGAAAAATATGTATTTTAAGTTGTATATACAATTGTAAATATATGATTTTTTTTATGATTTGTATGAAAAATATTCAATAACGTCACTGTAATTTACTGTATTGTTGCCAGATTCAGTTCACACATCACTGCTGCCCTGATGTTTATACTACAACACTTATTTTGGGAAAAATATATATTTTAAATTGTATACAATTGTAAATGTAGAATTTTTATGATTTTTATCAAAAAAATTCAATAACTTCACTGTAATTTACTGTATTGTTGCCAAATTCAGTTCACGCATCACTGCTGCCCTTATGGTTATGCTACAACACTTATTGTGGGAAAAATATGTATTTTAAGTTGTATATACAATTGTAAATATATGATTTTTTATGATTTTTATGAAAAATATTCAATAACTTCACTGTAATGTATTGTTGCCAAATTCAGTGCACACATCATTGCTGCCCTGATGGTTATATTACAACACTTATTTTTGGGAAAAATATGTATTTTAAATTGTATATACAATTGTAAATGTAGAATTTTTATGATTTTTATGAAAAAAATTCAATAACTTCACTGTAATTTACTGTATTGTTGCCAAATTCAGTTCACACATCACTGCTGCCCTGATGTTTATACTACAAACACTTATTTTGGGAAAAATATGTATTTTAAGTTGTATATACAATTGTAAATATGATGTTTTATGATTTTTATGAAAAATATTCAATAATTTCACTGTAATTTACTATATTGTTGCCAGATTCAGTTCACACATCACTGCTGCCCTGATGTTTATACTATAACACTTATTTTGGGAAAAATATATATTTTAAATTGTATATACAATTGTAAATGTAGAATTTTTATGATTTTATGAAAAAATTCAATAACTTCACTGTAATTTACTGTATTGTTGCCAAATTCAGTTCACGCATCACTGCTGCCATTATGGTTATGCTACAACACTTATTTTGGGAAAAATATATATTTTAAATTGTATACAATTGTAAATGTAGAATTTTTATGATTTTTATGAAAAAAATTCAATAACTTCACTGTAATTTACTGTATTGTTGCCAAATTCAGTTCACACATCACTGCTGCCCTTATGGTTATGCTACAACACTTATTTTGGGAAAAATATGTATTTTAAGTTGTATATACAATTGTAAATATATGATTTTTTTTATGATTTGTATGAAAAATATTCAATAACGTCACTGTAATTTACTGTATTGTTGCCAGATTCAGTTCACACATCACTGCTGCCCTGATGTTTATACTACAACACTTATTTTGGGAAAAATATATATTTTAAATTGTATACAATTGTAAATGTAGAATTTTTATGATTTTTATCAAAAATATTCAATAACTTCACTGTAATTTACTGTATTGTTGCCAAATTCAGTGCACACATCACTGCTGCCCTGATGGTTATACTACAACACTTATTTTGGGAAAAATATGTATTTTAAGTTGTATATACAATTGTAAATATATGATTTTTTATGATTTTTATGAAAAATATTCAATAACTTCACTGTAATTTACTGTATTGTTGCCAGATTCAGTTCACACATCACTGCTGTCCTGATGGTTATACTACAACACTTATTTGGGAAAAATATATATTTTAAATTGTATATACAATTGTAAATGTAGAATTTTTATGATTTTTATGAAAAATATTCAATAACTTCACTGTAATTTACTGTATTGTTGCCAAATTCAGTGCACACATCATTGCTGCCCTGATGGTTATACTACAACACTTATTTTGGGAAAAATATGTATTTTAAATTGTATACAATTGTAAATGTAGAATTTTTATGATTTTTATGAAAAAAATTCAATAACTTCACTGTAATTTACTGTATTGTTGCCAAATTCAGTTCACACATCATTGCTGCCCTGATGTTTATACTACAAACACTTATTTTGGGAAAAATATGTATTTTAAGTTGTATATACAATTGTAAATATGATGTTTTATGATTTTTATGAAAAATATTCAATAACTTCACTGTAATTTACTGTATTGTTGCCAAATTCAGTTCACACATCATTGCTGCCCTGATGGTTATACTACAACACTTATTTTGGGAAAAATATGTATTTTAAATTGTATACAATTGTAAATGTAGAATTTTTATGATTTTTATGAAAAAAATTCAATAACTTCACTGTAATTTACTGTATTGTTGCCAAATTCAGTTCACACATCACTGCTGCCCTGATGTTTATACTACAAACACTTATTTTGGGAAAAATATGTATTTTAAGTTGTATATACAATTGTAAATATGATGTTTTATGATTTTTATGAAAAATATTCAATAACTTCACTGTAATTTACTATATTGTTGCCAGATTCAGTTCACACATCACTGCTGCCCTGATGTTTATACTATAACACTTATTTTGGGAAAAATATATATTTTAAATTGTATATACAATTGTAAATGTAGAATTTTTATGATTTTTATGAAAAATATTCAATAACTTCACTGTAATTTACTGTATTGTTGCCAGATTCAGTTCACACATCACTGCTGCCCTGATGTTTATACTACAACACTTATTTTGGGAAAAATATATATTTTAAATTGTATATACAATTGTAAATGTAGAATTTTTATGATTTTTATGAAAAAAATTCAATAACTTCACTGTAATTTACTGTATTGTTGCCAAATTCAGTTCACACATCACTGCTGCCCTTATGGTTATACTACAACACTTATTTTGGGAAAAATATGTATTTTAAGTTGTATATACAATTGTAAATATATGATTTTTTTATGAAAAATATTCAATAACTTCACTGTAATTTACTGTATTGTTGCCAGATTCAGTTCACACATCACTGCTGTCCTGATGGTTATACTACAACACTTATTTGGGAAAAATATATATTTTAAATTGTATATACAATTGTAAATGTAGAATTTTTATGATTTTTATGAAAAATATTCAATAACTTCACTGTAATTTACTGTATTGTTGCCAAATTCAGTTCACACATCACTGCTGCCCTTATGGTTATACTACAACACTTATTTTGGGAAAAATATGTATTTTAAGTTGTATATACAATTGTAAATATATGATTTTTTATGTTTTTTATGAAAAATATTCAATAACTTCACTGTAATTTACTGTATTGTTGCCAGATTCAGTTCACACATCACTGCTGTCCTGATGGTTATACTAGAAATTAGAAATTATAATTAAAGAAAGAAATTGCAATGACCACATGTATCCAATAGAGGGCCATAGAGACTCATTAATTTTCACTTCATTTTTCTTGATGCTTAAACTTCTCCTCACAACTTTATGATATATATTTTGTGAATATTTATTTAAACATTTTGAAATACATAAAAAAAAATGCAGTTTATTAATGTCCAAACACGTTAAGTGGTAAAAAATGTTTTACACACCTTTAGAACAACCAAATCAAGCCCAGTTTTTTGTGCATGTTTAGATAGATTATTTAGGAAAAGTCACAGAGTTTTATGCCCCTGAGATGAAGGTAACACTGTTAAAAAATGAAGGAGAAGTCCAATGGTGTCATTTTGACTCCAAACAGTGAATAAGGGTTAAATGAGGCATTAATGCAGTGTGTAAAAGTAAAGTTATTGAATATTTGTAATAATAAAAAAATCATAAGATTATAAAAAAATATTTTCCCCAAAAAAGTGTTGTAATATAACCATCAGGGAAGCAGTGATGTGTGAACTGAATTAGGCAACAATACAGTAAATTACAGTGAAATTATTGAATATTTTTCATAAAAATCATAAAAAATCATATATTTACAATTGTATATACAACTTAAAATACATATTTTTCCCAAAATAAGTGTTGTAGTATAACCATAAGGGCAGCAGTGATGTGTGAACTGAATTTGGCAACAATACAGTAAATTACAGTGAAGTTATTGAATTTTTTTCATAAAAATCATCAAAATTCTACATTTACAATTGTATATACAATTTAAAATATATATTTTTCCCAAAATAAGTGTTGTAGTATAAACATCAGGGCAGCAGTGATGTGTGAACTGAATCTGGCAACAATACAGTAAATTACAGTGAAGTTATTGAATATTTTCATAAAAATCCTCAAAATTCTACATTTACAATTATATATACAACTTAAAATACATATTTTTCCCAAAATAAGTGTTGTAGCATAACCATAAGGGCAGCAGTGATGTGTGAACTGAATTTGGCAACAATACAGTAAATTACAGTGAAGTTATTGAATATTTTTCATGAAAATCATAAAAATTCTACATTTACAACTTAAAATACATATTTTTCCCAAAATAAGTGTTGTAGTATAACCATCAGGACAGCAGTGATGTCTGAACTGAATTTGGCAACAATACAGTAAATTACAGTGAAGTTATTGAATATATTCTTTCATAAAAATCATAAAAAATCATATATTTACAATTGTATATACAACTTAAAATACATATTTTTCCCAAAATAAGTGTTGTAGCATAACCATAAGGGCAGCAGTGATGTGTGAACTGAATTTGGCAACAATACAGTAAATTACAGTGAAGTTATTGAATATTTTTCATGAAAATCATAAAAATTCTACATTTACAACTTAAAATACATATTTTTCCCAAAATAAGTGTTGTAGTATAACCATCAGGGCAGCAGTGATGTGTGAACTGAATTTGGCAACAATACAGTAAATTACAGTGAAGTTATTGAATTTTTTTCATAAAAATCATAAAAATTCTACATTTACAATTGTATATACAATTTAAAATATATATTTTTCCCAAATAAGTTTTGTAGTATAACCATCAGGACAGCAGTGATGTGTGAACTGAATCTGGCAACAATACAGTAAATTACAGTGAAGTTATTGAATATTTTTCATAAAAAACATAAAAAATCATATATTTACAATTGTATATACAACTTAAAATACATATTTTTCCCAAAATAAGTGTTGTAGTATAACCATAAGGGCAGCAGTGATGTGTGAACTGAATTTGGCAACAATACAATAAATTACAGTGAAGTTATTGAATATTTTTCATAAAAATCATAAAAATTCTACATTTACAATTGTATATACAATTTAAAATATATATTTTTCCCAAATAAGTGTTGTAGTATAACCATCAGGCCAGCAGTGATGTGTGAACTGAATCTGGCAACAATACAGTAAATTACAGTGAAGTTATTGAATTTTTTTCATAAAAATCATAAAAATTCTACATTTACAATTGTATATACAATTTAAAATATATATTTTTCCCAAAATAAGTGTTGTAGTATAAACATCAGGGCAGCAGTGATGTGTGAACTGAATCTGGCAACAATACAGTCAATTACAGTGAAGTTATTGAATATTTTTCATAAAAATCATAAAAATTCTACATTTACAATTGTATATACAATTTAAAATATATATTTTTTCCCAAAATAAGTGTTGTAGTATAACCATCAGGGAAGCAGTAATGTGTGAACTGAATTTGGCAACAATACAGTAAATTACAGTGAAGTTATTGAATATTTTTCATAAAAATCATAAAAAATCATATATTAACAATTATATATACAACTTAAAATACATATTTTTCCCAAAATAAGTGTTGTAGTATAACCATAAGGGCAGCAGTGATGTGTGAACTGAATTTGGCAACAATACAATAAATTACAGTGAAGTTATTGAATATTTTTCATAAAAATCCTCAAAATTCTACATTTACAATTATATATACAACTTAAAATACATATTTTTCCCAAAATAAGTGTTGTAGCATAACCATAAGGGCAGCAGTGATGTGTGAACTGAATTTGGCAACAATACAGTAAATTACAGTGAAGTTATTGAATATTTTTCATGAAAATCATAAAAATTCTACATTTACAATTGTATATACAACTTAAAATACATATTTTTCCCAAAATAAGTGTTGTAGTATAACCATCAGGACAGCAGTGATGTCTGAACTGAATTTGGCAACAATACAGTAAATTACAGTGAAGTTATTGAATAAATTCTTTCATAAAAATCATAAAAAATCATATATTTACAATTGTATATACAACTTAAAATACATATTTTTCCCAAAATAAGTGTTGTAGCATAACCATAAGGGCAGCAGTGATGTGTGAACTGAATTTGGCAACAATACAGTAAATTACAGTGAAGTTATTGAATTTTTTCATAAAAATCCTCAAAATTCTACATTTACAATTGTATATACAATTTAAAATATATATTTTTCCCAAAATAAGTGTTGTAGTATAACCATCAGGGCAGCAGTGATGTGTGAACTGAATTTGGCAACAATACAGTAAATTACAGTGAAGTTATTGAATTTTTTTCATAAAAATCATAAAAATTCTACATTTACAATTGTATATACAATTTAAAATATATATTTTTCCCAAATAAGTTTTGTAGTATAACCATCAGGACAGCAGTGATGTGTGAACTGAATCTGGCAACAATACAGTAAATTACAGTGAAGTTATTGAATATTTTTCATAAAAAACATAAAAAATCATATATTTACAATTGTATATACAACTTAAAATACATATTTTTCCCAAAATAAGTGTTGTAGTATAACCATAAGGGCAGCAGTGATGTGTGAACTGAATTTGGCAACAATACAGTAAATTACAGTGAAGTTATTGAATATTTTTCATAAAAATCATAAAAATTCTACATTTACAATTGTATATACAATTTAAAATATATATTTTTCCCAAATAAGTGTTGTAGTATAACCATCAGGCCAGCAGTGATGTGTGAACTGAATCTGGCAACAATACAGTAAATTACAGTGAAGTTATTGAATATTTTTCATAAAAAACATAAAAAATCATATATTTACAATTGTATATACAACTTAAAATACATATTTTTCCCAAAATAAGTGTTGTAGCATAACCATAAGGGCAGCAGTGATGTGTGAACTGAATTTGGCAACAATACAGTAAATTACAGTGAAGTTATTGAATTTTTTTCATAAAAATCATAAAAATTCTACATTTACAATTGTATATACAATTTAAAATATATATTTTTCCCAAAATAAGTGTTGTAGTATAAACATCAGGGCAGCAGTGATGTGTGAACTGAATCTGGCAACAATACAGTAAATTACAGTGAAGTTATTGAATATTTTTCATAAAAATCATAAAAATTCTACATTTACAATTGTATATACAATTTAAAATATATATTTTTTCCCAAAATAAGTGTTGTAGTATAACCATCAGGGAAGCAGTGATGTGTGAACTGAATTTGGCAACAATACAGTAAATTACAGTGAAGTTATTGAATATTTTTCATAAAAATCATAAAAAATCATATATTAACAATTATATATACAACTTAAAATACATATTTTTTCCCAAAACAAGTGTTGTAGTATAACCATAAGGGCAGCAGTGATGTGTGAACTGAATCTGGCAACAATACAGTAAATTACAGTGAAGTTATTGAATATTTTTCATAAAAATCATAAAGATTCTACATTTACAATTGTATATACAATTTAAAATATATATTTTTCCCAAAATAAGTGTTGTAGTATAACCATCAGGACAGCAGTGGTGTGTGAACTGAATCTGGCAACAATACAATAAATTACAGTGAAGTTATTGAATATTTTTCATAAAAATGTATACATTTCCAATTGTATATTATACAACTTAAAATACATATTTTTCCCCAAATAAGTGTTGTAGTACAACCATAAGGGCAGCAGCGATGTGTGAATTGAATTTGGCAACAATACAGTAAATTACAGTGAAGTTATTGAATTTTTTTCATAAAAATCATCAAAATTCTACATTTACAATTGTATATACAATTTAAAATATATATTTTTCCCAAAATAAGTGTTGTAGTATAACCATCAGGACAGCAGTGATGTCTGAACTGAATTTGGCAACAATACAGTAAATTACAGTGAAGTTATTGAATATTTTTTCATAAAAATCATAAAAAATCATTTATTTACAATTGTATATACAACTTAAAATACATATTTTTCCCAAATTAAGTGTTGTAGTATAACCATCAGGGCAGCAGTGATGTGTGAACTGAATTTGGCAACAATACAGTAAATTACAGTGAAGTTATTGAATATTTTTCATAAAAATCATAAAAAATCATATATTTACAATTGTATATACAACTTAAAATACATATTTTTCCCAAAATAAGTGTTGTAGCATAACCATAAGGGCAGCAGTGATGCGTGAACTGAATTTGGCAACAATACAGTAAATTACAGTGAAGTTATTGAATTTTTTTCATAAAAATCATAAAAATTCTACATTTACAATTGTATATACAATTTAAAGTATATATTTTTCCCAAATAAGTGTTGTAGTATAACCATCAGGACAGCAGTGATGTGTGAACTGAATCTGGCAACAATACAGTAAATTACAGTGAAGTTATTGAATATTTTTCATAAAAATCATAAAAAATCATATATTTACAATTGTATATACATCTTAAAATACATATTTTTCCCAAAATAAGTGTTGTAGTACAACCATAAGGGCAGCAGTGATGTGTGAACTGAATTTGGCAACAATACAGTAAATTACAGTGAAGTTATTGAATTTTTTTCATAAAAATCATAAAAATTCTACATTTACAATTGTATACAATTTAAAATACATATTTTTCCCAAAATAAGTGTTGTAGTATAACCATCAGGACAGCAATGATGTGTGCACTGAATTTGGCAACAATACAGTAAATTACAGTGAAGTTATTGAATATTTTTCATAAAAATCATAAAAATTCTACATTTACAATTGTATATACAATTTAAAATATATATTTTTCCCAAATAAGTGTTGTAGTATAACCATCAGGACAGCAGTGATGTGTGAACTGAATCTGGCAACAATACAGTAAATTACAGTGAAGTTATTGAATATTTTTCATAAAAATCATAAAAAATCATATATTTACAATTGTATATACAACTTAAAATACATATTTTTCCCAAAATAAGTGTTGTAGTATAACCATCAGGGCAGCAGTGATGTGTGCACTGAATTTGGCAACAATACAGTAAATTACAGTGAAGTTATTGAATATTTTTCATAAAAATCATTAAAAAAATCATATATTTACAATTGTATATACAACTTAAAATACATATTTTTCCCAAAATAAGTGTTGTAGTATAACCATCAGGGCAGCAGTGATGTGTGCACTGAATTTGGCAACAATACAGTAAATTACAGTGAAGTTATTGAATATTTTTGATAAAAATCATAAAAATTCTACATTTACAATTGTATATACAATTTAAAATATATATTTTTCCCAAAATAAGTGTTGTAGTATAAACATCAGGGCAGTAGTGATGTGTGAACTGAATCTGGCAACAATACAGTAAATTACAGTGACGTTATTGAATATTTTTCATAAAAATCATAAAAAAAATCATATATTTACAATTGTATATACAACTTAAAATACATATTTTTCCCAAAATAAGTGTTGTAGCATAACCATAAGGGCAGCAGTGATGTGTGAACTGAATTTGGCAACAATACAGTAAATTACAGTGAAGTTATTGAATATTTTTCATAAAAATCATAAAAAATCATATATTTACAATTGTATATACAACTTAAAATACATATTTTTCCCAAAATAAGTGTTGTAGCATAACCATAAGGGCAGCAGTGATGCGTGAACTGAATTTGGCAACAATACAGTAAATTACAGTGAAGTTATTGAATTTTTTTCATAAAAATCATAAAAATTCTACATTTACAATTGTATATACAATTTAAAATATATATTTTTCCCAAAATAAGTGTTGTAGCATAACCATAATGGCAGCAGTGATGCGTGAACTGAATTTGGCAACAATACAGTAAATTACAGTGAAGTTATTGAATTTTTTTCATAAAATCATAAAAATTCTACATTTACAATTGTATATACAATTTAAAATATATATTTTTCCCAAAATAAGTGTTATAGTATAAACATCAGGGCAGCAGTGATGTGTGAACTGAATCTGGCAACAATATAGTAAATTACAGTGAAATTATTGAATATTTTTCATAAAAATCATAAAACATCATATTTACAATTGTATATACAACTTAAAATACATATTTTTCCCAAAATAAGTGTTTGTAGTATAAACATCAGGGCAGCAGTGATGTGTGAACTGAATTTGGCAACAATACAGTAAATTACAGTGAAGTTATTGAATTTTTTTCATAAAAATCATAAAAATTCTACATTTACAATTGTATACAATTTAAAATACATATTTTTCCCAAAATAAGTGTTGTAGTATAACCATCAGGGCAGCAATGATGTGTGCACTGAATTTGGCAACAATACAGTAAATTACAGTGAAGTTATTGAATATTTTTCATAAAAATCATAAAAAATCATTTATTTACAATTGTATATACAACTTAAAATACATATTTTTCCCAAAATAAGTGTTGTAGCATAACCATAAGGGCAGCAGTGATGCGTGAACTGAATTTGGCAACAATACAGTAAATTACAGTGAAGTTATTGAATTTTTTTGATAAAAATCATAAAAATTCTACATTTACAATTGTATATACAATTTAAAATATATATTTTTCCCAAAATAAGTGTTGTAGCATAACCATAATGGCAGCAGTGATGCGTTAACTGAATTTGGCAACAATACAGTAAATTACAGTGAAGTTATTGAATTTTTTTCATAAAATCATAAAAATTCTACATTTACAATTGTATATACAATTTAAAATATATATTTTCCCCAAAATAAGTGTTATAGTATAAACATCAGGGCAGCAGTGATGTGTGAACTGAATCTGGCAACAATATAGTAAATTACAGTGAAGTTATTGAATATTTTTCATACATTCTAAAAACTGCTGGGTTGTGTTAACCCAATTTTGGGTCAAATATGGTCTCACCCAACGTTGGGTTAAAAAATGCAATTTAAAAATGGACAAATTGCATTTTGGACAAAATCAAAAATGGACAAAAATGCAATTTAAAAATGGACAAATTGCATTGGTTACATTAAAAATGTAAACCAACGGCTGGGTTTGTCCATTTTTAAATTTAATTTTTAACCCAACGTTGGGTGAGACCATATTTGACCCAAAATTGGGTTAACACAACCCAGCAGTTTTTAGAGTGAAAATCATAAAACATCATATTTACAATTGTATATACAACTTAAAATACATATTTTTCCCAAAATAAGTGTTTGTAGTATAAACATCAGGGCAGCAGTGATGTGTGAACTGAATTTGGCAACAATACAGTAAATTACAGTGAAGTTATTGAATATTTTTGATAAAAATCATAAAAATTCTACATTTACAATTGTATATACAATTTAAAATATAGATTTTTCCCAAAATAAGTGTTGTAGTATAACCATCAGGGCAGCAGTGATGTGTGTACTGAATCTGGCAACAATACAGTTTATTACAGTGAAGTTATTGAATATTTTTCATAAAAAAATCATATATTTACAATTGTATATTACAATTAAAATACATATTTTTCCCAAAATAAGTGTTGTAGTATAACCATCAGGGCAGCAGTGATGTGTGAACTGAATTTGATGACACTATAGTGTGTGACAGTGAAGTTATTGACTGTTTTCGTAGTAACGCTTTTCGGGTTTTGCACTTTGCAGACGGTCCCTTCGGATCTGTTTCTCTGCCGCTTGCGCATAGAGATCAATGTATTTTGTCCACTGCGAGGGAAAGCTCGTTTGGAGGAAAATTAGGTTGTAGCTGATTGTCTACATTACTACGATTAAAAAGAGGTGTTATTTGTGCAGAAACAATGTTTAGCTCACGAGTTATTGACCCGGGAAGTTCGAATCTGTGAATTTACTGCCAACTTTACTCAACTCTGATAGTTTGGCGTTCACAGGTTTGCGTGGATCGCCTCAGATTATTTGCGTTTGAATAGCGCGCGCTCTCCGTAATTAAGAATAAAGTCAACAGAGTATTTTGAATCTCTTTTGCACTTAAGAAAAAAAAGCGAGCCTATAGCGCCAGCGCGATTGTCGATCCCAGGGGGTTAAAAAAATAGATTTTCGCCAAAAATCCTCTTTGGCTCCGCAGCTGCCATAGTAAACAACATTAGCCTACCGGTGACTGAAGTCTCACGTGCGAGTCAAGAGCGAAGTGATTGACATGACCAGGCTACCGTAGCTATGGCTTGGATTCATTAGCAAACATTGCCCCCCTGTGGTATTTGCATGTTACTATCACAAGCATAATGTTGTGGCCTGCCCAGAAAAACGTTGGTTCTAATATAGCCCCGGCCACTATTAGAGACCGGCCTTTATTTACCTCCGCCGACAGCGAGACCGGCCAATGTTAGAGACCCGGCCGCTAATGGAATACAGGCCAATATTAGAGGATTTACGGTACGTATGTGCACGCCATCAGCGTTCTCACAGGTTTCGCGTTTAAAGTCTGTGTAGAGTTTCCTGTTAGAACGGTGTCGTGTTAGCGGCCCCTAAGTTAATAACTAATGATCGTTGCGACGGAAGTGAATCAGTCATAACTTTAGCTGGAAAATAACTTTATTCAAGAACTGCTATAAAGCCAAAACAATCTCCGTTACTATAAACTATCCTTGTATCTCTGTAAAGCCGCTTTGGAACAATCTACATTGTTAAAAGCGTTATATAAATGAAGATGACTTGACTTGACGTGTCAGGACCTACTCATTGTTGTAATCATACTCTAGATCTAATATTATCACATGGAATCAATGTTGATGCCGTTGAAATTCTGCAGCAGAGCGATGACATCTCAGATCATTATCTAGTCTCGTGTAAACTTCATTTAGCCAAGGTGGCAAAGCCGACTCAAATATGTTAGACCTTTCACTTCTGCCACTAAAGATTGCTTTATCAATAATCTTCCTGATCAGTTTCATCATCACAGCATCCCAGATAGCTTAGAAGAACTCGATATTGTGACAGAAACTTTTAACTCTCTCTTTTCCAGCACTTTAGACACAGTTGCTCCGTTGCGCTTAAAGAAGATTAAAGAAAATAGTCCAACGCCATGGTACAACGAGCACACTCGGGCCCTTAAGAGAGCAGCCAGAAAAATGGAGCGCAACTGGATGAAAACAAAACTAGAGGTATTTCGCATTTGATAATATTCTGAATGTTCCAATCCAATCTAATCTGCATTGGATTGCTGCATGAATCATAATCAAACACCGTTCGCTCGTTGGCAAGAGGAGAACTGAGCGACTGAGTCTGGGTTCTCCCAAGGTTTTTTCTCTATTCTGTCACTGATGGAGTTTTGGTTCCTTGCCATTGTCGCCTTTTTCACCTTTTTTCACCTTTGTTACCATTGGCTTTTGGCTTGCTTAGTTGGGGACATTAAATGTAACATTTAATTTAATATTCAGTAATAATATTAATCTGCCTGCATTGACACCATTATATGAGAACTGAACTGAGTTGGACGATGACATCACGGTTTTGCAGCTATATATATATATATATATATATATATATATGAACTAAATTAATAACTTCTTTACAACAAAATGAAACATCACTGAACTTACTTAAGCTGGACTGTGATGCTATTTTCTTCTGGAAACAAACTTTGTTGCATTATTTTCCTGTTATCTCTGTAAAGCTGCTTCGAAACAACCTACCGTAAAACTTCAAATAATAGCCGAGTCCCAAATAGACGCCTGTCTCTTTTAAACGCCTGGTGTGACGACAGGTTTGGGTAAATAAAGGCCGGTCTCAAATAGAGGCCTGGTCTGTTTTTTAGTATCGGGTTATACATGATATTCTAAAACCAGTCAGATCGTCTGTTCTATGTTTTGATTAGATTTCACGTGACAGACGCAACCGTTCATGAACGACTCATCACTATTCGCGCGCACGCGCGCGTGTGTGTATGTGTGTGAGGGAGAAAGAGGAGATCATATATTTCATTAACTTCGGGATGTTATCCTTAGGTATGTGGCCTGACTAGCTTCAGCGAGGATCACCTTATCCATTGTTTCAAAGAGGGAGAGCCGTGCGCATCTGGGCGGGAGCTGTTAGTGCAAGCAAGGCAGGCAGAGTTAGCGGAGGCCGGAGAGGGAGAAGTGGAGGAGAGCGACGTGGAGGAGGAATTCGCCAATGAACTTGTAATTGAGGATCGCGGGGATGATGATAGTGATGAATAGAGTAATTTTCTATCACATGATTGCAGTTGTTTTACAGGGTAGCCTTCATTCTTTCTTGTTGATGTGTTTCGGCAACAAGTTCATATGCTCGATGGATTTTAGTGGTAACTTGTGTTCTGCCCATTGCTGTCACATCGTTTCGTTTTTTATGTTTTTTTTTATGCTGCTAATAGCCAAAGACATTTCTTACATTAAATTATTTGTTACACACATTCGAATTACTTATAAATAAAACATAATATAATGTGTTAACCTCCTACTGTCATGCTTGAATATCTCAACACTAAATTAAAGGCCTGTCTCTTATAGACGCCTGTCTCAAATACAAGCCGGTGCAGTTCGGCGATTTGGGTAAATAGAAGCCCGGGCTATTATTTGAAGTTTTACGGTATTTTGTAAAAAGCGCTATATAAATAAAGGTCACTTGACTGCAGCAGCCTACCACTGAGCCTGGCGTGACGTCGCGCCCTCACGCGTCATAGCCCGCCAAAATGGGAGTGGCTTAGCGCATTGGTTCCCAACCTGGGGTCCGCGCCCCCCTCAGGGGGGCGCTAGAGTTCACAGGGGGGGCGCGGGAGCGGATATGCTTTGAGGTGAATAAAGATGCATAAAATGTTCCACTAATCATTTTATATAAAAAATTTTTTTCAAAGTTTTAAAAAAATCATATGCTTACAATGCCGATTTCAATTACAATTTCGTTATTTCAAATGTAGGCGCGTGGCAAGCACGCTCATAATGTAAGAGACGCCGGCGCGACCACAACATTGCCCAACATCAAATGACAAACGTAATGAAGCCCGGGGAACACAGATAAGTGGGAATCAGGCGGCCAACAGAGTGGGCCAGCACATGTTCATAAGCACACAGTAGGGGGTGCAGAGCGGCTCAGCCGGTCTGTACTGAACTTAACACGACCCTTTATAGTGCAGCTCAATCAGGAGAGCTAAATCGAGTAAGAGTAGCCCGCGCACGATCAACCTGGGCAGGGCATACATACGACTGATAGAAGTTTAGCCTGCAAAGCGGGGACTTCCAGGTTGTAAAATCTAACAAATGTAGAGGAACATTTACAGCCTGCCGCCGTACAAATGTCATGAATAGAAATCCCGCTGGACCAAGCCCACGATGAGGCCATGTCTCTGGTGGAATGAGCCCTGATGCCCAAAGGGCACTGCAGGTCTTTAGACGCATAAGCTGCCGCAATAGCGTCCACTATCCATCTGGGCAGACTGTGTTTCGAGGCGGCGAGACCCTTGGTGCGCCCTCCAAACGAAACGAAAAGCTGCTCCGAGCGCCTGACAGCGACGGAGCGCGTGATGTAATTTCTCAGTGCTCTGACAGGGCAGAGGAGGTTACAATCGACCTCGCTGCCGGATGCCGGCAAGGCTGAGCGAGAAATGACCTGCGCTCTAAAAGGAGTGCCAATCACTTTGGGGACATAACCATGCCTCGGTTTGAGAATTACTTTAGAGTCATTAGGTCCGAACTCGAGACACGTGGCGTTAACTGATAACGCGTTTGACTGATGACAGGGCTATCATAAAAATGGTTTTGAGCGTGAGGTATTTCAGATCCACAGTTTTTAGAGGTTCGAAGGGAGAAAGATCCCAAATAGGAACCGATGGGGGCCGCGGGGGATTCATCCTCCTGGCTCCTCTGAGGAAGCGGATGATGAACTCATTCCTTCCTATTGCGCGGCCGTGCGCCGACTCAGCGAACGCTGCAATGGCCGCAACATACACTTTGAGCCCATGTCCAGCATCTCTTGAAGCACCCACGAAACCCCACAAGTTTGTGGGTCTAAATTCTTGACGGTGCACCATTTATTAAACACAGACCATTTAGACGCAAAGAGCCGCCTCGTAGATGGAGCTCTAGACTGCGTGATCGTGTTCACGACCCCTTTTGGCAAGTCAACGGGTATCCGTTAATTATCCATGCATGCAGAGACCAGCGCTCTGGATGAGGATGCCAGATCGAACCGCGGGCTTGAGAGAGGAAGTCTCTTCTCACCGGGATCGGCCATGGGGCTGAGTCTGCCAGCTGCATTAACTCCGGGAACCACGTTTGGTTCTCCCAGCGCGGGGCTATAAGGAGCACCGAGTAGCGCGTCTCCCTGATTCTCCCGATGACCTGTGGCAACAGTGAGATCGGGGGGAAAGCGTACAGCGGGCTGCTGGGCCAGGCTTGGGCCAGCGCATCCTCGTTCTTTGAAAAGAACCTTGGGCAGTGAGCGTTGTCTTTTGACGCAAAGAGGTCGACTTTCGCTTTGCCGAAAAGGCGCCACAGCAATTGGACTGTCTGGGGATACAAAGACCATTCCCCCGGGGGAACATTGTCTCTGGACAGTCTGTCTGGACCATCGTTCAGGTGACCGGGCACGTGCGCGGCTCTCAGCGAGCGCAGTGAGTGCTGAGCCCAAACGAGGAGGCGTCCCGCCAGGGCACAGAGAATTTTGGATCTGACACCGCCCTGACGGTTCACGTAGGACACCACTGACATATTGTCCGTGCGGACTAGCACATGGTGGCCCCGCAGGTATGGGAGGAAGTGCTTCAACGCATTCTCGACCGCCATCATCTCTAGACAGTTTATGTGAAGGCGTTTCTCCTGGTCTGACCAGAGGCCATAGACCGGTCTACCCTCGAAAAGAGCCCCCCAACCTAGGTTGGCTGAAACACAGCCCTGATTCACACTAATTTGCAAGCTGCCGGCAGTCCAGGCTCGGTGAGGCACTCGCGCTTTCAGCCAGCGTTGTAGCGGGCGCATGCGCAGTAAGCAGTAAGGCGAATCTCAAGAATGGCCTGTGACGGGGTATAATCTGAATCTGAAAGTATGCGTCTTTCAGATCGAGAGAAATAAACCAGTCCCTCGGGCGAATTTGCGCGAGGATTTGTCTGGTTGTGAGCATTTTGAACGGTCGTCTCATGAGAGCTTTGTTCAAATATCTCAGATCTAAGATAGGTCTGAGAGCTCCGTCCTTCTTGGGCATGAGGAAATAACGGCTGTAAAAGCCTGTCTCGCTCAGAGAAGGATGCATCGCCCCCTTGCACAGCAGCTTTGCTATTTTTGCATGAAGTAGGTGAGCTACTTCCGGTCTGTGACGGCTGGATGAGCGCGACCTAGGGCGGCCGCCCTGTCGTCGCTGCGAAGACGGAGGCTGAGACAAACGCTGTGTAAAGCTACGTGCAGGAGGCTGGGCTTGAGAGCGGCCTGCAGCTGAGCTCGAGCGGCGGGGCAGGAAGAGATTCATGGCCTGCGATGTCTTCTGTACCTCCGAAAAGCGATCCACAATTCCGCTTACTGCTGGGCCGAAGAGGCCGGTGGGGGAGAGCGGGGTGTTGAGGAACACAGATCGCTCAGATTCACCCATGTCGGCGAGCGTCAGCCAAAGATGTCTCTCGGTGACATTGAGCGAGGCCATGGATCTCCCGATAGCCTGGGCCGCGGACTTGGTAGCGCAAAGGGAGAGGTCCGTCGTGCTGTGCAAATCCGTTAAGACAGTCTGGTCCGGGCCTTTCTCGTCCATTTCGCGGAGGAGATCGGCCTGGAGAACTGCCATTGAATGCAGGGCGGAAGCAGCCTGTCCGGCGGCGGCGAAGGCGAGGCCGACGAGTGCTGACGTGGTCCTGCAGGCCTTGGACGGGAGGGCAGACTTTGAGCGTCATCTAACGGATGGCGGGCAAAGGTGCGCTGCGACCGCCTCTTCCACTGGGGGAATCTGGTTGTATCCCTTCTCGGCGGCTCCGTCTACCTGAGAGAGAGTCGAGGAGACTGGAGAGCGGAGTCTTGCGGAGAAAGGAGCGTTCCAAGACTTTGAGAGCTCGGCGTGGAGCTCCGGCAGGAAGGGTGCTGACCTAGAGGCAGGCGCTTGTCGGCGGCTAGGTAGGAAGCACCCGTCGAGCCTGTTAGGCGCGGGCGCCTTTGGTGGGGACCACTTGAGGCCTAGTTGCTCGACAGCTTTAGTGAGAAGGCGGAGAAGTTCCGCGTCCACGCTGGCTCGGGCCCGGCCAGACTCCTGGGTCGAAGAGGAGGTGGAGCGGTGTGATCCGGACCACTCTTCACTGTCCGAGGCCAGGAGGGAGCAGCTGTCACCGATGGCATCTTCGTCCGCTTCATCCCCTGAGGCGACGGCAGTGCAGGCGGGAGAAGGAGAGAGCGAGAAGGGGGGCGGGAAAGGGGAAGAGGAAAAGGGGGGCGGGAAAGGGGGGCGGAGAAGGAGAGAGCGAGGCTCGCGGGAGGGGTTCCGGCGAGCACTTGGCTGGCACATCGGGCTCCGGTGGCCTCTGTGAGCGGCGCTTTTTCTTGCGCGACCCAGCAGAGACAGGCGGAGTGACAGCTTCAGCGTCGAACAAAGCGAGTCGAGCCCGCAGGGTCGACATCGGCAGTTCTTCGCAAAGCACGCAGCCCCCTGAAGACAGAGCGAGGGCTGCGTGGTCTCGTCCCAGGCAGAGAACACAGATTACGTGGCGGTCTCTGTCGCTGAGCAGGGCTCGGCAGGAGCCACAGGAAATGCGAGGCATTTTGCAGCAAACGCCTCGCGCTCTTTTAGGAAAGTGTGTCGCAGCGGCGAGCCCACAAAGGAAGCACAGCAAAAAGGATACTGTCGCCGGATAGCGAGGCAGGCACGGATGGCTGAGGGTGGCGAAGACGACCAGCTTCCTCAGACGCTTTCCTCGGCTTGCTTGATAGCTTGCTTCGACGGCGTCCTCTCTCAGAGTCCAGCGATGCGAAGAGCTTCGCTGAAGAGACGAAAATCTGGTTAGCAGCCCCCGAGCCCTTCCTTATTTACGCAAAGCCACTCCCATTTTGGCGGGCTATGACAAGTGAGGGCGCGCGTGACGTCACGCCAGGCTCAGTGGTAGGCTGCTGCAGTTGCCGCAGAGCAGCCAATGAGCGCGCTAGATAGCCTGCTCTGGGTCTGCTTGCTGCTGCACTGCATTGACAATCAATAAAAAATTAAGGATAATTTTTTGGCTTCATATCTCGAGTAAAGATTACTTTACCCGTAGCGTAAGCAACTTACGCAATACGAGAGAACCTCTCGTAAGTGAACACGTAATACACATGTTCACGCCGTCAGCGTTTTCACAAGGTTTGCGTTTTTGATGTTTGCGCAGAGATAACTTTTTTCCCCCAGCATTTTTCAAGGCTTGCACCTTGGAACCTATTTCAAGGTTTGCTTTCTCGAGCCGCCAGGCACTGTTGTTGTGCAGATGAACAGGCTGGAGCGCGTTAAGGGTGTTCTGTTAGAACAGTGTCGTGTTAGCGGCCCCTAAGTTAATAACTAATGATCTTCGCAACAGAAGTGAATCAATCAAAACTAACTTTCCCTTACTAAAAAGTTTATTCATGTGTTCTATTAGTATACTTCTTTTAAACTAAAAATAAGAAAGTATACTTTCAGTCTAAATTTTATATAATTTTCAGAAATATACTTTATGTACTTCTCAGAAATATACTTCAAATTACACTTAAGTGTACTTGACTTATACTGAGAGAAAAGTCCAAGTATATTTGGCCTGTACTTGTACTCAATCTTTTGATTGAGATATACTTAAAAGTATAATTAAGTATTCAAAGTTTACTTGGCTTGTAGTTGTGTAAACTCTTTTGATCGAGTAGCCTATTAAATATACTTTTTTTTTTTCATATACAGTCTTATGAAACTTACATTGTTTGAAAATATTGATTAGAATATTGATATAAAACAGATATGTTTCTAATTCTGCGTATCTGAATTTTTGTGTAGGCTAGTCCACTGGTAGATTACTTTTAGAATTTACTTTAATTCTACTTTACTCTTTCCCCACCATTGCATGCATTTTCCAGCCATCCACTCTTATGCGGTAGGGGGCGGTATATGACATTAAGTCAAGTCAAGTCAAGTCATCTTCATTTATATAGCGCTTTTAACAATTTAGATTGTTCCAAAGCAGCTTTACATTGATAACAGGAAATTAAAGTAAAGTGTTTTGGCTTTATAGCATATGGAAGTAAAATAATGTCAAATGTTTTTGAAATAAAAAAGCCTGTTGAATTGCACTACTTGAAAAAAAAATAGCCATTGCCTTAACCATGCTTGCATTTTAATGCATTGTATTTTTAGGGCTTGCATTTTTATGGGCTGAAATTCAACATGGTTGAATATTTAAGCTGTGAATATTTCAATTAAAAACATTTCAAACACCTTTTCATTATTAAAAATTCAATAATCCATATTCACCTTTCATATTTCACTTCCAAAATATTCAAACTGTTTAAAAATACAACCTATAATATTCAACAGGCAATTTTCGGTCCATTTTATTTCGCTTTGCAAATTCGCTTCCACAAATTCAGTGGTTCAAATTCGACAGTAAATTCAACATTGACGTCCAGGAACTGCAGGAAAAGCAGTAGATTGCCGAGCATACCCTCCATCTGCTGTTAGTCGACCTCACCAGCAGGGGGTGCAAAAGCGCTTGTTGTTGACGAAGACCAGCAACAGTTAGAGCAAGTCATTCATTCATAAAACTAATTTACAGCAAGTGAATTTGTGATTATTATGACAGCTGTTTTATGTTAAATTCAGTGCCTTCACGGTTACTTTTCCTGTGTAGCCTACATGCATCTTTCTCTACCGTGAACGAGATTATAATGTTATTCCCCGATGCGGATATACAGATCCAATGTTACATTTTTGAGGTTGACATATATTTCTCTTGGTTGTTTAGTTGCCTTAACTTTATATTGTGGCGATGTGCTGCATGCAGGCTATTAGGGTTTCCCTCAATACTTCAGGATTCTCCTGCTGGACATATAAAACGCTTAACGTAGCTTAATGGACTACAGTGATGTAAAAGACCAAACTCGCAGTCGCAGGCAAGCAGATGGACTCAGAATAACGCGCAAAGCTTAGCGTTTCTCAGTGATAGACTGGCATAAAGATGGCTTGATGTTGGACATTCGCACATTTAGGGACCGTCTCTAAAGTGTATACGACTTTGGCATACACGTTTCTAACTCCGATAGCATTTGAATAGAACGACTTACAGTCATAAAACCAACTGTAAAGTGTTCATGTAATGTCAGGCATAATGCGCACCCTTTGGATTTTTGATATTTATTCAAATAAATTTAAGTTTGCTATTGAAGTTAGAAACGTGTATGCCAATGTTGTATGCAACTTTGGAGACGGTCCCTAAATGTGTGAATGTCCAATGTCAAGCCAATTTTACATTTAGTCATTTAGCAGACGCTTTTATCCAAAGCGATTTACAGTTAAACTAACAATAGGACAACAATATGCAAGTGCTATGACAGTTTAAGCTAATGCAATACACGTAGGCATACTATATTATATAAATATGAGAGAGAGAGAGAGAGAGAGAGAGAGAAGAGAAGAGAAGAGAAGAGAAGAGAAGAGAAGAGAAGAGAAGAGAAGAGAAAGTGTTATGCCAGTATATCACGAAACGCTCAGCATGAAACTTTGCGCGTTAAGTTCATATTCTGAGTCCATCTTCTTGCCTGTAGCCTATATAGTAGCCTACAGCCTACATCCCCAATAAGGTGCAAGATTGGTCTTTCATATCACTGTATTAGTCCATTAAGCTACGTTAAGCATTTTGTCCCAACGGAAGGGGAATCCTTGAGTATGAGGTATTGAGGGAAACCGATTATAATCCTGTTCATGGTAGAGAAAGCTGATGACATGTAGAATACACAGGGAAAGTAACAATGAAGTTATTGAATGAAACATAAACACACCTTTTGTGTCTTTATCATCTTTTTCGCATATACTGACACAGATAATCATTTTCATTTTATGAATGTCTTCATCAACAACACGCGCTTTTGCACCACCTGCTGGTGAGGTGACTAACAGCAGATGGAGAGTATGCTCGGCAATCTACTGCTTTTCCTGCAGTTCCTGGACGTCAATGTTGAATTTACTGTCGAATTTGAACCACTGAATTTGTGGAAGCGAATTTGCAAAGTGAAATAAAATGGACCGAAAATTGCCTGTTGAATATTATAGGTTGTATTTTTAAACAGTTTGAATATTTTGGAAGTGAAATCTGAAAGGTGAATATGGATTATTAAATTTTTAATAATGAAAAGGTGTTTGAAATGTTTTTAATTGAAATATTCACAGCTTAAATATTCAACCATGTTGAATTTCAGCCCATAAAAATGCAAGCCCTAAAAATACAATGCATTAAAATGCAAGCATGGTTAATGCAATGCCTATTTTTTTCAAGTAGTGCAGTTCAACAGGCTTTTTATTTCAAAAACATTTGACATTATTTTACTTCCATAATAGCAGCTCTAGAATAAGTTATTGTCCAGCTAAAGTTAGTTTGATTGATTCACTTCCGTCGAAACGATCATTAGTTATTAACTTAGTTATTAACTTAACACGACACCGTTTTAACAGAAAACTCTTAAGTTCTTTCTGCGCAAACTTCAAAAATGCGAACCAGTGAGAACGCTAATGGCGTGCACATGCGTATTACGAGTTCAGTCTATAGGTATGCGCGTTTGAATATATGTGCGCAGGCATGTAGTCCTTCCCTACAAACCAACCCTCAACACACTACTTGTCTGGCCTTAAAATTTATAATACAGAATTTGTATCGCTTCCATGTAGTCAAGTCAAGTCAAGTCATCTTCATTTATATAGCGCTTTTAACAATGTAGATTGTTTCAAAGCAGCTTTACAGCGATAAACATATAATTTAAGGTAACAGAGATTGTTTTGGCTTTATAGCGGTTCTTTAATAAAGTTATTTTCCAGCTAAAGTTAGTTTTGATTGATTCGCTTCTGTCGCTACGATCATTTGTTATTAAATTAGGGGCCACTAAGACGACACCATTCGCTCTACACAGACTTTAAACACCAACCTGTGATAAACGCTGATGGCGTTCACATGCGCATTAAGAATAATATAGTTATGTGCGTTTGAATGTATGTGCGCAGGTTTGTAATTCCCTACAAACCAAGCCTAAACAAAGTACTGGTTTTTCCTTATAAATTTTGATACAGAATTTTATTTTATTTTGTCCCTTCGGGGTAGGTACGCGAAATGAATTTTCCCGACAACGCTTTATCTGTAGAGTGGTAAAGGGATCCTCCATAGGGAGAGACTAGTTGGCACTTCAGCACTGCGTTGTCATCGGGTCCAGGCGAAGGTCCTTTGTCAGATCTGGATACGGCCTGGATCCCGGCAGGCTGCGGGAAAACCTCGGGATAAACAAAGACACTAAAATTAGCGTAGATGCCATTCTTCTTATGATGTAACGAGTACATCAGGATTTATGGGAAGTGTTCCCGGTTCCGGCTGACCTAATCTATGCAGCCTAACATTGAATTATAAATGTCTATAATGTATTATGTGTATGCTAGGTCAAAGAGATGTGTCTTTAATCTGGCTTTGAACTGACAGAGTGTGTCTGCTTCTCGGACAATGTTAGGAAGACTGTTCCAAAGTTTTGGTGCTAAATAGGAAAAGGATCTACCACCAGCAGTTGATTTTGACATTCTAGGTATTATTAACTGGCCAGAATTTTGAGATCGCAATAGACGTGAAGGACTATAATGCGTTAAGAGCTCGCTCAAGTACTGGGGAGCTAAACCATTTAGTGCTTTGTAAGTAACCAGCAAGATTTTAAAATGTATGCAATGTTTAATAGGGAGCCAGTGCAGTGTTGACAGAACCGGGCTAATATGGTCATACTTCCTGGTTCTGGTAAGAACTCGAGCTGCTGCGTTTTGGACCAGCTGTAGTTTGTTTATTAAGCGTGCAGGGCAACCACCCAGTAGAGCATTACAATAATCTAGCTTTGAGGTCATGAACGCATTAATTAATTGTTCCGCATTTGTCAATGAGAGCATATGGCGTAATTTAGATATATTTTTAAGATGGAAAAATGCGGTTTTACAGATACTAGACACGTGACTTTCAAATTAAAGATTAGTATCAAAGAGCACACCCAGGTTCCTAACCGATCAAGTTTCTGGTCTCATTGACTTAGGGAAAAATATACTATGGAAGTCAATGAGACCAGAAACTGTCTGGTTACTGATATTCTTCTAAATATCTATAAAGAAATTCATACAGGTTTGAAACAACATGAGGGTGAGTATATGATGACAGAATTTTCATTTTAAAGTGGAGTATCCCTTTAACTAACGTGATTGGTACCATACTATAGGCTGCCATCAAGGCCTCAATGAAAGGGGATTATGTGAACAGAAAGGGGGTTCACAATGTAAATGTGCAGCCCAGTTACTACTGTGATTCTTAATATTCCAGATTATATCAAATAAAAAAAGGCATTTGACTAAAATCTTCCATATCACAAATGTGAAAGCAAAATGGCCAAGATCTGTGCATGACTTAAGAATTTTCAGAGATTCACATTTATGCACATTATTTGAAAGTGGTAAGGAAAGTTCCACAATTAAATATCAAGCCCACTGTATTACATACACTTATGCTGATCCTAACAGAACTGCATTTTTTCATAGGTGATTATGACATGTTCCTGCCTGCAGACAGGTGTTTTATGACCCCATTCCCTGACCCAAACCAGTTACAATGCAGCTCTAGCCAGGACAAGGGCACACAATGAAATGAACTTTGGTTAACTAAAGGGAAGATTTCAGTGTCTGAAAAGTCTGAGGGTTGCACACTTGACAGGGCCTGTGACATTGTTGCATGTGCCATATTACACAACATTGCCAAAAAAACACCTTCATTAAATGTTTAATAAAAGACAAATATGCTTAGTTCCTTGAGTTTTATTTCAATTGTTCTTTGTAAAGAAAAGCCAGTGGTCAAGTACCTGCAACAAGAGATATTAGACACATGCCTCATGCAACAAATAAAAAGGAAAAGTTGGCTATCAACTGCCCACCTGTAGGCCTATGTCTCCTCTGTCTGTGCAGACTCTTCTGTAGGCCTTTCTGTAGATGTGGAATCCTGCAACTTATATTGCAGCCATAAAGCATAAACTTATAAATGAAGTAAAGTTATTTATGCACTTGCAGGTAGGTTAGTGCCTCCATATGACAGTTATCTGAGAGGGTTTATTCACTGTCCAGTGCAATGGAAACAAATGGACATTACAAAGTCTTATACTTTCTTTCCTTTGGAAAGTTAGAAAATGTCCACTTACTGCACATATTTCAGCCACCACTTTCTTGGGAACAGATACAAGTGTTGGTGTATTATGTAAAAGTGCACAAAAGAGGAAAACACAATGTCATTACAATGAACTACACTCGGAAAAAATGTGATCAATAACTCATGGCAAAATATTTTTACATTAACATAAGTTTATCAGTTTTCACTTTCACAAGTCAAAGCAATTCATCATTACTGAAGATTTAACAGTTGAAATGACTATACGGCCTTAATTTAATGCAGCAAAAATTATTTTACAGTGTGGCTACTAAGATCTTTTTTTCTTTTTTTTCAGCCTTTTTCTTGGTTGCTTTTATAAACAGACAACCATTTATTTAACAGTGCCTTTTATAAAAGAGACTATAATATAACTAAAAATTACCATTATGTAGAATATTTTTGTACTTCAATTTTATTTGTTCCCATGTTCTAGTGTGGTGACTCTGACATTACAATGACAAAGTAATTATGCAATTATTAAAATACAAAAATATAGGCTATTAAGTGATAAAAACATCTAACATGGCCACTTCTAACGGATTTAAATTGTCTGCTACTTTTTGCGAGCCCTCTCTCCTGGCTTTTGCAAACTTTGAGGTGTTCCCTGGCGTTTTGATTAAACATTAAAATTCCGAATAAACTTCGACTATTAGTTCTTGCTCTGCTGAGGAGAAAAACTGAGCGCGCTCTTTGGCCACGCTGAGCAGCCAATAGCAGCGTTGCTGATCAATGTTTCTACTATCGATACATATCCCCTTTTAAACCAGCTCATGAACGTGCAATTATCTCAGATAACTCAATCCAGCTATACTAATCATATCCGGCAAGTGTGTTCGAAGAACCCAATTAGCCGGATCATGATTAGCACGATGATATCATCTTGGATGTCTCATTTGATCTCGGATGTTTTAAGCAACGTACGAAGAACGAGCCCCTGAGCCCCAGTTTGTCATGTTTAAGCTCTAAGACTATTTGCCATATTACTAGAGAGAAGAGCAGCACCATCCCAGGAGGGATGAATACCATCTCTTTTCAACAGGTCAGGTCTGTCCCAAAAACTTTTCCAATTGTCTATGAATTCTATATTATTTTGCGGACACCACTTAGACAGCCAGCCATTGAGTGAGGACAGTCTACTAAGTATCTCATCACTCCTGCGAACAGGAAGGGGGCCAGAGCAAATTACAGTGCCTGACATCGTACTTGCGAGTTCACACACCTCTTTAACGTTAATTTTAGTGACTGGCAGAGTCGAACATCATTAGTGCCGACGTGAATAATAATCTTAGAGAATTTACAATTAGCATTAGCCAGCACTTTTAAATTTGCTTTGATGCTCTGGTCCCGGCAAACATGTGACTATGGTGGCTGGTGTCTCTATTTTCACGTTCCGTGTAATAGAATTGCCAATAACTAGGGCATATTCCACAGGATTCACAGTGGGTGTTTGACTGAGAGGGGAGAATCTATTTGAAGTTGTTATCAGAACGGAAGAACAGTGTTTTGTCCCGCGGCTACAGCGTCTCACGGTCACCCAGTTGCCCTGCTTCACGGTCACCCAGTTGCCCTGCTGCACGGGCTCTACAGCCGGAACCGAACAATGTAAAGAGTTCACTAAGCTAGTCGCATCCAAAGCAGTATCTAAAGCCCTTGCACTCTTACAATTAACCTCGATTAAAGCTTGGATGCATGTCTCTAATTCTGAAATCTTCTCCGCCAGCCTGACTATCTCCCTGCATTTATCACATGTAAATCCTGTGCTGACAGAGAAGGATATGCTAAACATGTTGCATGAGGTGCAAGTAACAATAAGAGGAGAAGATGACATGACTTACCTTGTCTGTTGACTGATCTTACTCACCTAAGTTGTTTGATGGACTCGTAAAAGGCGCGAGCGTGCACGCCAGAAAAATAAATAAATATATTAAGAGCGCACAGATGGCATGCTAACAGGCTAGCGAATTACTAGCGTGTTCAATAACAATTTAGATTGAAGCTAGCGATGTCAGGTTAATGTGTGATGTTGAGGAAGTTATATTTAGCAGTATAAACAACAAGGAATGAAAGTAAATAATGATTCAAAACAGAAAGATATACAAAGCTTTTCAGACGCACACCAATGCAACAGCTGCAGCAGGAGCAACCGTAATGTAATGTTCCTACATTACATTATTGTAATGTCAATATGTAATTACATTTACATTTATATGGGAACATGTATGTGAAAAATATGTACACAATAAAATATAAAATTTTGTTAATATTACATGTAATGCTATTTTTGTCTTCATTTGTAAATATTTTATATTCATTAACATATAGCCATACATGGTCAAAGCATATATTGCAGTATATTGAAAAATATAAACACTAGTTTCCCATAAATGGAAATGTATTATGTAATATATCACATTATATTTTGCAGTATATTCCCATATATTTTTGTTCTTAAAGGGGCAAGCATCCAGCATTCATTGCATCCAGGTGGGACATTTGATCATGTGAAAGAGTTCCTCTATGGGGATGAGGAGTGGAAAGTAAAGTGGGAGAAAATGTGACAGCATCCTGGGAACACATCCTAAAGCACTCACAGTGACGGCATGGGAGTTCCCACATTTCCACACCCAAACACACAGAGGTCATCCAGGAATGAAATGAGACGCTCAGTGTTCAATGGGAAGTAGTGGGAGAAACACACAATGAAACTCAGGAACCCTGACAGTCACACAGATTCAAGGCTGAGAAAACTATTCATGTTATTTTTTATATATAAATTGTGTCAGTGTGAAACATGGGATCCTTTTGGTGATATCCTAATTTTTTTATTTTTGAAACAGTATTTATAAATAGCTGTATATAAACACAGTAGGCGAGGCAAGTTTATTCATATAGCACATTTCATACACAATGGCAATTCAAAATGCTTTACATAGAGAAGGAATTTAAATTGACATAAAATAATCACAACAGATGCATAAGGTAAAAATATAATGTATGAGATATAAAAATAACAATAAAAGCAGAGAGTCCTGAATCACTAAATTCGGTGCGCCTCTGTCTGAATGGAAGAGTCAGAGAGCTTCGGATCGCGAGACACACTAGTAACAATTCCCGACTTCCTAGTGACTGTTGCCTCTGATGGCTTTCGGTAATCACCGTCTCACTTCCCAATCCCCTCAACTCTTCCAACCAGACAGCCCTAACCAAAAATCAAAACAGCATAAGTAAAACCGTTATAAAAAGATGTTAGATAAATAAGATAAAATGCAATCAGTCGAACACACAGTGGCACAGCTAGTGCTCAGTCAGAGTGTTTTGAGTCTGGATCTGAATGTTACTGTTAAAGCACGTCTGAACTCTTCTGGAAGTTGGTTCCAGACTCAGCAGACTCTCCTTGCTTTGAGTGAACCACTGTTATTATTTCTAACTGACGTGATCCTGATGATCTGTTAGTTCTACCAGAAAGACTCGGGAGAATTATTTCAACAAATCGTACATTTATTGACAGCTCAGCAAGCTGATAATATACAAAGTCATTTGGCGTAGGCCCCGTCTGTAGTGCATAATCCGAGGGTATCGGATCTGCAATTCCTGCCTGAAGACGAAGAGAGAAATTATTTAAGCATTTGGGATTATATTTCTTTAAAACTTTTGGTAACACTTTATTTTGATGGTTCCTTTTGAACATTCTACCGACTATAAGTAACTTTGCAACGACATGTCAACTTATTCTAACCATGACCCTACCAGTCTACTAATACTCTACTAACACTCTAATGAGAGTTAGTACACATGTAGGTGCAACATTACTTATGTTATAGTCAACAGAATGTGTTAAAGGGACCATCAAAATAAAGTTTAATCAATTTTCTTTTTTTATAGACATAAGCCTCGTCTGGATATTCAGTTCAGACTGATGTCTGTTCAGAGTTGAGCTCTATGTGTGTTTGTTTGGTCCGAGTGTTGAGATTCTCTCTACAGACCAGCACACACTGGAGAGGCTCTGAAATCACTGTCAAACTCAACAAGCAGAGAGACATCACGGACCAAGACAATGACACGCGATAGACGGGGAAAAAGTGAATCAACACACATGGTAAATAGAGCACAACTAAGGTAACCATGGTAACAAGAAACAACAATGCGCCTGGTCTGTTGTCACTGACAGGTGTTCTGGCAGGAGTGGGCGGGGCTTTGCATGTGATTATGCCTGTGACAACCAATAAACACACAGGTACCAGAATTGAGCCAACAGCGAGATACAAACCACTGAAAGCCAGCAATAATGCACACATTACAGGAAAAATAAGTATAATGATGGAGATTATGATGTAACAGGGGGTTGAGAAAACATGAGCAGAGATCAGTGGATATTTCAGTGTCAGAACCCCCTCCAGAGACACCAGCTGTTGCAGGTGAACGCCACACAATTTCAGACAAAAATATCCAAGCATTATAATAACTGAGTCAAAGCCATGGAAAGGACTGAAAGAAAGAAGCATTGACACTATATATATATACAGGAGCAGTTGCAACAGGTCACAGAGGAGGAGGAGGATGATGAAGGCTGAGATCCGGCCTCTGGTCTTTCTCTGAAGATGCACTAAATAAAAAGCCCAAATCAGACACGGCACCCCCACACACAGAGCAGTGATGAAGAAGATGGACAGTCTGATGAGAAAATCTCTGTCGTTGTCCTGCATGGTCTAGGTTTACTGCTGCACTTTGAGTTTCTGAAAGAAAAGAAAAGAAAACAACCTTTTAAGAAGAACACCCTAAACTGGTCTCACAGTCTGGCCAAACAGTTTTAAACGGTTTTAGAGGGGTTTGGGTTGAGAGACCAGCTAAAACAGTTTACTATAACAAATGACTATAGCAAACCACTTTGAGTTGGTTTTATATTGTTTCCTTTCACCAGAAAAATGACAAAGATATTTATAAAGCGTGAAGTTGGGCCCTTTCACTTCAGGGTCATTCTACAGAAACGTCCACTTTTGGTATGGCAAGATGTCTTAAAATGTATTTATTTTTCTAACATTTAAACTTACACCACATTATTAGATTACCCTTTGACTTTATGAATACGCATAAATGACAGCTTAATGATATTTTTTTATTTATTTATTTATTTTTTATAGACCGCATGTACCATTTTTTTGTCACTGGTGTTACCTTACTTCTTTGGCAATATTAATAGGTTTTTATGAAATATTATTTCAAATTTTTTTCAGCACATGTAGTCAGAGTTACCGAAAAATAATAATAATGCAACAAATAAGGAGATTATGTTTTATTTATTTTAATCAGGTTTGTTAAAAGTGTGCATGAATGAAGTTAGTTCGTTTGCGCAACCATGTGTTTGCTATAACAATGAAAATATTTGAAAACCAGTTAAAATCAATTAATGATGCAATCATTTAAATCGTAACCTTTGAGTGTAGCAGAATTAAATGGATGTAATATTATTACTATGTCACATGTGACATTGTATTTAATGTGACAGAAAAAAAAGACAGTAACACCAGTGACACAATGAATCACCAATGACATACATAAGACCAAAGATCCTTATTCTTCAACTATAATTAAGTAGATTAGACTAAATTGTTACATTTGGCATATAATCTAAATTAATAGATTTGAATAAAGTTTATCTGTAAATGGGAGTCACTGATGTTACTGGTGTTACCCATAAGAAAAGTGACACCAGTGACAATTTTCATGAAAAATTCATTTTACAAAATGGCTGCTGCAAGGTATCAAACCACATGTTGTCAATCATGGTATACTAACAAAATTAAGTAGTTTAATCCATTTGTATTCTAGTTTTTTTTAGAATTACCTAACAATCAATGCCCGGGACTTAAGTGTGCTAATTGTGTTACCTTACCTGATGGCTCTCACTACTACGCAAATGTTTGGGAGCTGGGTAGCTGCTCGTGAACGCTCAACCTAACTTGGCGGTGTGCCAAAGACGCTCGCTGCTCCCATGGACTCGTGGAGCCAGTATATAATCTACTCTAACTGCTGGACGGTGGGCGAGCCGTTTGCCAGGATGATCACCGCGGTCAGCTACGCGCACGGAGAGTGGCTCGTCACGCAAAAGTTCAGCGAGGAAATGCGACGATTCTTTGCATTATGCTACTACTATGCAAATCCTGGCCCTATGGTCTTACAACATTCACCGCCGCTGAATACATCCACGGCAACACCAGTGACCGGTGACAAGGTGACATCTTAGCATACTGTGCGTCCAAAACTGCAGAACTCAGCTCGCTGCAGACTATTGTCACCTCCAAACAACGAAACACTAAACTTTTTCAAACAGCTAATCATGCATCGGTACTATGGAATCCTAAAACAAAACCGAAAGGAATATTTGGCGGACATATAAACCGTAGTGTGATTTCAAAAACGGAACAGTTGGAATATTTACTTTTGGACTCAAATCTTGATTACCTGTGTCTTACAGAGACTTGGTTAACATCCACGACTCCTTTATCCGTGTTTACAATTCCTGGATATAATGTTTACAGACGGGACAGAGGGAAGGGTAAAGGAGGCGGAGTCTTAATCTACGTGAAAGACAGCATCGATAGTCATCAAATAGACATTCCAGTGCAAACCTTGGAGTGCGTCGGTGTTACTATAACCCTTTCAGCACAAATGTCATTCATTTTACTTGCTGTATATCGACCACCAAATGCGACAAATGAATTTTATCTTGGCTTAGCTGAAATACTTAAAAAAATATGAAAGAAAAGAAACTGTTAATGGGTGATCTGAATATAAACTGGCTTGATAAAATAAGAAAGAAAAAACTTAAGGATATCACAAACTCGGTACAAATGACTGAAATGATAAACAAGCCAACTAGACTAACAAAAAACTCCCAAACTTTGATTGATCTCATATTTACAAATAAACCAGATAGGGTTACCAAAACATACAATTTAATAACAGGTTTGTCAGATCACAACCTTACTCTAGTTACTAGAAAAATAAATAAATCCAGGTACAGGGACAAACAGCAAATAAATAATCAAAATAAAATTCTCCATATTCCTAAGAGAAATCAAATTGCACTGATGAATGATTTAAATGAAATAGATTGGGAGTGTAAAGTTGACAGTAAAGGCTGTGAGTATACATGCAATAATATTACTTTAACTTTACAGGAGACCGTTACCAAATATACAGAATTAAAGAGAAACAAAATTAATAAAAAGAAATTGACATGGTTTGGTAGCTCTCTTTGGGATCTAATGAAGCAGAGAGACCAGGGGCCTCATGTACAAAGTCTTGCGTTGAATTCATACTAAAACATTGCGTACGGACAAAGCTGTAAATGTGCGTACGCACAAAAAAACCCAGATGTATGAATCTCTGCGTACGAAGGATCCCACGCATACTGGCCCTCATTTATCATTCTTGCGTAGAAACGGGCGTATATGTTGGCGTAAGATTATGCTTACACTCCTCTCACCGCCTGATTTATGAAGCTGTGCGTACCTTTGAAATCCAGGTGTACGCAATACCTGCCCTTGATAAATGCCGCGGCTGAAAACGGTCGTCATTAGAATAACACGCCCCTATATATTCAAGTCTCCGCTTCCCCCATGCCCTCATTTTACGCCATGGACACACGGAAGACGGCAAAGAAGAGAAACTTGGATGAGCAAATGACCTATCACAATGCATTATTTTACAGCAGGTGTTTTGAAACAATTAGCATTTAATTTCGTATCACGTCACATGTATTGGGGTGTACAATAGTGATGATGATGTGATGTGGAGTACCATTCATTCACATTAATAATTGCATGACAATTTGTAATATTCCAGCCCGTTCTCATCCTAGGGCGTCATATATTGACGCTTTTGACATTTCGTCTACATCGAACGCACATGGCACCCTTTAGCGTCAATATGAGACGCAGATAGAAATGGGCCAGAAGGCGCCTCCTAGCGGTCTAACCCTATCCCTACACTAGACCTAAACCTACCCATAACCGAACAAAGCTCTGTACGTCTCATATTGACGCTAAAGGGTGCCATGGGTGTTCGATGTAGACGAAATGTCAAAAGCGTCAGTATTATGACGCCCAAGGATGAGAATGCGTTGAATATTCTTATTATTATTATGATTTTTATCATTAATGACGCTTATTGTTATTTAGAAGAAGAATGTCGTTATTATTATTATTTGTATTATTATTATTATTTAAAAGAAGAAGAATGTCATTTTTATTACAGTCTGGATTATTTTTTGGTCATTGAAAGCCTTTCATTACTGAACCCAGTCCGTGCGCACCTGCCGGGCCTAACCCTGGCCTAACCATCGTTTCAAAGAATAGTACAACGGCGAGCGCGTCGAGTATAAACGCCTCGTCCGTTTGGGGAGGTGCGCGCGCAGTCTGCGGAGACTCGCGCTGCGGAGCCAGGCGAAAGTATAAACAAGGCTTGAAACGTCAGGTAAAGCGCACAGGCTCGCAACTGAAGGAATACATATGCCTACAAATCAAATGCTTTGGTAAAGTCACACAAATTAAACATTGAAGTCCATGTTGCACAAAAATAAACACTGAAGTTTATAATTACTATGCTGTTGTTTTTTTACAGTGGGTCATAATATATCATATCTTTTAGTTTGTCAGTGCGTTTTGTGGTGTTAGGAATTGTTTTTCTGCGCATTTCCGCACTAACTCAAAACGTGCGTACATGTACACCACCTCCTGAGCTGGTGTAGGATTTGAGCGTGCCGTACGCCAACGTCCATATTGATAAATCTCAAAGTCACCGTGGTTTTGGGTGTACGCTGGAAATTTGGTGTACGCACTTTTGATAAATGAGAGCCACTCTCTTTGTAGGCTACATCCCAGTTAACGTAAAATTGAGCGCACATGCACGAGCACAACGCCCCACCCAGTCTCCTCCCTTAATTCAATTAATTTAAATATGGTAATGAGTCCACTTTGGCAAAAGAAAGCAGTAAGAAAATGGCGGCAAGAAACGAAACTTTACAGAGAGTGAATTGGAGGTGCTACTATCGGAGGTAGAAACAAAAAAAAAAAAATATTTGGAACTTTGTCCTCCGGAATTAATAACAAACTTTCCCACTTTCCAAGATGGCTGCATGTCTTTCTGTCTGCTCTTTGTCTGTCCATTTTTAACTTTTTAAAGGTTTTTATGGCACCTTTCACTGAAATAATCCAGACAGTGCCTTCATTTAATCTTAACTAAGTTTGTGTAGTTATGGATATTCTACCCTGTTATTTTTGTGAGATTTTGGGCTATTATTTGGTTTGAGGCCTATCCTCATGCTACAGCCCAGGGATCTGCTGCAGTGTGGCTTGTCTTCAGCCTAGATCTGTGACGGGTTCTTGAAACAGGATTTACAGCAAGATAACAACATCTATCTCCAGCTGCATTGTGGTTCGCTTCCAGCACACACTAAAGCCTATGCTATCTGGCTACAGCTATTCTGAGAGGTTCTCGGCCTACTCCACCTGGTCTGAGGCCTACCTGCTTGTTTTCGAGAGGATCTCGGCCTACTCCACCTGGTCTGAGGTCTACCTGCTTGTCTTCGAGAGGATCTCTGCCTACTCCACCTGGTCTGAGGCCTACCTGCTTGTTTTCGAGAGGATCTCGGCCTACTCCACCTGGTCTGAGGCCTACATGGACCTGCTGCAGTGTGGCTTGCCTTCAGCCTAGATCTGTGGTAGGGGTTTTCGATTCAGGATTTACATCAAGATACATCAAGGCTTGTTTCCAGCGCACATTGAAGCCTGTGCTACACTACTAAAGTTTCTGAATCATGCTTTTCTTTATAAAAATCCTACTGGTTCTCTGGATTTTGTCATTCACCTTTTTGCTGCATGTACAGTATCAGGACCCCGGGCCTGCTGGTAAACGCACCCTAGGGTCTGCCCCAGCATTTCACTGTCGGGGAACATTAGAACATTCTTCAATCGAGAGATGTCCCATCCTTTTGGATTACTAAATCTGTTGGACTTTCTGTCACCCAGGTATTTCGAACCCTTCCATATTTTTCAATTATGCTACTGCAGGAACTGTTTGACTCTAACTTGTTACTGGCTTTGCCCTTTGTAAAAGACAAACAATGGATTTGTTCTGGTGTTGCTCTTAGACGCATGTTGATTATTCTCATGTTATTTATCTCTGGTAATGTTCATCCAAATCCTGGGCCAGCTAACTCAGTTACTGCCCAGCTGTCATTTGGTGAATTTTGTGACCGTAAATCACTGGGTTTTTTACATGTAAATATCTGCAGTCTGTTGAATTCTAAGCATTTTGACACTTTAAAAACATTGGTGCACACAGCTAAGCCTGATGTTCTTGCTATCTCTGAATCCTGGCTTAAAAAAGGGAACACTGATCTTGACATCTTCATACCAGGCTATAATGTGTTTCGTCAGGACAGAGCTACCAGGGGTGGTGGTGTAGCTATGTATGTTAAAGATCATCTGCAATGTACTGTTGCTCTTTCTAAGTCAGTTCCTAAACAACTTGAACTACTGGTACTAAAACTTAGGCTTTCAACTACTTTCTCTATCTCTGTTGCTGTTTGCTATAGAGCACCTTCAGCTCCAGTTTCTGCACTCACAGCTTTTAGTCAACTCCTAGCTCCATACATATCCTCCGAGTTTGTCCTTATGGGTGATCTGAACTGGGATATGATCAATCCCCCAGATACAGTTTTGCAACAGTTTGATGCTCTAAACCTTACTCAGATGATATCTGAGCCCACCAGACCTAATCCTAAATCTTCCTCATCATCCACTCTGATTGACCTCCTTTTGACTAACAATCCATCTAATTATCAAGCTGGAGTTTTCAGTCAAATAAGTGATCATTGCGCTATTGCATGTATACGCTCTGGCCTTTCATTCAAAAGGCCCCCAGTAATTGTAACCAAGCGCTCTTTGAAAAAACTGGATATGCAAGTTTTTCTCCAAGATGTTGCGGCTGTGTCCTGGGACAGAATTAATTCCTTCCCCTTCTTGGAAGAGGCATGGTCTTTTTTAAAAAACACTTTCAGTCTGATTATGAGTAAACATGCCCCTCTGAAAAAAATTAGAATAAAAAATCGATATAGTCCTTGGTTTTCCAATGACCTGGCTGAGATTATTCATCATAAAAATGCCCTCTGGAGAAAAGCCCGCTCTACCCAATCTCCAGTTGACTGGCTGGCCTTCCGTCAATGCAGAAATAAAGCAACACAGGCTATCAGAAATGCCAAAATCTCGCATTTTAAAGAGAAACTCACCACATGTGGCACTGATGCTAGGGCATTCTGGAAAACAGTCAAGGTAATGGAAAATAAAGTTATTTCCCCTCATTTACCAGTTTCTATGTTATTTAATGACATTATTATTACTGAGAAGTCTCGGATGGCCTCACTTCTAAACCATCACTTTATTAATGCAACCCATACAGTTTCAATGTCAAACCCTAATCCAGTCTCAATGGACACTTCAGTTACAACCTCAGCAGATGCCCAACTTTCTCCATCAAGCAACAGTGGCTTCTCCTTTATGCCTCTTTCCACCTCTGAAGTCCAGGATGAACTCACCAAGCTGAATATAAACAAATCTGCTGGCCTTGATGGTCTTGATCCCATGTTCTTAAAAGCAGCAGCCCGCATTATTGCCGCTCCGGTCACAAGACTATTTAACATGTCCCTACAGCTCTCTGAGTTCCCTATTGATTGGAAATCAGCCATCATTTTTCCCCTCTTCAAAGGGGGTTCTGAATCTGACCCAAATTGCTATCGCCCAATTTCCATCCTACCATGCCTTGCCAAAGTTCTGGAGAAGCTCGTCCAAAAACAGTTAAATGATTTCCTGGATAAAAATCATATATTATTTGACATGCAATCTGGTTTTCGGACAGGACATGGGTGCATAACAGCCACCACAAAGGTCCTTGATGATGTAATTACAGCATTAGACAGCAAACAGGTCTGTATTGCCACCTTTATAGACCTCGCCAAGGCCTTTGACTCTGTCGACCATAGGATCCTCTTACATAAGCTTTCCAGTATTGGTCTGTCCTCCTCTAGCTGTGATTGGTTTGCCAATTATTTCACAAACCGTGTCCAGCAATTGAAGAGTGAAAACATTATGTCAGACCCACTTATTATCTCTAAAGGTGTGCCTCAAGGGTCCATCCTGGGCCCAACCCTTTTTTCTATTTACATTAATGATATAGCCAGAGCTGCTGGCACCTCCCGGATTCATCTTTATGCAGATGATACCATTTTGTACTCAGTTGGTTCCTCTCCCAATTCTGTGGCTTCCAGTCTTAAACTCAGCTTCACCTCTATAGAGCAGTTCTTTGACAATCTCCACCTCCGTATTAACACCAGTAAGACAAAATGTATCCTTTTTAGCCGAAAACCGGTTACTGAGACTCCACTTACAATTACCTGCATGAACGGTATGGCTCTGGAGTATGTCAAAAAATATAAATATCTAGGTATCTGGTTGGATTCATCCCTGTCATTCATTACACAAATCAATAACCTTCAAACAAAAGTCAAAGCTAGACTAGCCTTTCTTTTTCGCAATAAAGCTTCCTTTACTCACGCTACCAAATGCACCCTCGTTAAGATGACAGTACTGCCAATTCTGGACTATGGCGATATTATCTACAGAATGGCACCAAACACAGCCCTAAAAAAACTTGACACAATCTATCATTCAGCCATCCGTTTTGTCACTAATGCACCCTTTCACACTCATCACTGTGACCTGTATAAACTGGTGGGCTGGCCCTCCCTTTATACCCGGCGGCTCCATCATTGGTTTCTCTTCATATACAAGACAATCCTGGGCAAGACTCCTCTCTATTTGTCATCTCTTCTTCATGCCGTTCATAACACCTATCACACAAGATCAAGTAATTTGATTAAATTTAGTACCCCCTCTACTTCTACTACCTTTGGACGTAATGCCTTCCGCTTTGCAGCAGTACATGACTGGAATATACTACAAAATACCCTGAAACTTACATCTCTGATCCCAATCTCCACCTTTAAGCAAAACCTCCAAAATTACATAGTTGACTCTTGTTCCTGCTGACAATCATGAACCATATTTATACATACATACATATTTAAGCACTTTATTATTTTTCTTTTTCTCTTTTCTTTGTTGTTTACCTTTCTTAATTCAATTGCTTGTTCTATGTGTCATGTGTTAGACTATGTACAGTTGTACAGTATGTTCCTATTTATTCTTGTAGCCTCTTGGCCAGGTCATGTTTGTAAATGAGAAGTGGTTCTCAAACAGTTTACCTGGATAAATAAAGGTTAAAAAAAAAAAAAAAAAGAAAATGGCGGCAAGAAACGAAACTTTACAGAGAGTGAATTGGAGGTGCTACTATCGGAGGTAGAAACGAAAAAAAAAAATATTTGGAACTTTGTCCTCCGGAATTAATAACAAAAGGAAAAAATATGATTGGGAGAGTTTGGCTGATGCCGTCAATGCGGTGGGATCTGAAAGTCGCACTGTAGAGTAGACTGAGTACAGTTGAGACACTTTTTGCGTTTTGATTTTTCACACAAAAATAGACACTGAAAAGAAGTGAATTTCCACATGACACGCCACATGACATTTCATTACCTTGTAGACTAAGATATTATCAATCAATAATACCCACAAGTAGTTTATATTTTCCACAATTAGCTCATAAAAATAAGGTGCTTTTTGTCTCAACTTTGTCTCAACTGTACCCATATCATGTGGTACAGTTGAGACAGTGTTTTTTTTCAGAAGCTGCACCGATCCGTCTGTCAATCTCCCGTTCCATCCTTCCCTCACTCGTGAACAAGACCCCAAGATACTTGAACTCCTCCACTTGAGGCAGGAACTCTCCACCAACCTGAAGCGGGCAAACCACCCTTTTCCGACTGAGAACCATGGCCTCGGATTTGGAGGTGCTGATTCTCATCCCAGCCGCTTCACACTCGGCTGCAAACCGTCCCAGTGCATGCTGAAGGTCCTGGTCTGATGGGGCCAACACGACAACATCATCCGCAAAGAGCAGAGATGAAATTGTGTGGTCCCCAAACCTGACCCCCTCCGGCCCCTGGCTGCGCCTAGAAATTCTGTCCATAAAAGTTATGAACAGAATCGGCGACAAAGGGCAGCCCTGCCGGAGTCCAACATGCACCGGGAACAAGTCTGACTTACTGCCGGCAATGCGAACCAAGCTCCTGCTCCGGTCGTACAGGGACCGGGTAGCCCTTAGCAAAGGGCCCCGAACCCCATACTCCCAGAGCACCCTCCACAAGATGCCGCGAGGGACACAGTCGAATGCCTTCTCCAAATCCACAAAGCACATGTGGATTGGTTGGGCAAACTCCCATGAACCCTCCAGCACCCTGTAGAGGGTATAGAGCTGGTCCAGTGTTCCACGACCAGGACGAAAACCACACTGTTCCTCCTGAATCCGAGGTTCTACTATCGGCCGGATTCTCCTCTCCAGTACCCTGGAATAGACTTTCCCGGGGAGGCTGAGAAGTGTGATCCCCCTATAGTTGGAGCACACCCTCCGGTCCCCCTTCTTAACCCTCTGAGGTCGACAAACGCGCCCGCGCGTTTTGCTGGATTTTTTTCAGTTCAGTTCAAAAGAAATTAATTTTGCTCTGTTGACTTTGATATTACAAGCAAGTTTCATACATCAATCGATTCTGTTAAATGTGTATTATTTTTGTGTATACTCACAATAAAAACAAACTGTTGTGCTTTTTGCCAAATAAAGAAAAATAAACGTGATGCGAGTTCTGCCTTCTCTCTGTCAGTGAAGACCATTCTGAAACGCGTCCGAAAATGAACAATAACTCAGCGAATACTGAGTCAAACAGGCATACAGTCACACAGGCATGAAGCTTGAATTCTCTTCTTTAAAATGAGGTAATTTATATAAAAAAAAAATATTCTCATCTTGTGAAATCTGTGTTAAAAGAGAGCGATTCCAGTCGAGCTCATTAGAGCTCATTCAAAGGTAATGTGACTCCGCCCACGGAGAGCGCGCGCTATTCAAACGCAAATTACTGAGGCAAACCTGTGAACGCCCCCCATATCAGCTCGAGGAAACACAAGTTTAATCATATCATTGTAGCCTACGTGTTTACACCATCTGGCAGCGCTGTGAGGAATAATAATAACGGAAAATCTACCTCAGAGTGCGGGTATTGCAGGAGAGAGGATCCGAATATGTAGTAAGTTTTTTTTCCTTCTCAAGTTAATCGCGTTTCTGTGAATGAATGAACGGCAGCCGCAGAGATGCCTGCTGTTTATCACAGCTCGTAAAAAGACAGTTTAAATTTAAATTGCGTCTCTGTGTGAATGAATGATGATGTTTTAGCAAACTGTATTGCTATACTGAGATGAGTAAACTGAAAATTAACATTTATATGCCCTAATATTTCATAAAAACAACGTTACAGTCAGGCGTTTCTGTTTGTGAATGAATGTTTCGGTTTTAGCAAACTGTATTGCTATACTGAGTAAAAATCGACTGAAATGTTGAAATAAAATGTATTTGTATAAGCAACGTATTAAACTGCAAATTAACATTTATATTTCTTATAATAAAAATGAAAGAGCTATGTTACAGACATATGAAAGACAACATTTCGTTGATTAGTTTTGGATAGATTATACATTTTTACTGTAAAATATCTGCCAACTCAAATAAGCCAATATTTGTTTGCCAATATTTGCTCATGTTAAATATAGTATGTTTTGTCAAAAATAAAGTAATCAAATAATCAATCAAATCCTTAACTTTGAAATATGTATGATAAAATGTATACTTTAGTTTTTACAAAGAAAGATTACACTTGAATTGTTGTTGTAATTGTAACCTTTTTAATAAAAAAATATATTTACAAGGTAGATGTAAACAAACTATTAAAAGGTAATAAGGTAATAAGCCTTTTCTTTAAATAATTTTTATTGTGTTTTATTAGTGACAAATTTGGGGAGAGGATAAATATTCCAAAACTGAAAATACAGTATGAGAATTAACTGCACAATTACTAGACATGTTTTCCTTGGATATTATAGGCCAAATTGCAAGCACAATATGTGGAAAAAAAAATAATAATTGAGATGCTTCCAACTGTTGCTCTTGCATTCTTGTGGCTCAGTGACTCACCTGAATGAAAGGGTCATTAAGTATGCAGGCCCCATTGTCTCCTAAGGTGTGAACCACTAAATATGCATGATCGTTGACGCCCACTCCGCATATTGCCTTTCCAAACAGAAAGTGCTTTGCAAAATTCAAATCAATGTATTGTGTTATGTGAATGATAAGGGCAGGATGATTTTCACATCATTTTGAAGAAAAAACACTAGGCAATGACATCTATTAGACAAAAGTCTTATTGGCACATATTTAGTATGTGTTTTATGGCCTTATTTCAGAAACTTTAGTTTTTAGTTTTTTCAATAACCACGCATAAACATTATTCTCTCAAAAATGCAGACATGTACATTCTTGTTGCTCACATATTATGGTAGCCCTGTTTGTGCTAAATAGAGTGTAATTATACCTTTGCCATTAATATGTTTATAAGCAACTGAAAAAAGCACAAATGTCAGGGCATGTCAGAACATCTCAAGGACACCAAAAACCCCTCAGACCTCAGAGGGTTAAAAAGAGGGACCACCACCCCGGTCTGCCAGTCCAAAGGTACTGTCCCCGACCGCCACGCAATGCTGCAGAGGCGTGTCAGCCAAGACAGCCCCACAACATCCAGAGACTTGAGGTACTCAGGGCGGATCTCATCCACCCCCGGTGCCTTGCCACCGAGGAGTTTCTTGACTACCTCTGTGACTTCAGCTTGGGTGATGGACGAGTCCGCCTCCGAGTCCTCAGCCTCTGCTTCCTCAATGGAAGACGTGACGGCGGGATTGAGGAGATCCTCGAAGTATTCCTTCCACCGTCCGGTGATATCCCCAGTCGAGGTCAACAGCTGCCCACCTCCACTGTAAACAGCGTTGGTAGGGCACTGCTTCCCCCTCCTGAGGCGCCGGACGGTTTGCCAGAATCTCTTCGAGGCCGACCGATAGTCCTTCTCCATGGCCTCACCGAACTCCTCCCAGGCCCAAGTTTTTGCCTCCCCAACCACCCGGGCTGCAGTCCGCTTGGCCCGTCGGTACCCGTCAGCTGCCTCAGGAGTCCCACAAGCCAGCCAGGCTCGATAGGACTCCTTCTTCAGCTTGACGGCATCCCTTACTTCCGGTGTCCACCACCGGGTTCGGGGATTGCCGCCTCGACAGGCACCGGAGACCTTACGGCCACAGCTCCGAGTGGCCGCGTTGACAATGGAGGTGGAGAACATGGTCCACTCGGACTCAATATCTCCAGACTCCCTCGGGATCTGGTCGAAGCTCTGTCGGAGGTGGGAGTTGAAGATCTCTCTGACAGGGGATTCGGCCAAACGTTCCCAACAGACCCTCACAGTACGTTTGGGTCTGCCGAGTCTGTCCAGCTTCCTCCCCCGCCATCGGATCCAACTCACCACCAGGTGGTGATCAGTTGACAGCTCCACCCCTCTCTTCACCCGAGTGTCCAAGACATACGGCCGGAGGTCAGATGAAACAACCACAAAGTCGATCATTGACTTCCGGCCTAGGGTGTCCTGGTGCCATGTGCACTGATGGACACCCTTATGCTTGAACATGGTGTTTGTTATGGACAAGCTGTAACTAGCACAGAAGTCCAATAACAGAACACCACTCGAGTTCAGATCAGGGGGGCCGTTCCTCCCAATCACGCCCCTCCAGGTGTCACTGTCGCTGCCCACGTGGGCGTTGAAGTCCCCCAGTAGAACGACGGAGTCCCCAGTCGGAGCACTTTCCAGCACCCCTCCCAGAGACTCCAAGAAGGCCGGGTACTCTGCACTGCCGTTTGGCCCGTAGGCACAAACGACAGTGAGAGACCTATCCCCGACCCGAAGGCGCAGGGAAGCGACCCTCTCGTTCACCGGGGTGAACTCCAACACATGGCGGCTGAGCTGGGGGGCTATAAGCAAACCCACACCAGCCCGCCGCCTCTCACCATGGGCAACTCCAGAGTGGTGAAGAGTCCATCCTCTCTCGAGGAGTGTGGTTCCAGAGCCCAAGCCGTGCGTAGAGGTGATCCCAACTATCTCTAGTCGGAATCTCTGAACCTCACGCACAATCTCAGGCTCCTTCCCCGCCAGAGAGGTGACGTTCCATGTCCCTAGAGCTAGATTCCGCGTCCAGGGATCGGGTTGTCTAGGCCCCCGCCTTCGACTGCCGCCCGATCCACTTTGCACCGGCCCCTTACGGTCCCTCCTGCAGGTGGTGGGTCCACGGGAGGGTGGCCCCACGTCGTTCCTTCGGGCTGAGCCCGGCCGGACCCCATGGGGGGAGGCCCGACCACCAGGCGCTCGCATACGAGCCCCAACCCCGGGCCTGGCTCTTATATGTTCTTACTTAATTGCAAAATTGATAGAATATTCCCATAAGGCTCGACAATATATGTCAATTATTTTATAAATTGCAAATTAATAGCAATGCTTCCCACAGGTGGTGGTGCGATAGACTTGTAGAACAATTCGTTGTGTAATGTTTGCAACTTCACTTCATTGCCTGTAAGAGTCGCCAACGGACAAAAACAATGAGAAATGTACGTACGCCAGACATGAAATTGGCGTGGAGGAACGCACATTCTCGCGTTAATTTCACTGTTAGTACATACGACCGTAAGCGTGAAAGCTGGCGTACGCAACGTTTTTGTGCGTACGCAAGATTGATACATGAGGCCCCTGGCACTTAAAACCTTTCTTAAATTAAAATTGACCACTGGTCATTATGTATACAAAAGTCTAAGGAACAAGGTTACCACGCAGCTTAGAAAAGCCAAGGCAAACTTTTATTTAAATCTGATTAAAGATGCAAAAGGCAATAGTAAACTTCTTTGGAAAAGTATGGATAAATTACTTGGAAAAGAAAAAACAAATTGTGATCATGTACAACTTAAAATAAATGGAGTTATTCAAAATGACAATACAGAGGTGGCAACACATTTTAATGATTATTTTTTAGATTCTGTGCGGGATCTGGCAGAAACGTTCCCGAAATCAATTTGTGTATATAACTTTAATTGTGATGAGTCATTCTTTAAATTATCTCATGTAGATGAAGGGACAGTTTTAAAAGTAATATCACACTTAAATAATAGTAAATCTAAAGACATTTTTGCCATTGATTCTGTGTTTTTAAAAGAGCACAAGGAAATTTTAACTCCAGTTCTAACTAAATGTATAAATCAGTCTATAAATGAAAGTATCTTCCCTACAGATTTGAAAACAGCTATAGTAAAGCCTATACACAAGTCAGGAGACAAGCTCCAGGTCTCTAACTATATAAGCATCCTTCCCACTATCTCCAAAGTCTTTGTAAAAAAAGTAGTTGCAGCGCAGCTAGTGGAACATCTTGATTACAATGCTGCATTACATCCTCTCCAGATTGGTTTCAGAAAACGATACTCAACGGAGACAGCATGTTGCTATTTAATAGAGGAAATAAAATCAAGTCTGGATAGCGGAGGAGTTGTAGGGGCGGTCTTTCTTGACTTGCTTAAGGCCTTCGATACAGTAAACCATGAACTTTCTCTATTAGTATAAGTACAATTAATTGGATTCAATCTTTTCTCAGTGCAAGGCAGCAGTGTGTATCGATAAATAATGTATCATCTCCCTTACGAGCAAGCACTATGGGTGTGCCGCAGGGCTCTATATTAGGGCCCTTGTTGTTTTCTCTTTATATTAATGATTTTCCGTCTGTGTGTATTAATGCTAAAATGATAATGTACGCTGATGACACAGTGGTGTATATTCACGGTAAAACTGTTAAGGATGTTGCCCGAAAGTTAACTGAGGAAATGAAAAAGATTTCCATTTGGCTGAAAAACTCTCATTTAACTTTGAATGTTGACAAAACGGTTTCTATGTTTTTCACAAACCGCCGTAAGTTCTCGCTATGTAAAACTGAACCAAAAATCATAATTGAAGGTCAGGAAATTTCAAGGGTTGACCAAATTAAATATTTAGGAGTCATTCTTGACCCAAATTTAAATTTCAAAAAACATATTAAAAAGATAACCAACACGTTGAAAATTAACATAGCACATTTTAGTTATTTTAGGAACTCTTTGACCATAGATGCATCTAATTTATAACTAAATGCGATGATAATTCCGCACTTTCGTTACTGCATTACGAGTTGGTCACAGGCACGTAAAACAGCATTAAGGCCCCTGGAATCATTGTACAAAAGTTCTCTTAAGGTTCATGACAAGAAATCTCGGCTACTGTCATATTCTTAAAAAACAGTATATTAAGTTTTGAAAACATAATCATATATTCAAATCTCTGTCTTTTAATCTCTTATCTTTATTTCAAGATAAATGGTACTGCAGCTCCATTAAAAAAGTTTATTTCACTGAGCTCAGAAATTACATCTCGAGCCACTCGGTCGACTGTTCGGGGCGAGTGTAGGATTCCTCAGTGTAAAACCGCATTCGGCAGCTCAGCTTTCTCAAGTGTGGCCATCAGACAGTGGAATAAGTTGCCAACAGAGCTGACCACATGTGTAAATTTTAACACTTTTTCACATCGGGCCAAAAAATGGCTTCTTTTAAAACAAACATGTTCACATAATGTATTGTAATTGATGTGTATGTGAGAGCGTATTTGTAAATGAATGCTGAGGAATGAATGAAGGGTGTGATCATTTTTTTTTGGAATACTTTATTTTCAGTTTTTCAGTTTACACAAAAAAAAAAAAAAGAAAGAAAAAAAAAAGAAAAAAAAAAAGAAAAATCCATCCTCATAACAATCCTCCAATGTGTGAATTCCACTGTGATGCCATGCCTTCAGGATCTTGTTATTTACAGTCATCGGGATAAGTTTGTTTTGTTTTAAAGGTGACTTTGGTGACAGTCTTATCTCCTTGCCGATGGTCTTATGTACATCATACCAAAGTTTAATAAGGTGTAACAGAATTGGATTATCAGTTTTTCTTGATAAATTTCGGTAGTTGTATTTGTACACAAATTCGCTGAAGGAGTTATCTTTCAAGGAGTGAAATGCAATATAAACCCAGGATGGAATTGTGTCTTTCTCAGACATAGACCAAAGAAATCTCATTTGGGCAGCAAAATAATACTTTCTAAAATTGGGTAATTGTAGTCCCCCTGACTGATAGTCCCATGTTAATTTCTCCAAAGATATCCTTGGTACCTTGTTGTTCCAAATGAACTGTCTTACATTTTTATTAAGAGTTTTGAAAAAGTTTTGGGGTAATGGAATAGGCAATGATTGAAAAAGATACTGCAATCTTGGTAGAATGTTAATTTTAATGCAATTAATTCTCCCGATCAAGGTGATGGGGAGACTAATCCATCTGCGTAGATCTTCCTCAATTTTTTTAAGTAGTGGACAATAATTCAATCTATAAAGATTTTTTAAGTTATTATCCACAACTATACCGAGATATTTTATTCCAGTTGGGGCCCATTTGAATGCGGATGCACCTTGATACGCATGATAATTAAATGTTGTTAAGGGGATTATTTCACTTTTATCATAGTTTACTTTGTATCCTGAAACAGTACTATAGGTGTCTAATAAATCCTGTAATCGAGTGGGAGAGTGAGAAGGGTCTGTTAACCCTCTGAGGTCTGAGGGGTTTTTGGGGTCCTTGAGATGTTCTGACATGCCCTGACATTTGTGCTTTTTTCAGTTGCTTATAAACATATTAATGGCAAAGGTATAATTACACTCTATTTAGCACAAACAGGGCTACCATAATATGTGAGCAACATGCATGTACATGTTTGTATTTTTGAGAGAATAATGTTTATGCATGGTTATTGAAAAAACTAAAAACTAAAGTTTCTGAAATAAGGCCACAAAACACATACTAAATACGTGTCAATAAGACTTTTGACTAATTGATGTCTTTGCCTAGAGTTTTTTCTTCAAAATGATGTGAAAATCATCCTGCCCTTATCATTCACATAACACAATACATTGATTTAAATCTTGTAAAACACTTTTTGTTTGTAAAGGCAATATGCGCAAGGGGCGTCAACCATTCAACAGCATCATGCATATGTAGTGGTTCACACCTCAGGAGACAATGGGGCCCGCATACTTAATGAGCCATTCATTCAGGTGTGTCACCTATAGCCACAAGAAAGAATGCAAGAGCAATATATATACAGTATATATATATATATATATATATATATGAAGAGTTCAGATGCAAAAGCCTCTAAGTGCCATCTGAAATTTTCTTCTAGAATGATCATTTTTATCAAGCTTGTATATTTAAATTCAGTAATTTCACTTAAATGGCAATGAAAATTACCTATTAATTGTCATTTAAGTGAAATTACTGAACTTAAATATACGAGCTTGATAAAAATGATCATTCTAGAAGAAAATTTCAGATGGCACTTAGAGGCTTTTGCATCTGAACTCTTCATATATTCTACCAAATTGGTTCACAGTTGGAAGCATGTCAAATTTTTTTTTTTTTTTCACAAATTTTGCTTGCAAATTGTATAATATCCAAGGAAAACATGTCTATTAATTGTGCAGTTAATTCTCATACTGTATTTTCAGTTTTGGAATATGTATCCTCTCCCCAAATTTGTCAATAATAAAACACAATAAAAATTATTTAAAGAAAATGCTTATATTTACCTTTTAAAATTTGTTTACATCTACCTTGTAAATATATATTTTTTTATTAAAAAGGTTACAATTACAACAACAATTGAAGTGTAATCTTTCTTTGTAAAAACTAAAGTATACATTTTATCATACATATTTCAAACTTCGAATATAGCCTACATTGACAAAACATACTATATTTAACATATTAGCAAAAATTGGCAAACAAAAGCTTATTTGAGGTGGCAGATATTTTACAGTAAAAATGTGTAATCTATCCAAAACTAATCAACGAAATGTTGTCTTTCATATGTCTGTAACATAGGTCTTTCGTTTTTATTATAAGGAATATAAATGTTAATTTGCAGTTTAATACGTTGCTTATACAAATACATTTTATTTCAACATATTTCAATCGATTTTACTCAGTATAGCAAAATAGTTTGCTAAAAGCAGATCATTTATTCACACACAGAAACGCAATTCAAATTTAAACCGTCTTTTCCGAGTTGTGGTAAACAGCGCATCTCTGCGTTCATTCATTTACACAGAAACGCGATTTACTTGAGAATGAAAAAAAAAACTTACTACATTATTCCATCCGTTGCTCCTCGAAATACCAGCACTTCTGACCCAGCCGGCATTTCAACGTTGATTCACCGTTGAAACAACGTCAGGTACCATGGTTGAATCAACGGTGAATTACCTTTCGATTTTGCAAAACGGATCAACGTTGATATTATGACGTCGTTTCACCGCGGAAGAAACAACGTTGATTCACCGTTGAAATCGCGACGTCATTTCACTCTTACCTTTCGGGTTATGGTCTTCTGTCGACGTTGAATCAACGTTGAATTACCTTTCGATTTTGCAAATTGAATCAACGTTGATATCGTGACGTTGTTTCACCGTCTTACCTTTCATCATGGGATAATACAATTGTACATTCAATTACAAACTAGTTTGCAGTTGGAACATGAGTCATGACAATGCTGACTGAATTTGTGATTAACTGTCCATACTGTACACTAAAAATTGTTAACTGTCAAATGACTGGTAGCAATGGCTTAATTAAACATTAAATAATGAGTTAACACATGCTCAAGATTGTAAAACAAGTTTTATTCTGAAAAAACAAGTCTAAAAATACTTTCTAAAACAGATGAAAAACATCTCAAACTTTAAATTGCAGCGTTTTCGAAGTAATGTTAAAAACCTGTAGAAGTAAACATCTAAATGGAATATTTAAAGACAGTTTTTGTTCAATTACAGTAACCCTTAAATTAAACATTTAATATTTAAAATGTACAGTAAAAAAAAAAAGTTTTTAAATTCTCAATAAAATGTGACAGCCTTGTGCAGTGCTCCGACAGAGTCCCAGCTCGAGGTCCATTCCGATGCCATCACTTCCTCTTCACTTCTTGCCCGCTGTATGCTACTATCCTATAAATAAAAGCAAAAACACTGAAAACTAAATAAATCATGTACAAGATTTTCACTTTACAGTTCAATTTGTCGGGTAGAAAACAAAGTATACAACACTATCCATTCTAAAACACATATTTGATGTATTCAGATGTACATTTACACAAGAAATTCTTCAGAGCCCCAAGGTGGAATTGTAAAAAATGTAATATTACTTCAATGTGTCAGTTACGGTTACTATAATCATAAGGTCATGATTTCATCCTTAAAACAGATGAAGAAATCAACAAATTGTGGTGTTGAGCTGAGAGGGTTGAGGTCTGTTGTTCTTTATATCTTTCAATGCAGGTTTATATTGTTTCAACAATTATATATTTCTGTATATTTCTGATAATATTTGTGGAGAAACATTACACTGTTTTAATTCAGAATCCTAACCATACATTGTACTAATTAAAAGTAATTTATTAAATCAAGTAAAAAAAAAAAAAAAATTATTTAAAAAAATAGAAAAATAACACAAAAGGCCAATGAATCCGTACCAGAAGTGATAGTGCAATGTAGCAGTTAAAGAATAATCCTCCAACAAATTGCCAGTAATCAGCTGGATCCTTGGCGAATCTGAAGGGGGAAAGAAGAAATTATTCAATGAAAAGTCCTTAAAAAGCAGTATTTTTTTTATTTTTTTTTACCATTCCTTTAAAAAATCTTAAAATTGATTTAAATTGTAAAAACGTTTGCCATTATAACATTCACACAACATGAACTGAGTAATGTCATCTTTGAGACTGTTAGTATTACATGATTAAAAATGTAAACATACACTTAAAGCATGGCAATCCCATCAGAAATGTGTACAGTATCATAGCAAGGGAAGCACACACACAAAAAAGCCAAATGGTACCAAAATCAAATCATCAAATAATTTTACCTGCAGCCGAATTTATCCTATTATGACACGTCTGAGGGTCTTTCCCTTAATGGTTTCCAGTGATTAAAGAAAGGACTGATGAAGGTGACATGAATCCACTTTCAGTGCGCCACTTCAGCAGAATAAAGACAAAAGGACAAAAAGTTACTCAGACTTTCTATCAGTAACGTTAAATGTCTTACTTTAAAGATGAAAATCATACTTAATACTATATATTAATCCCCGTGTAGGTTTTCGAACAGTGGGTAAAATTGACTTACTGTAGTTGGTGAATGGGTCTTTCTGTTGGGTGTTCTCCCCCGATAAAAATCTTATTCCAATGCTTGATCTAAAAAAAAATTAAACAAATCGTCCCCTTGGAATTATAAGGTTCTATCTGACATTTTTGTCAAAATTGAGTTATTCACATATTCTTATTCTGTGACAACTTATTTACATTATGTGATGTTTTTTTTTAAGTTGTGTACATTTTGGGACTTTTTATTGAAAAAACAAAAAGGTTCTATCTACAAAGTCGAACTCTAACTTGGCTCTATAAGGTTCTATCTGCGTGAGCCAATCAGCACTTCGAATGCACAGAAGAGGACCAATCAAAAAATGAGTCATAAAGAGTATAAATCTGTGTTTTAAAAAATGAGTCACAGAGAGTATTATAGTTCTGTGTTTTAAAGGGATAGTTCACCCAAAAATGAAAATTCTGTCATAATTTACTCACCCTCAAGTTGTTTCAAACCTGTATGAATTTCTTTCTTCTGCTGAACACAAAATAAGATATTTTGAAAAATGTTGGTAACCAAACAGTTGATGGACCCCAATGACTTCCATAGTAGGAAAAAAAAAAAAAAATACTATGGAAGTCAATGGATAAACATCAACTGTTTGGTTACAGACATTTTTCTAAATATCTTATTTTGTGTTCAGCAGAAGAAAGAAATTCATACAGGTTTGAAACAACTTGAGGGTGAGTAAATTATGACAGAATTTTCATTTTTGGGTGAACTATCCCTTTAAAAAATGAGTCTGACATTTTTTGTGATTATATAGTCAGTGAATCATTTTTCAATGATTATTAACTATGAATTAATTTGCTGAAGCATGTCTGTTTTCTTGCAGTTTTTAAAGTCTTAAAATGTCTTAATTTTTACAATATTAAGCCTTAAAGGTCAAATAGTCAACAATTTAATTGATTGGTATCAAAAATTAACATCTGCACTGGACAAAATATTTAGACCTACCTTGCTTAATTTGAAATGTCCTAAATACATGGAAGTGCTAAAAATATGAAATAAATGTCATAGAAAGGATAAAATTTTACTTTCTAACACATGTTGAGACATTGTTACAACATTAATAATTTTATATTTAGTGTTCAAATAATGTTTTGGCAGATAGAACCTTATAATTCTAAGCGAAAAGTGTTTTTTTAGAATTAGAAGGTTCTATCTGCATTTGACCCATTCCAAAAATCCCCATTTACAAATTTGAGAGGATTTTGATATTGTATATTTAGAATACATTTAGGGTCCCTGTTATTTTCATGTTTGAAAGAAACTTGTTCCCCATATAAATTTTCCTATATGTAGGTATGTGACAAAAAAAATCAATATAAAAAAATTCATATATAATCATAACCATATGATAGATAATAAAAATACCTTTAAAATGGTTTTTAAATGATTCAAATCGGATAATTATTAAGAAAGTTATGGAATTTTTAAATTCGGAAATTTGGGGTCATTTTTGCATCTAATTAAACCAATAAAACAATGAAAAACTGTGACCTTTTCCGCTTGACCAAACACTTCAAAATATCATAACTTCCTCATTCCTTGGTCTATTTGCATAATTCAAACACCACAGTGTAGGTAATTAAAAGCCCAACAGGATTAAGATGACCTCTTTTTAAAAGGTATATATAAAATTTTATGATTTCTAATTAACCACTAATTAATGAAACCGAGAGCATCAATCCACACATATCTTTACATATGAAATCAAAATCCTCTCAAATAAAAGGTATAATCACATATTTATTGTATTAAACAGACAATTGGCATTGCCACATGAATTTCATAGTTTCTTTAGTCATCTTACAAAGCAATTTTACTTCTGCTTACATATTAGATTAGATAGAGATTAGTTTACATAGAGATTAGTTTACATGACAAGAAGATCTAAAGAGACAGGCCAGGGTTTTCGTAAAAAAAATACAAACTTTTATTTTAATTCTGGCTCAAAATCAGACACACACACACTCTCCCTCACTCACTCGGTCGGTCTCTCTCATACACACACTCTCCCTCACTCTCTCTCTCTCTCTCTCACACACACACACACACACACTCTGTCTCTCTCTCATACACACACTCTCCCTCTCTCACACACACACTCTCTGTCTCTCTCTCTCTCTCTCTCTCACACACACACTATCTGTCTCTCTCTCTCATACACACACTCTCCCTCACTCTCCCTCTCTCTCTTACACACACACACACTCTCTCTCTCATACACACACTCTCCCTCCCTCTCTCTCTCTCTCACACACACACACACACACACACACACACACACACACACTCTGTCTCTCTCTCTCATACACACACTCTCTCTCATACACACACTCTCACTCACACAATTCTGTCAACAAAACGATTACTAAAATAGTTGACGAATCGTTTCAGCTCTAGGATAATGTTAGATCTTGGCATATAAGGTCTGCTGCTAATTCATACGCCGACACTTCAAAGTCTACAGCATCATCATACGATTCATTCTCACCCCAATAGGCAATTACATAAGTTCCTTTTTTCTTTTTTTTCAGTTTCTCGACACGCCCTGAGTAAACAGTCTTCTCCCCAGAATCACTATCAAACCATACATGACAAATATTACGGCCCACTAAAGCACCAGAGAGAATGTCAGTCACAGCAGAAATGGAGTTTTCTTCCAACTCAGGAAACTCGCTCTCGATCAGGGACACATCTAACCCTTTGAGTTTGTTTTCAACAGCTTTTCGCTCCTTTTGATCCTTCTTTTGACGCTTCAGGGCAGCCCTTCGTGATAATTCACCCCTCATCTCCACATGACTTTGCCGATTAATTTGTCTTTTCTTTCGAGCCATACCTACTGCCCAATAGATGATCTTTTCCTTTTCAGGATTTTTCAGTTCATCGAGGTACTCAACTAGATGGTTTTTTTGAGCCCTCATCCTAGATGACATGAAGCATAGGGTGGCATTAGGAGCTCGGTGCTTGGCAGCACTAAACATACCGATGATTTCTTCAGAGTCAATGTTGTGTGGCCTAGCTGTTTCTGTTTCTTTTCGTAATTCATCAGTCACAATCAGTTCTAAATATCGTTTGTACTGTCTTTCTATGACGGCAGTTGTAGCAGAAAGACAGGCAGACATCATACTGACAAAAGAATCTTTGTCCGATGGAAACTCTAGGAGTCTGGCTAATGTTGAGTCACACTTGTCAAGGGTGTCACCAAAAAAATCGGTATCACGAGTGAGGACACTGATTGGATCCTGTTGAGCTTCTTTGAGGGATGACAGAACGTTTTTGACAATACTGATTCCTTCCAGGTGATCAACTTGCTTATCGGCAGAAGTGTAAAACTTCTTCATCCAAGGGCCTGATAATAGTTTTCCATTCAAGCCAAGGACCTGGATTTCCAACTTGGCAGTTGGGTTAGTGAAGTCTTTGTGCAAACCTGAGAGCAATCCACCACATGACACTGTCCCAGTTCTCAAGAACTTCTCAAACAGTTCATAATGCTCTATGTATTTACCACATAGGTGAAAAAGTACATGGAGACGATTCCCGCGATAACGAGGTAACAAGCCTCGGGGCAAATTGACATCTTCAAGAAAAGTAGTGAAACCCTTTGGGTCTCCCTTCCCATCCTTATAACGGAGTTTGTTCATTTGGAGGACAATGTTTGCTGCCAGACAGTCTTTACCAAATACATGTCCCTTAGAAGTCTCCAATGTCTTCAGTGCAGCCCGGCATGAACTGGCAATGGTGTCGATGGGATGAAGGTGGCAGTTAAGCTCATTAAGAGGTTTGCCCCACGACTCTGAAATTATCTGGATTGCAGCGTGGTTTACAACTGCGCGGTCTGTCATAACATTTGAAATGTTGCTGATGATAGATTTACGGCAGTCTTGGTAATCACAGAAATAAAAACCTGAATAAACTTTAGCCAGTTCATCAAAAGAACTTGTCACATGTTCAGCATAATCTTCCGCAGTGCCACCAGGTAACTGATCGATGGCTACTACAAAGCACTTTGTTTTAGTTGTAAGATGTATGCTATTTATATGAACACCTTCCTGTGTTGTTGAGTCAAACCCTAGTGTAAGGTTCTCGGTAGTCATTGCCACTTCAGCGGTTTGTAGGTCCGATATCACACCAAGCTCCCGGGCCATCTGCTCGACAGTATTTCTGTGGGGAACAGCATCAATCTTTACTCCAAATCGCATAGCAAACCTTCTGATGAGTACTGGTATATTCTTAGTAGGAACTTGGTTGATTATTGAATCATACACCATCTGTCTCATATCTAATGAGAACGTTTTCTCATCTTTCTTAGTTTTTTTCTCCACAACAGACGCTTCATTAGTAATGGATTCTTTAAGACAGAGTGTTTCATTCTCTAAGTACCTTATCTCATCATCTTTTTCAGTTAACAAGTTTGAGAGTCTAGTATGGTCATTCTCATGAAGTTTTTTACTAACGGTAGTAAGACGCCTGTTCTTGTTGGACTGCTTCAATCTGCGGTGCTTCTTTTTCAGTCTGGCCAACTTAAATTTAGTTTCCTCTAGCTCAGTAGCACATTTTGTGGTTTTCAGTTCATGTCGAAGAATCCTAATTGTAGATTTCTTCCTCTCTAGGATTTCATCTTTCCTTTTAAGACACTGGTTCAGGTACTTCACACTCTTATGCTGTCTCAGCTTCTTTCTTAACAACTTCATCTCCATAGCATGCTTTTGCTTCATTTCACTTCTAGATTTTGCCATGAGATTCAGTCTTCTCCTCATTTTGAGTTTTCGTGGAGTTGAGACATCTCCCCTTAGCTGTGGAAGGGTGCTCGATTCAGGGGTCGAGGCTGAAGGTGTATTCTCAACTTGAACTGTAGGTTCTAACTGTGGAGAGGTGGGTTCGTCACTCATAGATGTAGGAGGATCAGTCCTGGAACTAGGGGAATGATGAACAGGGAAAACTTCATTGCAGATCTCCTTAAACTTTGCCATCTCTGCATCACGAGAGAGGTTCTTAAATCGTTGTAATGATCTGGACACAAGGGATACCACTTGATGCTGTAGAATTGAGATGTCAGGAATTTTGTTACTTATATCCCGGACAACATTCGTCCAAGAATGGTCATTAGAGATGAATGCGAGTAACACGTGACCATTCTTTAGCTCCTCATGATTAGCTGGTACAGCAGTGAAATGTTCCATCAAATACTGACGAGACAGGCCTGGCTGAGGAGAAAACGATCCCCGCTTTGGCTTTTTCTTTGGTGGCATGATGGTATAACCTAGGGGAAAAAAAGAAGTTTATTTAATTTATATCCAATTTAATTCATGAATATTGAATGCAGTTCCAAAATTGCTCATCTAGAAGAAATTTATATTTTGTTGTTGTGGAAATATAAATATGTAAACACCACACGACCTACTCCAGTTTTTCAGTATAATTTAAAATAAATATATACATATTAAGACTACTACTCCATAATTCTATTTATTTCTGTTAGGATGAAAAACAACTCACCTTGGATGTTCAAGTTATTTGACTCAAGTTACAACTCAAGTTATTTTCCCACCACTGTCATTGTTTCATCAAGAAGTAAATATACCTACAAAATAGACAATTATTTATTTCTCAGAAGTAATATTAATTGATGATTATGTTATTTATCATTTAGCAATCAATAAATGCATGCATGTTGAATTTTTTTTAAGAATAAACATCAGTACACTGCAAAAAATGCGTAATTAGTATTTTTGTTTTGTTTCCAGTCCAAGTATCTAAAAATGACTACATCAAGAAGCATTTACTAGAGAAGTAAAATGACATAAGAAATTCTATTTTGTTTTAAGATAAAAAGAAAGTAATGTAAGTAATTTTTGCTTAGAACAAGCTAAATTATCTGCCAATGGGGTAAGAAAAATAATCTTGTTTTCCATTCGAATTCAGATTTTTTTCTCTTAACCCATTGGCAGATAATTTTGCTTGTTTTAAGCAAAAATTACTTAAATTACTTTCTTTTTATCTTAAACCAAAATAGAATTTCTTATGTCATTTTACTTCTCTAGTAAATGCTTCTTGATTTAAGAATTTTTAGATATTTGGACTGGAAACAAAACAAAAATACTAAGTAAGAAAAGCATTTTTTGCAGTGTAGGCCAAAGAAATTCATTCTCACAACACACAGCAATGAAGCCTTAAAGTACTAAAGACATTTCAGTAATTGTGAAAATAATTAAATTTTACCAACTCTGTGCAGAATAATACAGCACACATGGGCTAAAATGTTTGTAAGATTTGGCCAATCAGCTTGCTAGAAACGGGTCACATGACTTGGCAGGCAGCCAGAAGCACAGTTGTTCTTAAACAAATCCATAGCCATCCATGGTATTTATTTATATGTTTGACTAAATCATGACAATAATGTAATCTAGAGATTCTAAACCTTCGTTCTGTATGATTACTTTGAAAAATACTGCACGGATTGATGAAAACTGGGAGAAGTTTTGGAAGCCAATATGACCGAATGGCCGATTCAGCTTTTGACAACAACGTCACTTGCGGATCGTAAAAAAACACATGCGAATGTTACAATCAATCCCAAACTTCACCTAATTCAAGTTAAATGTATATTCTATCAAAAGTATTGGGTTTGAAACAAAAAAATACTCACCTTCATAGCGGATTTTGACGCCAAACACGAGAGAAATGTTGCTTCGCTTGTAGCTTTCTTCTTATGGCAGCCATCTTGGAAATTCGAACGTGAAAATCAACGTGATGACGTAATTTATGTCACTAGTATATGGGCTTTAGAGGTATTCACAAAGCAAAGATACGACAGCTTTCCTAAGTCACCAACGCGCCTGGCGCTGATCACCTGCTGAGAACACAGCCGCGGGAACAAAGCGCTCGTGCGTATATAGGTCAGTTTGTCACATACCTACTATATGTAATGCAAAAACTTTGAAGCTCAATATCTCAAAACTGCTCAGAACGCAGATAGAACCTTATAATTCCAAGGGGACGAAATATCTTTTCAATATCGTTATCAGTGTTTGAAGAGGTTATGTAAACTTCTAACGAATAAATGACGGTTTTATCACTTTACTCATTCCCACGCTGTTTTACCTCTCATGCGTTTTTAAACTAACGTTAGCTGACAACATTAAACACATAACATTACAACAAAACACAGCAATGTCAGATGGTACTAACTTACATTGAAATACATGCTAATATCGCTACGCTAATGGTGAAGCAATACAAAAACACACACAGAGATACCTATGACCGTTACCCGTGTCCCTAAACGTTAGACTGTTAAGGACTGAAAAATGTTTTCTTACCTGATATCGCCAGTATTTTTACAGACCACGTACGACCCCTTCCTCTGTTCACATTCCAGCTTTTGTTCTTCATTGACATATCAACTCAAATTCGCTCAAAATGTAAGAATTCAACAGGCAGATATAAAATAATCCAGGTCTGACCGAGTAATCAACGCAAGCAGCAGCTGCGCAGCTCACCGTCACCGACCGAGAGTAACGGACGTATTTTCAAACTTAAAATAAGCGCGCAGAGCTGCGCACACTCTCATTGGACAGTTTCCTGGAAGACAGACAGATTAACCAATCATGCTCAACGTAAAACGGCGAAACAACCAATAACAATAGTTTGCGCGAGTTAACATTTGCCGTCTGTATTAATATTTAATTAATTGGTCAAATGACATGACAGTGTGAAATGTGAATACTAATGTAATAATGCAATGTGTTAGGCAAGCAGACAAAATTGTAAATTCACACAAAATCACATAAGGCAAAAGGTTTCTGCTGCACTGCTCTCTTGAGGGTGAAAATATTATTGTTAATAATGATAATAATTGTATATTAACATATATATTGAAGAGCTGTTATGATAAAAAAAAATCATTAAATGCTAATTAATTATCATAATAATACGTTAAAAGGCAGATATTTCTTGTAGTATGTTGTCGAAAACATTACGTTGTTTCAACGTATAGATCTTGTAAAAATTTCAATGTTGATTTAGAAGTGTTTTTGTGAACCTTTTTCAACCATTTAGCATTAAACGTTATTTCAACGTTGATTTAGAAGTGTTTTTGTTAACCTTTTTCCACCATTTAGCATTAAACGTTATTTCAACGTTGTTTCAACGTTGAAACAACAACTGACATTATTTCAACCATATTTCAACGTTGAAGGTCGGTCATGTGCCGGCTGGGGAGGTAAGTTTTCCATTATTATTATTCCTCACAGCGCTGCGAGACAGTGTAGACGACTACACTTATCTGAATAAACTTGATGTGTTTTCTCGAGCTGATATGTGGGCGTTCACAGTTTGTATGGGATCGTCTCAGTCATTTGCGTTTGAATAGCGCGCGCTCTCCGTGGGCGTGGCCGATTATAACGTAATGAGATGAGATGAGCTCGACTGGAATCGCTCTCTTTTAATACAGATTTCACAAGATGAGGATATTTGTTTTTTATATAAATTACTTCATTTAAAAGACGAGAATTCAAGCTTCATGCCTGTGTCTTTGTATGCCTGTTTGACTGAGTATTCGCTCAGTTATTGTTAATTTTCGGACGCATTTCAGAATGGACTTCACTGGCAGAGAGAAGGCAGAACTCGCTTCGTGTTTATTTTTCTTTATTTGGCAAAAAGCACAACACTTTGTTTTTATTGTGAGTATACACAAAAATAATACACATTTAACAGAATCGATTGATGTATGAAACTCCTATGGAAAATCAAAGTCAGAGTATTTATGAGTTTCTTTTACATTGATTAAAAAAAAGCGAGCTGGTATCGCCGGCGATACCGTAGACCTCAGGGGGTTAAATATAAAAGAACATCATCAGCAAATAAATTAATTTTATGGGTTATCTGTCCAAACTTGAAGCCCTTTATATCAGGGTCCCTTCTAATTGCTTCCGCCAAAGGTTCAATGGCTAAGGCAAACAGACTCGGAGACAGCGGGCATCCCTGTCTACTGGATCTATGTAACGAAAATGGGGATGAAATTTGTCCATTAGTAGTAATCTTTGCTTTGGGGTTATAATATAGGGTTCTCACCCAGTTAATAAATGTATGTCCAAAACCAAATTGAGTTAACACCTTAAATAAGTAGGGCCATTCCAGCCTATCAAAGGCTTTTTCGGCGTCTAACGCCACAGCCACTGTGTGGTCCGGCCTTGATTTTGCTAAATGAATTATATTGAAAAATCGACTTAAGTTATTGGCAGATAGTCGTTTTTGGATGAAGCCGCTCTGATCTGAATTAATTATTTTTGGTAATACCAGGCTAAGCCTGTTTGCTAACACTTTAGAGATCAATTTATAATCTGCATTCAGTAATGAAATAGGCCTGTAAGAGGCACATTTTAGTGGATCTTTATCTTTTTTTAATATAACTGTGATTATAGCGGTCGTGGAGGATTCGGGAAGCCTATGCGTCTTAGATGAAAGGTTAATTACATCCATAATCAGTGGGGTGAGTAAATCTTTAAATTCCTTATAGAATTCAGGTGGGAAACCATCCTCTCCTGGGGATTTATTAGACTGAAGTGAATTGAGGGCTTTTATAATTTCTGCCTGCGTGAAGGGGAGGTCCACATTTTTTTTATCTTCTTCACTAATTTTTTGTAATTCGATTCTAGATAGAAAATTGTCTATATGGGTCAAATCTCTAGGCAACTCTGACTTGTACAAATTTGAATAAAAGTGTTTAAATGTATCATTAATTTCTATTGGACTATATGAGATAGAGCCTGTTTTCAGTTTGAATAGCATTAATACTTCTAGTGTTTTCCTCTGCCTTCAGTTGCCAGGATAATATTTTATGTGCTTTATCTCCTAATTCATAATACCTCTGTCTAGTTCTTAAAATGGCTCTTTCAATTTTGTAAGTGTCTAATGTATTGTATTGGAGTTTTTTCTGAACTAAGGATTGATATGTGTCAGAAGAACCATTTCTTTGATAATCTTTTTCTAGGGATAAGATTTCTTTTCCTAATTTGTCAATATCTTCTGTGTGTTTCTTTTTCAGGCCTTTTGTATAGGAGATTATTTGCCCTCTCAAATAGGCTTTCAGCGTATCCCATAAGATAAAGCTATCGGGGGAGGAAGCACAGTTTGTTTCACAAAACAACTTAATCTGGTCTCTTATGAATGTGCAAAAGTCAGTTCTTTGTAGGAGAGTGGGATTAAGGCGCCACCTATATGGTGTTTTGGGTTTATCTGGAAACAAGATGGCGAATGATCCGATAACGTTCTGGATAAATATTCAGAGTCTAATACTCTATGGAATAATTGGGTGGATAATAGGAATAAATCGATTCTAGTATGGGATTTATGAGGGCATGAATAAAAGGAATAATCCCGGGTCTGAGGGTGCATCCGCCTCCAAATGTCTATTAAATTTAGATCTTTCATATATGTTTGAGTGGTCTTGGCTGCTTTTGAATTTGAAATGGTCTTTGTTGATTTGTCCATTATAGGATCTAAGCAAAAGTTGAAGTCCCCTCCTATAAGTATATTTTGTTGCCCCCCCGCAGCCTTTAGAAACATATTTTGCATAAACAATTCATCATCATAATTAGGTGCATATAAATTTAGGAGTGACCATTGTTCTGAGAATATTCTACAATTAACAAAAACATAGCGTCCTGAGGAGTCAATATCAGTATCAAGTATCTCCAAAGGTGTATTTTTATTTATTAAGATGGCTACCCCTCTGGCTCTTGAATTGAATGAAGATGACACTACCTGCCCCACCCATTCTCTCTTTAATTTTTTGTGTTCCTGCGCAGTGAGGTGAGTTTCTTGTAGGAAAACTAAATCTACTTTTAACTTTTTAAGATATGCCAAAACCCTTTTTCTTTTAATTGGCCCATTCAATCCTTTAACATTAAAACTGACAAATTTCAATACTCTATCCACTAAGTTCTTTCTTATTTATGAGCTTCATTCGACCTCTCACAATATTACCATAAGCAGAGCATATGTAAACTTGTAAGCAACAAATAAATGGAGCACCCAAACAAAAAAGAAAACTACCCCAAAAACAACATATAGAACCCCCTAGTGCCATCTCCAAAAAGTGTGGCACACCTCCCTTCATCTAGAAAGGTCTTGTATCCGTGAACAACTAATCTAACTTAAATCTAAGGTCTTCTGCCCCCCAGGGGCTCTCCGCTATATAATATAGAATATTATATAAAACACTCTAACGTAGAACTGACTGTAATAAGATAACCACTCAAGTAGGTGAACATGGAACAATGTCGAAAATTGTGGTGTCTTACAGTTTGCACAATGGCTAAGATTAAGAAGATGCGTCAGGTCACTTGTTAACTCTTCTCTTCAATTTTCAAGTGTTCTCTCTCACAAACGCTGCCGCTTCTCTTGGCGTTTTAAATGTTTTCTTTTTCCCATCTGAGAGCGTTACCCTCAGGGTAGCAGGATAAAGTAAAGCAAACTGGATACCTTTGGACTTCAGCTCTTTCTTTACCCGATCATATTCCTTTCGGCGCTTCACCAAGTTGGCACTCAGATCAGGAAAAAACATCACCGGCGAGTTCTCATACAATATGGGACCGTTGCTTTCCCTGGATAATTTTGCTGCCGTACGGAGTATCTTCTCCCGATCCTGGTATTTCAGCAGGCGTATCAACACAGCCCTCGGCCTTCCCTCCGCGGATGGTCTTGGCGCGAGCGTCCGATGTGCTCGCTCTATTATTAGCGGCTCGGGAAAGTGCTCTTGACCCAATACAGTCGGAAGCCAATTGGCGAAAAAAGTGACCGGATCACTCCCCTCACAGCCTTCCCGCACGTTAAGAACGCGGATATTGTCTGCTGTAGTTCTCAAGTGACTCAACTTTCTCCATCAAATATTCATTGTCTTTAATCAACTTGATCACCCGCGAATCCAGCTCGGTGACATGATCCTCCGCTGCCCCGATGCGATCTTCCGCTTCAGTGACGCGGGATGTCAGATTATCAAGCATAGATTTTAACCCCGATATGGATTCGTTAATCTCTGCCGTTTTGGTGTCCAGTTTATTGGAGAGGGCTAGGTTCCCATTTCGTATCTCTTGAAGTATAAGAGCGTTGTCCCCGGTAGGTTGTGCTTGTCCGTGCGCCATCTTGCTGATGCTAGCTTCTTGCTGGTCTTCTTTTTCGCACGATGAAGTATGTACACTCGTCGAGTTAGTTTGCTTATTTCTGGATCTCAGATCCATTACGCGGCAGATAAATCAGAATAAAAGAGTAGTTTTTCTTTTTTGAAGGGCTAAGAGTGTTTTAAAGAATAAAGTCTCGGAGAGCATCAAGGACCTTCTAGCTCAGCTGCATCACGTGACCCCCGGGTGTGATCATTTTAATGCTATTTTGGGATAAATGTATTATTAACTTTATCTGTTGACCTGCCTGCCTTGATCAGCCTGCCTGCCCAGGGACTACAGGTGGAAATTAGCACAAGTGCTACAACCTGGTATAATGCATCTCTCCTTTTTAAAGTTAATGTATATTTTAGATTGTCCCTGTTCAAATAAATAAATAAAATAAAATAAAAAATAAAATAAAGTAGGTCATACCAGTGAGTTCAACTAAAAGCTTCATATGAAATCATGAGATAACTGAGAAGATTTCTGATCACTGAAAAGAGTCAGTGGATCTACCATGGGCTTTTCTTCATAGATATTCAGGAAATTGGAAGAAGGAAGTCAAGTTATGTCATCATTGTGATGGAAGAAACAAAGCTGTTTGAAACTTTGAATCAATTGAACCAGTTGCCAGCAAAAAGATTCACTGTTTCAAAGCACTCAAAATGCCACATGCTGGTGATCCCTACTGGTCAAAACAGTGTAAATGCAACAAAAACTCATCCAAAACATCCATAAAAACACCTTTTACAGACCAGGTGCAAATGTTTTATTGAAAGTGTAATCTATTAAATGGAATTAACAAATCATCTAATACGAAGTATCTTTATAATAGTGTTATATTTTAATAAATTGTTTTGTTTGTTTTATGGTGAGCCTTTTTAATCGGGCCAATAAGAGACTATTACAATAACTAAGGGTACATTTACATGACAACAATGTAAACAGAAAAGTTTTTCCTTTGCTTTTTTCGTGTATAGACGACAATCTTGTCAAAATGATCCGGGTTCACAAAGATCTGCAAAAACTGACTAAACCTTGTGGGCACAAAGCAAGGCCATAGACTGTTGTTGTGGTCACTGTGTGAAGATGTAAGATGTGCTAAGTGACGGGTAAGTTAAGCCACGCCCAATTGTATACGTGAGTTGTCTGTATTGGCTGAAGAACTTAAATAAGTGAACATGCCGAGCGGGTGTCTGTTATTCCTCTGCCTGAACCAGCCTCCTATCAAAATATTTCAGAAGAGATTTGTGACCTAGAGAAATGGGTCATCAGTGTTATAGACATTATACAACACCACATGGTTTTTATCCATTTATATTTTAATACTCACAGACTATACGGTACATTAGTTCCCTTTCGTGGTCACTATGAGTTACGTCGTGACGAGGAATGGGGTTTTGCTTAGAAAGCCTCTCCTCTTCGAGAATTAAAACGAACCAATGGCAATGAAATTCCATGGGTCTGCAGAATTTGCATAGCGTAACTCCGCCCCACCTCGTGGGTATATAATGAAGTACACCGGCAACATGCAGATATGTTTTCGCTTCGGAGCCAAGTGTTTCACTTCACTCCACAAGCCATTCTGAGATTCATCATCATCTCTACACTCTTCGAGACGAGCTCTCTCTCCAGGTGTTGGTGTGACGGCTGATCTATGCAGTGATCTGGCAGTGTTTGTGTGTTCATCTCCCTGGTCACTTCAACACTCTGCAGAGATCCTTTCCTCTCACAAAAGAGCATTGCGCGTGGCACGTCTTTTTAAAGATGTCTCGCTCGTGCACTTCTGGTTGCGGCCGACTGATTTCTGACTCTGATGGGCACAATAGCTGTCTTGCGTGTTTGGCGTTGATCACGCTAAGGCATCGTTTGTGGATGAGTCATGTTCTCACTGCGGGAACATGACCATCGCAACGCTCTGGTCGAGACTCAATGACCTCGCCAGAGGGAGAGTCCCCTCATCCACACCCCGATCTACTGTCTCCACGAGAGGCAGTACTTCGGCTGGTGGCCAGGGTGACCTGAGCGTGACGGTGTGGAACAAAGTGGCGACAATTCCTCCTCTGCCCACATCCCCCTCTCCAGCGTTGCAACCCGAGAGTGTTCCTTTTGATTTCGTGGCTTCGTCTTCGGATGCCCCGCGGATTTCATTTGGCGCTCCAGACGAAGATTCCACATCGGTTTCAGCATCACAAGGTGGGCAAGAGTCCTCGGGAGATGACGATTCGGCTGTGCTGCCGCCTTCGGGTGTGCCAGCACTGCCCGAGTCGTATCCTGAGTTGACCGCCATGCTTTCCCGGGCAGCCACAGCCATTGGGTTAGAGTGGATCCCTCCGCCCTGCCCAGTGTGTTCACGGATGGACGATTGGTTTTTGGGTGCGGCCGCCAATCCCTGTCGGCGTCCAACCCCAATACCTTTCTTCCCGGACGTGCATGAGGAGGTCACGAGATCCTGGAAGACTCCCCTGTCTTCCCGTGATTGTTCAGCGACCTTCTCCGCCTTTCCTCCCCTCGATCAGGCCGCGACCCTAGGCACCCATCCAAAGCCTGTAGGTTTTTGCCTACTCTGGTGGCGAAACCCTATAGAGCCGTGGGGCAGGCAGCCGCCTCTCTGCATGCCATGGCCACTCTGCAAGTCTACCAGGCCCAGATGCTCGGGGACATGCACAAGGGAAGGACTGACCCAGGGCTCTTTGATGAGCTGTGTGCCGCCACTGACCTCACTCTCCGGGCGACGAAAGTGACCACACGCTCCCTGGGTCAGGTGATGTCCACAGTTGTGGTCCAGGAGAGACACCCGTGGCTCAACCTGGCCGATATGATAGAGGCCAAGCGAACCCGCTTCCTCAACACTCCCATATCCCAGGCTGGCCTCTTCGGCGGATCGGTCGAGGACTTCGCCCAACAGTTCTCGACCGCCCAGAAGTAGACTAAGGCTATCAAGCATATTCTCCCCCGACGGCCCGCTGCTGCCTCCACCCAGCCGTCAGCACAGAATCCTCAGCCTGCTCGCCGCCGAGGATGCCCTCCCGCACGGCCTCAGCAGCAGCCTACAGCCGGGCCGCGTCGTTCTCGGACGACAGTGCTCGCCGCTCACGGGCCTCGCAACTCTCGTCCTCCTCTGTCGCCAGACCCCTGCCAGAGCACGCCCCGGTGGAACGCTGGTCCTTCCCTGGCCTCCTCTGGCAGGACGCGGCTAATGACCATGCCCCCACACCGGGCCGCTATGCCACCCACGTCCGGGCCGGTCATTCCGCCTCGCTGCACCCCCGAGGGCACGTCTGTGGTTCGCATGACCCCGCTGGTACAGTTCTTGGGAGTCTGGCTAGAGCTTCGCAAGCTGTCCCGCTGGGTCGCGAGAGCCATCAGGCTTGGCTGCGCGATTCAGTTCGTGCGGTCTCCTCCCCGCTTCAGGGGAGTCCGCTTCACTATGGTCGGTGGCAATGCCCCTGTCATGAGAGCGGAGATCGCCACCCTACTGGCGAAGGATGCGATCGAGACTGTCCCTCCAGCCCCTACTTCATTGTGCCCAAGAAAACCGGTGGGTTACGACCAATCCTGGACCTGTGCGTCTTGAACCGGTCCCTTCACAGGCTCCCATTCAAGATGCTCATGGCCAAACGCATTTTCGAATGTGTGCGGTCACAGGATTGGTTTGCAGCGATCGACCTGAAGGACGCCTACTTTCATGTCTTTTCTTCCTTGACACAGACCGTTCCTACGGTTTGCTTTCGAGGGGCGGCCATACCAGTACACGGTCCTCCCATTCGGGCTAGCCCTGTCTCTTCGCGTACGGGCCGGATTGCCCTTAGAACGAGTTTCCAGGCATGTTGTTGTCTCAACAGATGCCTCCACCACGGGCTGGGGTGCCATGTGCAATGGCCTACGCATGCGTTTCCCACAGTGAGCCTTCTTGCACAGACCCTGTGCAGGATCCTGTGCAAGATCAGGGAGGACGAGGACAGACCCTGTGCAAGATCAGGGAGGACGAGGACAGACCCTGTGCAAGATCAGGGAGGACGAGGAGCAGGTCATATTTGTTGCCCCTCATTGGCACAACCGGACGTGCTTCCCCGAACTAGTACTCCTCGCGACAGCACCTCCCTGGCCAATCCCTCTGAGGAACGACCTCCTTTCTCAGAGACGGGGCACCCTATGGCACCCTTGTCCCGATCTTTGGAACCTCCACGTGTGACTCCTGAACGGCACGAGGCAGGTTTGAGTACCCTACCACCAGCGGTGGTGGCTACCATCACTTCCGCTAGAGCATCGTCCACGAGACAAGCCTACGTGTTGAAGTGGAACCTCTTCTTCACCTGGTGTTCTTCTCGCCGAGAAGACCCCAGAAAATGCCCAATCAGTGTCGTGCTTTCCTTCCTGCAAGAAGGGTTGGAGCGAAGGCTGACTCCCTCCACCCTGAAAGTGTACGTTGCCGCTATTGCCGCATATCACGACACAGTTGAAGGTACGTCCGTGGGAAAGCACGACCTGATCATCAAGTTCCTGAGAGGAGACTGAATCCTCCTCGCCCTCCTCTCATACCCTCTTGGGACCTCTCAGTGGTTCTAACTGCCCTGCAGAGTGCTCCCTTTGAGCCTCTGCAATCAGTGGAGCTTAAGTTCCTGTCAATGAAGACAGTGCTCCTGGTTGCATTGGCCTCCATCAAGAGGGTTGGGGACCTGCAGGCATTTTCCGTTGATGAAGCGTGCCTGGAATTCGGGCCGGCCTACTCTCATGTGATCCTGAGACCTCGGCCTGGATACGTGCCCAAGGTTCCCACCACTCCCTTTAGAGACCAGGTGGTGAACCTGCAAACACTGCCCTTGTGTCTTCCCTCGGCAAGCCACCTTGCCACCCCTGGGGTTGAAATATTCCTCCTGCGCCTGGACACCTCAGTGATTCTCCATATGCAGCCCCCTCCGGGTCATATGTGTATTCTGTAAGTCGCCCAATGCAGACTCAGACTTATGCAGGGCAATGGAAGACAGCCGAGGTGGCGTGATTAGACTGGGAACCCCATTCGTCGTCACAACATAACTCGTAGTGACCACGAAAGGGTCTCGGTTACGTATGTAACCCTCGTTCCCTGAGTAGGGAACAGAGACGTTACGTCTCCCTGCCACTTCCGCTGTACCGCTGGCATGCCTGAGTTCAGTCTTGGCTCCTCAGCGAAGACATATCTGCATGTTGCCGGCGTACTTCCTTATATACCCACGAGGTGGGGCAAATTCCGCAGACCCATGGCATTTCTTTGCCATTGGCTCGTTTTAATTCTCGAAGAGGAGAGGCTTTCTAAGCAAAACCTCATTCGTTGTCACAACGTAACGTCTCTGTTCCCTACTCAGGATCACGTACGTAACCGAGATGTTCAAGTGAATAAATAATTATTGTCAAATTAGGAATTAATGAAAGCTTACAAGAATCACATTGTTCAGATGACTGTTTCTTTGTGTGTGTGTGTGTCACGACATGGTTGAGGCAAAGATGAAAAAAGGCAGGATCTAACCACAGCAGTTTTTATTTATTAAAAAAACTCAAAAATAATCAGGATTCAATCAGATAGAAAAATATGAACAGAACAACCACCTAACATAGACAAGAATGGAAAAAAGGCTAACAGAAAACATTTAAATACATACCAACAACAAGCAATCAAAGAAATGAGAAACAGGTAAGGTGCATTAATCAAACAATGAATAACCATGGTACCAAATGCTAATGAAGAAAATTTTAAATGTGACAGTATATGTGTCCCAATTCGGAGGCTGTGTCCTCCGTAGGGCACATTTGAAGGCCGAATGCTTCACAGCGGCGCAACGAAGGATGTCCCAATTCAAAAGCTGCACCCTTCGAAGGCCGCATTCGAAGGCCGATTGCGTCATCGCGGCGTGGCGAAGGCAACCCCAATTCAAAAGCGACTCCAAATGTGCCCTTCGTTTCTCTGTGAAATGGTGGATACATCAGAAGGATCCGCAGCCTACCCTACCCTATAAATCATTGTGCGCTGGTGACGACAGGATTAAAAAAAAAAATTAAATGGTGGTTGAGTTCTGTGGCGGCCGACGAATTCACATATAAATGTAAGTATTATGTTTTAATTTACTCAAATAGCTAGCGAAACAAGAGTTAAAAGCCACAGGTTTTTCTTTCTTAACTTGAACATAACTCCTTTGTTACCATTGCGTGGCTTCATTTGTCAGGTGGTTTGAGGCAAAACTTGTGCTAATATTTCATTTTGTTTTAGGGAGCATGGAGCAGACAGCTCAATTTATTAAAATGAGGTCTGAAAATGACCATTTATTTACGGGTGCAAAAAAATCAGCCAGCGTGGCTTGGAGGTAAGACAACAACCTATTTGTAATATTTGCACTAGTCTCACTTGTGTATTAGAACAAAAAACCCTCACCCTATAGAAAGCCCACATCTTTCACTTTTGTGTGTTTTTGTAGTGCTGAAACTTGGCCCTGGTTTGTCCTCATGGAAGAGATGTTGGGACAGAGGCCAACCCAACTCCCCTGTCCTCATTGCCTCCATCCCTGAGGACACACCAGGACCGAGTTCAACTATGGGTGACCAGGATGAGGAGGAGCCAGAGACAGAGACACTAGCACCAGTACCAGCAGCAAGGAGAAAGAGCGATTGTGATGATGAGCTCATGGACTTTAGAGACAGAGGAAAGAAGAGCACAGGAGAGCAGGGAGTGGATGAACAGACTGATGAACAGACTGTTTTCTCTTCTCAAGAATACTTGAGAAATAGATTTTTAATTTAAATTTTTTTTTTTTTTTTTTTTTTTTAAATGTCACTTATTTGTAAACTAAAAAATGTTCATTGTAATCTAAATTAGAAAATGAAATGAGGTACTGTACATTATCATTAGTTATTTTTGGTAAATTAATTTATTTGTAAATTCTGTGCATTGTTTATTTTTTTTGTAACTTGATGTGGTGGCCTGTGAAATAAAAAGGAATTGTTTTGTACATTGCTTTTTTTTTTTAATGACAAGTGTAATTTGGACGTGAAACACAATCTTCAATACATTTTCTTTTTAAATAAATTTTGTAAATAGAAATAAATAATTCTATACATAAAGTACTTTTTACAACTATTTACAACATAACTTATGTTTAACATCTGAAAAACAACATAACATTTTTAATTAACAGTACATAGAAAAAAAAAAACATTTTTGTGTACACTTTAAAGGTATAGCAGAGGATGTTTTACTTCCTGGTGGGTAGTCTAAACTATTGGTCCTCCTAATTGTCAATCATTCTGGTGAATCAATCAAACTTTTCAAAAAGTGGAGAGGGCGGGTCTTATCTAAAATTTGGAAAGATCCTCCGCTATACCTTTAATTCAGCTGAGTAGGAGACCCTGGTGGTGCTGCTGGACCTGCTGGATGGGCTCCACAATAGAGACCCTGGTAAGACCTCTCTGCCGGTGGGACATCATCTGGGATGGTCTCCAGAGTGTTTGACTGCATATTTCCACTGTCCACTGAGTTGTCTACCAACAGGTTTGCAGGGCTGACTCAATCGGCAGCTGCCATGTCACATGGCCATTCACCTTTTGTCTTAGGCATCGTAGCTTTACAGTTCTCTGACTTGCCTGTTACAAATAGACACCTTTGCAGACATCTGGTCTCGCCAGGGAGCACCACTGACTTTCTCCAAAACATGCACCCCCTCATCATCTGCCACATCCTCCTCGTGCTCATCCTCCTGGGCCACGCTGTCACCAACTCCAAGACAGATGTAATGGAGGATGGCACAGGCTGTGATGACCTGAAATGATAAAAAAAAGAAACAAAATTATATGTTCTGAAAAACAAATTGAGTTATTATTATTTTTCCATTATTTTTCTGTATTTTTAAAATGTATTTTCAATTCACTTATGTGAGATACAACTGTGTGGTGAACCTCCAGCACTTTCAGAAAGATGGCCCGTGTAGGATGGCAGCTCTCCTCTCGCACTGTTACTCGGCGACAGATTCATAATCGAGAACACCTGGTGGCGCAATTACAAATCCTACGACGGCTAGACTCGGAGCATCCTTCGAAGCATGCAGCCCCTGAATTGGGACACACCTAGTGTGTAAGCAGCTGTTTAATAGATGGGATAAAAGATGGGAACAGTTTGCTGTTCCTGTAGCTCTGACCATTAGGGCCACCAAGTGGAAGTACAGGAACACACATAGTAGCACTCACACACATCATCAACTCATCCCTCCATACTGGCATTTATCCTATGGCATTCAAGCAGGCTCGGGTAACCCCACTGCTTAAAAAAAACAAAACAACATTAAACACGTCACTTGTCGAGAGTTACAGACCTGTCTCTCTCCAACTTATCATAGCGAAAACTCTTTCAACCAAGTATCATCTTCCCTGTCTCAGAATAACCAGCTGGATGTCAATCAATCTGGCTTCAAGAAAGGGCATTCAATCGAGACTGCATTACTCATTATTATTGTCTCTGCTCTCTCTCTCTCGCACACACCTCTCTCTGAGAGCACAGTGAACACAGTCTCTGCTCTGCATCTGCCATATCTGTGTGTGCCATCCTCTCTCTTCAGGCAGACACTGATCACTCAGCCTGTATCTGCTTAGGGTCTTTCTCACAGCTCAGGGATTTTGCTGGTTTGTAATCTCTTTTCAGGTGTAAATAGAGTTCCATCTTCTTTTGTAATTTAGTGGCATCATTCTAATAGCAGTGTAATTTTGTTTTTACAATTTGTTTGGGCCAGATAGTGCTGTGCTGGTTTGGCTAGGGCGCTCCGGTGCCGGTTCTGCTCCTGACACTGCAGGGCTTCAGCCTGGTATGAGCTCGGATCACCGCGCTCCGGTGCCGGTTCTGCTCCTGACACTGCAGGGCTTTACCCTGGTATGAGCTCAGATCACTGCGCTCCGGTGCTGGCTCTGCTCCTGACACTGCAGGGCTTCAGCCTGGTATGAGCTCGGGTCACTGCGCTCCGGTGCCGGTTCTGCTCCTGACACTGCAGGGCTTCAGCCTGGTATGAGCTCGGGTCACTGCGCTCCGGTGCCGGTTCTGCTCCTGACACTGCAGGGCTTTACCCTGGTGTGAACTCGGGACACTGCGCTCCGGTGCCGGTTCTGCTCCTGACACTGCAGGGCCTTACCCTGGTATGAGCTCGGGTCACTGCGCTCTGGTGCCGGTTCTGCTCCTGACACTGCAGGGCTTTACCCTGGTATGAGCTCAGATCACTACGCTTCAGGTGCCGGTTCTGCTCCTGCACTCCGGTGCCAGTTCTGCTCCTGCACTCCGGTGCCGGTTCTGCTCCTGACACTGCAGGGCTTTACCCTGGTATGAGCTCGGGTCACTGCTCTCCGGTGCCGGTTCTGCTCCTGACACTGTAGGGCTTTACCCTGGTGTGAACTCGGGACACTGCGCTCCGGTGCCGGTTCTTCTCCTGACACTGAAGGGCTTTACCCTGGTATGAGCTCGGGTCACTGTGCTCTGGTGCCGGTTCTGCTCCTGACACTGCAGGGCTTTACCCTGGTATGAGCTCAGATCACTACGCTTCAGGTGCCGGTTCTGATCCTGCACTCCGGTGCCAGTTCTGCTCCTGCACTCCGGTGCCGGTTCTGTTCCTGACACTGCAGGGCTTTACCCTGGTATGAGCTCGGGTCACTGCTCTCCGGTGCCGGTTCTGCTCCTGACACTGTAGGGCTTCAGCCTGGTATGAGCTTGGATCACTGCGCTTTAGGTGCCGGTTCTGCTCCTGACACTGCAGGGCTTCAGCCTGGTATGAGCTCGGGTCACTGCGCTCCGGTGCCGGTTCTGCTCCTGACACTGCAGGGCTTTACCCTGGTGTGAACTCGGGACACTGCGCTCCGGTGCCGGTTCTGCTCCTGACAATGCAGGGCCTTACCCTGGTATGAGCTCGGGTCACTGCGCTCTGGTGCCGGTTCTGCTCCTGACACTGCAGGGCTTTACCCTGGTATGAGCTCAGATCACTACGCTTCAGGTGCCGGTTCTGCTCCTGCACTCCGGTGCCAGTTCTGCTCCTGCACTCCGGTGCCGGTTCTGCTCCTGACACTGCAGGGCTTTACCCTGGTATGAGCTCGGGTCACTGCTCTCCGGTGCCGTTTCTGCTCCTGACACTGTAGGGCTTTACCCTGGTGTGAACTCGGGACACTGCTCTCCGGTGCCGGTTCTTCTCCTGACACTGAAGGGCTTTACCCTGGTATGAGCTCGGGTCACTGTGCTCTGGTGCCGGTTCTGCTCCTGACACTGCAGGGCTTTACCCTGGTATGAGCTCAGATCACTACGCTTCAGGTGCCGGTTCTGATCCTGCACTCCGGTGCCAGTTCTGCTCCTGCACTCCGGTGCCGGTTCTGTTCCTGACACTGCAAGGCTTTACCCTGGTATGAGCTCGGGTCACTGCTCTCCGGTGCCGGTTCTGCTCCTGACACTGCAGGGCTTCAGCCTGGTATGAGCTCGGATCCCTGCGCTTTAGGTGCCGGTTCTGCTCCTGACACTGCAGGGCTTTACCCTGGTATGAGCTTGGATCACTACGCTTCAGGTGCCCGTTCTGCTCCTGCACTCCGGTGCCTGTTCTGCTCCTGCACTCCGGTATCAGTTCTGCTCCTGACACTGCAGGGCTTTACCCTGGTATGAGCTTGGATCACTGCGCTTCAGGTGCCGGTTCTGCTCCTGACACTGCAGGGCTTCAGCCTGGTATGAGCTCGGATCACCGTGCTTCAGGTGCCGGTTCTGCTCCTGACACTGCAGGGCTTCAGCCTGGTATGAGCTCGGATCACTGCGCTTCAGGTGCCGGTTCTGCTCCTGACACTGCAGGGCTTCAGCCTGGTATAAGCTCGGATCACTGCGCTTTAGGTGCCGGTTCTGCTCCTGACACTGCAGGACTTTACCCTGGTATGAGCTCGGATCACTACGCTTCAGGTGCCGGTTCTGCTCCTGCACTCCGGTGCCAGTTCTGCTCCTGCACTCCGGTGCTGCTCCTGACACTGCAGGGCTTTACCCTGGTATGAGCTCGGGTCAGTGAGCTCTGGTGCCGGTTCTGCTCCTGACACTGCAGGGCTTTACCCTGGTATGAGCTCGGGTCACTGCGCTCCGTTGCCGGTTCTGCTCCTGACACTGCAGGGCTTTACCCTGGTATGAGCTCGGGTCACTGCTCTTCAAGTGCCGGTTCTGCTCCTGACACTGCAGGGCTTCAGCCTGGTATGAGCTCGGGTCACTGTGCTCTGGTGCCGGTTCTGCTCCTGACACTGCAGGGCTTTACCCCGGTATGAGCTCGGGTCACTGCGCTCTGGTGCCGGTTCTGCTCCAGACACTGCAGGGCTTTACTCTGGTATGAGCTCGGATCACTACGCTTCAGGTGCCGGTTCTGCTCCTGCACTCCGGTGCCAGTTCTGCTCCTGCACTATGGTGCCGGTTCTGCTCCTGACACTGCAGGGCTTTACCCTGGTATGAGCTCGGGTCACTGCTCTCCGGTGCCGGTTCTGTTCCTGACACTGTAGGGCTTCAGCCTGGTATGAGCTTGGATCACTGCGCTTTAGGTGCCGGTTCTGCTCCTGACACTGCAGGGCTTCAGCCTGGTATGAGCTTGGATCACTGCGCTTTAGGTGCCGGTTCTGCTCCTGACACTGCAGGACTTTACCCTGGTATGAGCTCGGGTCACTGCGCTCTGGTGCCGGTCCTGCTCCTGACACTGCAGGGCTTCAGCCTGGTATGAGCTCGGATCACTGCGCTTTAGGTGCCGGTTCTGCTCCTGACACTGCAGGGCTTCAGCCTGGTATGAGCTCGGATCCCTGCGCTTTAGGTGCCGGTTCTGCTCCTGACACTGCAGGGCTTTACCCTGGTATGAGCTCGGGTCACTGCGCTCTGGTGCCGGTCCTGCTCCTGACACTGCAGGGCTTTACCCTGGTATGAGCTCGGATCACTACGCTTCAGGTGCCCGTTCTGCTCCTGCACTCCAGTGCCTGTTCTGCTCCTGCACTCCGGTATCGGTTCTGCTCCTGACACTGCAGGGCTTTACCCTGGTATGAGCTTGGATCACTGCGTTTCAGGTGCCGGTTCTGCTCCTGACACTGCAGGGCTTCAGCCTGGTATGAGCTCGGATCACCGCGCTTCAGGTGCCGGTTCTGCTCCTGACACTGCAGAGCTTCAGCCTGGTATGAGCTCGGATCACTGCGCTTCAGGTGCCGGTTCTGCTCCTGACACTGCAGGGCTTCAGCCTGGTATAAGCTCGGATCACTGCGCTTTAGGTGCCGGTTCTGCTCCTGACACTGCAGGGCTTCAGCCTGGTATGAGCTCGGATCACCGTGCTTCAGGTGCCGGTTCTGCTCCTGACACTGCAGGGCTTCAGCCTGGTATGAGCTCGGATCACTGCGCTTCAGGTGCCGGTTCTGCTCCTGACACTGCAGGGCTTCAGCCTGGTGTAAGCTCGGATCACTGCGCTTTAGGTGCCGGTTCTGCTCCTGACACTGCAGGGCTTTACTCTGGTATGAGCTTGGATCACTACGCTTCAGTTGCTGGTTCTGCTCCTGCACTCCGGTGCCAGTTCTGCTCCTGCACTACGGTGCCGGTTCTGCTCCTGACACTGCAGGGCTTTACCCTGGTATGAGCTCGGACCACTGCGCTTCAGGTGCTGGTTCTGCTCCTGACACTGCAGGGCTTCAGCCTGGTATGAGCTCGGGTCACTGCGCTCTGGTGCCGGTTCTGCTCCTGACACTGCAGGGCTTTACCCTGGTATGAGCTCGGGTCACTGCGCTCCGTTGCCGGTTCTGCTCCTGACACTGCAGGGCTTTATCCTGGTATGAGCTCGGGTCACTGCGCTTCAGGTGCCGGTTCTGCTCCTGACACTGCAGGGCTTTACTCTGGTATGAGCTCGGGTCACTGAGCTCTGGTGCCGGTTCTGCTCCTGACACTGCAGGGCTTTACCCTGGTATGAGCTCGGGTCACTGCGCTCCGTTGCCGGTTCTGCTCCTGACACTGCAGGGCTTTACCCTGGTGTGAGCTCGGGTCACTGCTCTTCAGGTGCCGGTTCTGCTCCTGACACTGCAGGGCTTTACCCTGGTATGAGCTCGGGTCACTGCGCTCCGGTGCCGGTTCTGCTCCTGACACTGCAGGGCTTTATCCTGGTATAAGCTCGGGTCACTGCGCTTCAGGTGCCGGTTCTGCTCCTGACACTGCAGGGCTTTACCCTGGTGTGAGCTCGGGTCACTGCGCTCTGGTGCCGGTTCTGCTCCTGACACTGCAGGGCTTTACCCTGGTATGAGCTCAGATCACTACGCTTCAGGTGCCGGTTCTGCTCCTGGAGGGCTTCAACCTGGTATGAGCTCGGGTCACTGCGCTCTGGTGCCAGTTCTGCTCCTGACACTGCAGGGCTTTACCCTGGTATGAGCTCGGGTCACTGCGCTCCGGTGCCGGTTCTGCTCCTGACACTGCAGGGCTTTACCCTGGTATGAGCTCAGGTCACTGCGCTCTGGTGCCGGTTCTGCTCCTGACACTGCAGGGCTATACCCTGGTATGAGCTCGGATCACTATGCTTCAGGTGCCGGTTCTGCTCCTGCACTCCGGTGCTGGTTCTGCTCCTGACACTGCAGGGCTTTACCCTGGTATGAGCTCGGATCACAGCACTTCAGGTTCCGGTTCTGCTCCTGAGACTGCAGGGCTTTACCCTGGTATGAGCTCGGATCACTACGCTTCAGGTGCCGGTTCTGCTCCTGCACTCTGGTGCCGGTTCTGCTCCTGACACTGCAGGGCTTCAGCCTGTTATAAGCTCAGATCACTGTGCTTTAGGTGCTGGTTCTGCTCCTGACACTGCAGGGCTTCAGCCTGGTATGAGCTCGGATCACTGCGCTTCAGGTGCCGGTACTGCTCCTGCACTCCGGTGCCGGTTCTGCTCCTGACACTGCAGGGCTTCAGCCTGTTATGAGCTCGGATCACTGCGCTTCAGGTGCTGGTTCTGCTCCTGACACTGCAGGGCTTCAGCCTGGTATGAGCTCGGATCACTGCGCTCTGGGACCGGTTCTGCTCCTGACACTGCAGGGCTTTACCCTGGTATGAGCTCGGATCACTACGCTTCAGGTGCCGGTTCTGCTCCTGCACTCCGGTGCCGGTTCTGCTCCTGACACTGCAGGGCTGCAGCCTGGTATGAACTCGGATCACTGCACTTCAGGTGCTGGTAAAATTTCACAGCTCTTTTTTTTGGATACTGATCAATAAGGGTTATTGTCCTATTTTAGCTCTGCACGAGTTGTTTGGTGTCGCTCTGTTTAAATTTAGAATGCTTTTACAAATTTGGGTATGCAGAGTTTCGATTTTCTCTTTTTCCCCATTAAGAAATTTTTTTTTTTCTGTTTTGGGGGGTCCCCATATCTCACTGCCATACTGAGCAATTGGTTTAATTATTGCTTTTAGGATTATGAACCAGGTTTGAACTGGAATTTCATGTCGAATAGTATTTTTAATCATGCAGAAGACCCTCGTTGCTTTTGCTTTCAGTTCATGCACAGCCAGATTGAAGTTTCCTGTTGAACTTTGTTTTAGACCCAGATATATGTATTTGTGGGTGCGTTGGAGGACTTGGTTTCCTGCTCTGAAGATTTATTTATTTTTCCTACACCTGGATCTATTTTGAAAAATCATTATTTTTGTTTTTGTTAGGTTAATTTTAAGGGCCCATTTTTGACTGAATGTCTATGTTGTCCAGGAGCTGTTGTAGTCCCTCTTTTGTTTTTGACAGAATGACTAAATCATCTCAAAGAGGAGACATTTAATTTCTGATTCAGTCAGGGTTGGGACGGGACAGTCACATTATTTAATGCTTTGGCTAATTCATTTATATAAATGTTAAACCCCGCCCTCTCTGTGCATTAAAGGGGACGCAAGCCAAAATAAACAATCCAATTACATTTCAAATATTTTTAATTTTTTAATTTTTTTTAACCATTTTTAAGATCGTTTCTGTCATTTTAGGTAGTTCTTATCATGCAGATATATGTTGTTTTCCCGAATAAGTTTGGTTTTAGTTGAAATGGTGTAACGTCACGATTGACATTGACATGAATGCGATTGAGTCTGCGAGAGTAGGAGTGTGGCCTCTGGCTCCAAACGACGTAATCGGCAATGACCATTACTGGGATCATTTGGCTTCATTTTTCTACAGTGGAAGCGTAGACATACCTTAGTGTTGAGCTCATATATGTTAAAACAACAGCTAACTTTGACATTTATTACAATGGGTTTATATGAAGATTGTTTAAAGTTCACTTAAATAAAAGTTGTTATATACATTAAAGCCTATTAAATATAAAAATGTATAGCTTTCATCCTTTAATTCTGAATGACTATAATTAATGGCTAAAATTTAGAAAGAAAAATCCATTTAATAGAGACACCATCATCAGTACTGGTATCAGTTATGAACTGCTCCGAGACACGAATGTTGAGGATCCAAATGCAGTTTATTAAAGTAAATCAGGTGGCTCTCAAGGGCACTCCAGCTGATAACCGTTACAGTATCAGACACAGGGCCTTCATTCATAGTCCTTAGTAAAAAGATGCCATTAAACAAATATTTAAAATATACCATCTTTATGTTGTTTCTACATTATTTTGGAGATTCAATGTTATAATAATGTTATAGATATGTTATATCTATAATGTAATATGAATACAATTGTTTTTGTTGTCATGTTTTATTAGAGAGAATAATGTCTGGTTTGATTGTTCATCAATTGCTTCGATCTGTATTTGCTTTTGGATCTACATACAAATGCATTGTGTTTAATGTTTCATCTACAGTAAAGAATGACTCATGAATTATCATTTAAAAAAAACATAAACTAGTCCCTAGTCTTGAAACTCATGTGAATTAAAATTATTTTAAAACAATTTAGCAACATTGATACATAATAATTATTATTTTTTTAAATACAAATATGAATTTGTAACAAAGTTAAAGGCTCAGGGGAGGAGAACGTGGGAACCTGCGAACCTGCGAAAGTTAAACATAGTTTTAATTGTAAAATAAACAACAAAGCAAAATTTTACGGGAGCCCCTCACGGACGACTGCCGCATATAAACATACTAAACCACAACATAAATAGTCCAGTCCTGGTCCTCTCTCGTCTTGCTCTGTCGTCACTCCTCCTTTTATCCTTCCGGAGCTCCTCCGTGAGACTTGAGGCTGCTGATGCTCATAGCTCCATTTCCACGGCTCTCGACCCTGCCCTGTTTGCCACAGAATTATTCTATGCATCTGTGTATTTGTATGCATGTATCTGTCTATGAGTGTGTGCATGTGTGTATCTGTGTGTGATTCCAGTCCTGTGCAAGTGTAGGTTCGCGTAATGTGAGGTAAGTGAATGTGTGCTTGGTTTTCCTTCTCTCCTCCGTCATCTAGTCCAGCGATGGCATCCTCATCTGGTGTAGTTCTCAGCTCTGCTGGTGTCGTTGCTTCCTCTGACTCTAAAGATGATTCATCCTTTGATTCAGCTTTCAGCACTGCTGCCACTACATCCAGCTAAACACTTCTTTTGTGTGGTCCTCATCGAGATGACTGCTTTCATTGTGAGAGCATGAGTCTCACCTCGCTGTGCTCACAGATCACTTTTTTTAAGGGAAGCAATCCTGCCCCTTGTGCTCCCCCGATCTATTTGCATAATTTTACTGTTTTTTTCTAAGTGTAATTCATGTATTTTGAAACCAAACAGTTGATGGACCCCATTGACTTCCATAGTATTTTTTTTTCCTACTATGGAAGTCATTGGGGTCCATCAACTGTTTGGTTACCGACATTTTTCAAAATATCTTCTTTTGTGTTCAGCAGAAAAAAGAAATTCATACAGGTTTGAAACAACTTGAGGGTGAGTAAATGATGACAGAATTTTCATTTTTGGGTGAACTATCCCTTTAATGTTGCACTTTTTGGACCATAGAGTTACAACGCAAACACTTCAGGAATGCATTCTGGGGAGGATCCTAATTGTTCAACATATCTGATTTGACTCCTATCCTTTCCAGTCTTCCACTTCCTTGTCCTAAATCACTCTGCGAGACAATAGATCAGAATCAACATAGGTCGTTCCGGGTCAACCTGCTCGCCTTGATAACTTCTGTCGAAGCCTGTCCTTCAAAATCTCGGGGATGGGAGAATTGCCTAAGTTAATGAGATCGGGGTCAAACTGCTCTGTGATCAACTCAGCTTTCGCTATTTCACTTCACTGGATCAACTGGATTCAAAGGTCCCACAACTGTCCCCACTGGAGTAACTGTGCTTCTCTTAGAGTAAACTCGGCCCTGCCATATGACACTACTCACATGATCTTCAGCATCTGTACACTTAGAGGCAAGGCTGGCTGTATTTAGCAAGATCCTTGGCTACTGCAACATCTGTATCTACACAGTAAAATCCCTGGTGTTAAATTTACCCCCGCTCTGTGTTTATATGGGAACCACGAGCAGGGTGTTAAAAGTAACACTGATGCAGTGTTAGAGTATATGAAATTATTAAGTGAATAATTGAGCGATGATTGAGCATTGAAGACACCTGATGATAACAAGCAGAATCACTGAAGAAAAGAGAAACACAAGAACTACAGCTGACTTCCAGAGATGAAATCAACTGAAGATAAAAGAAGACATTAAATCTCGGAAGATCTCAGCAGAGGAGGATTAAGTGTGTCCCCAGCTTTAGGCTATGTCATGAGTGAAGGAACCCATTAGCCAGTTACGCATTATTTCCACATCTGCATAGTTGACCGCACTTTACTAGAATTGTAATGAGATGTGTTTGTAAAGATGTTTTCCGCCAAAATAAAACCTTGAATGCAGTTTCCGTAAAAATAAAATATCACGTATTTATCTCTTTCAAGTATAGAAATTAGGACAAAACTAATTAAGTTTTCTTTATTTTTCAGTGCATTTGTTTTTACAATATATGGCTATTACTGTCATGGGATTATTATTATTATTATTATGTGTAATGTAGACTGAGACACTATATCACAACTAAAAGAGGTTTGAGTTTTTCTTTGTTCAATTTGCACACTGAATATGGGTTGGAGCTCTTAATTTTGAACTCTTAAAGTGCACCAGATTGATGAATTTAAGATTTAAATGCACAAAATATTAGAGGACTGTAATGGGAGATTTTTGATTTTCATTACTTACTTTGATTTTCATTAACATACACTAGATTGACTACTATGTGTGTTGCTGACTATGTGATATAATGATTGATGTGAAACGCCTGCGAAGCAGGAGAAAGAGGGGGAGACCTTTGAAGGCTGAAGCCCTGACCCCTAAGGTCAAAGGGCTGTCCAATTTAGGACTTGCAGGCTGTAAGTTAAGCTAAACTAAAGTTCAGTATAATAGGATCACTGGTGGTGTCTTATCCATCTCTGGAGTTTAAAGAACCTTGGAAGATAACAATAACAGAGTATAAAGACTGGCCTGCCCCTCCCTCCTGGTCACACTTGTTCCACAGACTGTACTTGTGACTTCTGTGTGGCAACTGGGCCTTCTTGCAAGAATAAATTACTTTTTAATGATCATTTGATTCCAGACTGTCTCTTACGCCAAAGATGATTGTTTAGTGAATTAAACTGCCACAACAGTTGGTGTCAGAAGTTGGGATTCCATGGCAGTTTCTTCTGGCCCTGAGTAAAGCGGATTGACGACTGATCATCCTGAAGCACCAGGCTTTAGTCTTACCTCGCAGAATTGAGAGAGAAGAGCCAACTGCTATCAGGGCCAGGAGGAACTCCACTGGAATCAGAAAGAATCCAGGTGGCAACAGAAAATCTTGGGTAAGAGATAGCAAATTTATTTTTTCATTTGGGGATTTTGAAAAGAGAATTTTGTGGATGAACCATAATGGCTGTATTTAAGAACTGAAGCTAGAACTGTGGTACGAGGAAAAGAAGAGGCTTTAAAAGGGGCGAGGAAATTGAGACCTATAGAGGAGGTCAAGACATTGTCCGGACCAAAGCCGAGTACTCGTTATTGAAATTAATAGGGGCTGAAATAATTGATCGCTGGAGGAATTCCAGGGAAAGAAATTGAAAGTAAGCAGAAATTAATTCCAACCTTTCCTGATTTCGGGTGAAAGTCAGAGTAAGCGCGCTGAAGTAAAATCCACAGGCAATAGTGAAAGAAGGAAAATAACAGCCATTATGGGGAATCTAATAGTAAATACTGCACACCGGTATACTGTGCAATGAAGAAAATTATGGGCAAAATGCATGCGAGTCAAATTAAGTGATATAAAGATGAGGAATGAACAAAGGTTTTATTAAGCAGAATGGGGAACAATTATATATTTTATTGGTAAAATAATGATGTCTAGAGAATTTTCGTAACAAGAGTTGAAGGAGGAGGCAGCTATAATGGCTGTCTGTGCATTTTAGGGATTGAGATTTGAATAATATGATATTTTGTTTTTTTGTGAAACAGCAGAGATAAGTGGGACTGAGAAAATAATGATAACATTAACTTGAATATGCAGAGTAACCATTTGATAGAGGACAGAAGAGAGCAAACGCTGTAAGCAGCTGTGCTCTGAAGCTCACTTCAAAGAAATGAGGAGAAATTATTAAGTAAATGGTAGTCAGGGTTTTGATTGTGTTTGGAAATTTAAACAACAACTTGACTGGCTAAACAAAGAAAGAAACTGAAAATTGTTCATTTTTAGCCTTGTATTGCTTCCGATGATTAAAAAAAGCAAGTAAATGTTGAGTGATTTTCTTTGCAACTTATGAAATTAAAGTGCTGCCAATAATAATGATGAAGATTATGATTTGGCTATTGCGATTGAATCCGCCACTGGTGGACTGTAAAAGAATACAGAGAACTGCTTATCAGTGGCTCTGTTTACATTCCTGATCGGGACACACTGCTTCAAGGGTGTGCAGTAAGTTGGAGCCGTTTGCAAGCTCAATGATCAAACTATAGGCAAAGAGAGTGTTTTAATTATGGTCAGCAGGGAATTTAGCCCATTACTGTAAATGCCCACTCAGAAGGTGTAAAGGAAAGTGATAATGAGAAAGTGACGTGTATTAATGTGTGTTTGAAAGTAGTCTGAGAAAGAACTAAGAATGTGAACGCAGTGTTAAAGAAAGTGAAAAGAACGTACGAGTAAGTGAGGTAGAAAAGAAAGTTAAAGGAAAGTGGATAGATGGAAGTCGTAAGAAGATTGAAGGTTAAAAGAAGGTTGAAAGATTTAAGTCGGGAATCCTTTTGAAGGAAAGAGCTAGTGAATTGAGGAATACAGGTTGCTAAATGTAAAATGTGTAGAAAGGCATCTGATTAAACAAACAGATTGTTAAGTGTTTTGAACGTGGATGGAATAGTGTTGACCATGAAAGAACTAGGAGCTGATGTTTTGCTTTAAGAAGATAAGCTTGTGATTGGCTGAAACAGTTTGCTTATCTGGATCTGGTGTGTGCTGTGGCTGAAACGGCCAGCGCGACAGAGACACGATCTGAGTGAAAATTTGTAATGTGGGCAAAAGACAAATATAAAATATGGTTGTTGGAAAATACATGTAAATTCTGGCAAAGATGCCTAACGCTGGGCTAGAGTTAAAAGATGGTAGATAAAGTTTGATTTTAGAAGTTTATGAGAGTGCAGTGTACCAGTCCTAAATGCTTCAGGGTCTCTCTCTCATTCAATGTCAGCTAAAAGCTGTTATCTGAGCCTGTGTCATAAATGATAATAAGCTATTTATAGTAAGGCACAGTGTTTTAGTTGAAAACCACAGATATGGAGATGTTAAAAGAAATCATGCTACAGGCATTTCATACATTTAAAGGGAAGTTTGTAAATGTTTTAAAAGTAAAACTGAATGACTTTAAAGAAGTCTTAAATGATAGAAGACGTTTCTGACTAGTTTAATTCAGGGCCAGTAACTTCTTTGTCTGATTTTAGCCTCCACCATGAAACAGGGCTGATGGCTCCGGCTACAGATGTAACAGTACACTGAATAGACGGATGTGATTAAAATTCACTGAGATTTTGCTGATTCGGACAGATTTAACAGATTTTTGTGATTAAATACTGTTGTTATTAACCTGTCTCCCTGTGTTAACACTATTAGGCAGTCCAGAGTGCTCTGGTGACTCTTGAATGTGCCTTTCGTAAGCTCCAGAAAACAACTGAGTCTGTTGGGGAAAACTGATTTCGTGATGGGAAAGAGCGGGCCAAAGGTCAACCTAAGACAGGGGAAGTCACGCCACAAACACTGGGCATCTCCATAATGGGAGGTGTTTTTATGTGAGAAAGGTATTAGAGTTGAGCAGGTGACTGTGAGGCCAGCAGCATCAGCAGATCACTGAGAGGACGGATGGGCTGTGAGGAGTTACGGCACGCCTGACCCAGAAAATGTGAGTTCCTCTATTTACCACTCACCAGAAAACCGCATTTATTGTATGGCTTGTTTTTCATTATGACAAGTGTCTGCAACTATGCCAGGGGACAACACCCTGAAGAGAAGAAAATTATAGATTAAGAGCTAATGGGAATGGGCTTTCAAGAGCCAGCTGAGACCATGAGGGGACTGTCATTATTTGTTGTGGAGACAGTAACAAAACTTAATTTATGTCAGGAACATGATGCTGGTTGTCTTATGGGCAAGGGAAAAAACTATAGAAGTGTTGATATTGAAATAATATGTCTGTAAGATAGTTTTAACTCCTGAAGGTCATTAGACATGTTGGTGGCTAAAGATGAAGACAGCTTGTGATGAGTTAAGAGAAATTTCTGGATAACAAAGGTTAGGTGAATTGAGTATTTAAACTAAAGATAACCTTAGAAATGCTCATAGCATAATGTATTTTAGATTGTTGTAATGGTACTAATTTGAGTTAAACATTTGTATTTTAAAATTTGTGAACTATTAAGGGTTCTAGACTATGATTTATTTAGTTACAGTCTTAGGGGGCTGTTGAAAAGATTATCTGTTTATAGTGAGAGAGACTGCTGAGTGGAGGAAGGGTACTCTGTCTGTCGTTCTGTTATCGGCCTGATAAAGCAAGCTGAAGCAAAATAATGATAATGAACAAGAACAACCCAGCTGACTTTTCTAAGAGAAAATGAATAATGAACAGACGTGCTTTGAAACTGGTTAAAAATTAGATCAAAGCTACAGGAAAATGAGAAGTTTAAAATCTTATTTAAAATTTAAATATGTTTAGAGTAAACACCAAAAGATATGAATATGAGAATATGAGCGGTTCATAGTCAGGTATGCGTGTGTGTTTGTTTGGCGGTGACAGCATTGTATGTTTTATGAGTGTTAATTCATGTTTGGTATGTGTTTGTTTAGGGGAGCTATTCCGTTAAGGCAAATGACAAATTTTAAAGAAGCCAAAAATCTGATGAAAAGACAATACAGAACACGGGGCAATCTTTAAGGTGATTAGTCATCAAGCTCTGTCTGGCAGTAATTATTTTTGACATTTATGGTGTTGATTTGAATTACTTTCTGGATCAGTTTAAGTATTTATGTAAATCTGAACTGTGAAGTTGCAGATCGTCATCCATTATGAGTTGAGAAAATGGTACAGATTTGATGGCAACAACAAAAGTGACACATTGGCGAAGGCAATATCAACTTATCCAGAGAGCCCTTCACATTTATGAATATTGTGAATTGAACAAAGAAGGAGAATGTTGTTTGACTGATACTGACCAAGTCTGTACACCACGACCTGACCTGATAGAAACAATTGATGACTTTGACATTGGAAAATGTTTGTTGATGACTGACTTAAGAGACCAAACAACAGGCCTGGAAGGCAGGATATGCGGGGAAACTGAGGGCCGCTGTCCTTCAGATACTTCGATAAGAAGATGAGATTGTGGCTTGGAGTGAAGAATGTAATGGTGGATCATGCATCAAAAGGGGGATGGTAACAATTGCCATACCAAGGGGTTCACATTTGCTGAATGCAATCGCACAGGTGGGACAATAAATGTTGGGAGGACACTGGGTTTAACTGGGGTCATTCTTCTCCCTAACAAAAGTGTTGTATGTGTGTGCTAATAAAAGGGACTGTTTCAACAGGGAACGCCAGGACAGATGCGGCAGCGAAGGCAGCGGCAGCACCGCAGACAAAAGAAACTACGTACTTTACTATCTGACAGTAACCTCAACATTTGTTTTTCTTTACAGAGCATGCAGACTTTTGATACAGGGCAGAATGTCAGGATGGATTGTGTCGAACAGAACTGATTCTGTTCCAAATGTAGAAATATTGTTTTGTTGACATGAGCAAAGTGGGTTGAGTGTTTTTCAGGTAAAACAAGGACCCTGAGTGCTATTCAGTGAGCAAAATTATCTGGTGACAATATGTTTCAGGCGGTTGATTCAACAGGTCACACCAAAAGGGACGACTGGCTAGACAAGCGGTCAATAATAAAATAGCTAGGGTCTGCATTCACAGGTGACAGCAGGCAGGAAATGGTTCATTCCAGTGGAGGTGCGGTCAGGATCTAAGGGAAAATCTTGTAAGGATCAGAAAGTGGTTGGAGAGGGTGACACCTGGATCCACGCCTCTCACCTTAGACTACACCAACCAACCTCAGCAACCCCACGCGCCGACGCGGAGGGCAGTGAGGGATCAAGGACGTGCTAGTAATGTACCTCCTTTGCCAGCGAGGGAAAGCCCATTGCAACGGCACGCAAAGTGTCATATTGGTGAAGACGGAATGTCCATGGGGCTAACGAGATGATCAACACACCTGGAGGAGGATGTGGACCAACTAATGGTTTAAGTTTAGCAGAATAATTTGTTTTGTGACGATTTTGATGATTTTATTTGATTAAATCAAACTAGGGCTTAGTATTGATATGGATCTAATGATTTGATTGGTGCAAATGTGAAGTACGGTCATAAGCAAAAAGACGGTCGGTCTGTAATGGAAAAGTCCGAGTTAATTTTTAAAAACAACATTGGATAGAATGGATAAAATCATAAGACTATTATGGTTAGATTTTATTAAATAGGGTATTAAATAGAGCTTACTAAGTAAAACCATTGCCCGATTGAATTAAAAGTTAACAAAAAATGGTTAGGAAATATGTGGATGGGCGTGGATTAATGGAAAGGGCTGAATGTATAGGTTATGATTGTATGTGTTATTCTGATAATTTTGTTATTCATGGGTGAATATGAGTGCGGGAATGAATGTTCAATTGGCGAAAATGACAGTCCATTCTGATGATGAAACTGGTGAACAAAATGTGACTTTGATACTGATAGCGGAAGCTATATATGTTTCTCTTATGTTTTTATTTTCTTATTTCATTTTTGTTTAATTTTTTTGGTTTTATTTTATGGAACGATGATATGTAAAGAGGGTTAAAAGCAGTAGCCATCCGTGTTACGAGATGGCATACAAGGACAGGGTTTGAACATGAGGGATTTTCTTATCTACTTTATCTGTATTTTTATAGCATGTTTTGTTTTCCTACTAAATATAATCCAACTTTTTCTTGTTTATACTGAAATGACTGAGGGTCCGACCTATAGTGTTGGGGATGCAATGACAGAGCTCGTTCGTCTAGCCCGGTTTCAGAATAAAACTTTATCTGCTTGCTGTAAAATGAAGGGCCTATCCTTGGGAAAATAGCCTGAGCTTATTTCATTTTAATCTTTTTTCCTACTAGTTTTAATTTTAATCTTTTTTCCTACTAGTTTAAGAGTATGATCAGTTATATGAAATTCAGAAATGAGAAGTATAAGGGTGATGTAAGACTTAAACTTGGTACGTTTCATTATTATTAGTACTGTGTGAGTGTTTTGATTAAACAATTATCAATGAATGATAAAAAGGGAGGAGTGTAATGGGAGATTTTTGATTTTCATTACTTACTTTGATTTTCATTAACATACACTAGATTGACTACTATGTGTGTTGCTGACTATGTGATATAATGATTGATGTGAAACGCCTGCGAAGCAGGAGAAAGAGGGGGAGAGCTTTGAAGGCTGAAGCCCTGAACCCTAAGGTCAAAGGGCTGTCCAATTTAGGACTTGCAGGCTGTAAGTTAAGCTAAACTAAAGTTCAGTATAATAGGATCACTGGTGGTGTCTTATCCATCTCTGGAGTTCAACCCTCTGAGGTCTGAGCTGTTTTCTGGGCTCTGGAGGTGTTCTGACATGCTCTGACATTTGTGTTTTTTTCTGTTACTAGTGACATTTTCATGGCTAAAGTCTAATTACACTGTATTCAGCACAAACTCTGCTACAAAAATATATCAGCAGCATGTATGTAAAAGTTTGTAGTTTTGAGATAATGACATTTATGCGTGGTTTGTGAAAATACAAAAAAAAATTGTCACTGAAATAAGGCCATGAAACCCATACTGATTATTTCTTCACAAGACTTTTGAAAATTGTATGACGTAGCCTAGAATATTTGCTCCAAAACTATGTGAAAATCACCCTGACTGCTCATTCAGATAAGACAATATATTGATTTAAAATTTCTAAGACGTGTTTTGTGTGACAAAGCCATATTCGAAGAGGCGTGATCATCTCATGAATATGTAAGCTTTTAACACCTGAGAAAGACAAAGACACTCCCCTAACTGCCCTATTAGGAGCGATCAGGCCCTGTCATTCAGAGCAACCTTGCACAAAGAATGAGGAGATTTAAAAAAGAATGGCTTTTAGATTGTTTGGATTTATTTACAACACAACACAATCCAAAAATACAAATGACAAAAGAGCACATTGAAAACAATGATCCAAAGACAGAGACCTTTGTGCCATTCCTAAAAACATTGTACATACCATTTCCAAGGTGTTTGATTTTCACTTTACCATGTTCATGTACAGAGACTCATGTGAATGTTGAAGTCAGCAGGACTCAGTTGCATCTGGTCCCTGAAAGAAAAGAAAAAAGTGAACATACTGGTATCAAGAGAAACTAGGCCTGCACGATTTTGGGAATACATTTGAGATTTTTCTGGTTAAAATTGCTTTTTGAAATTCACAGAATACACACACACACACACACACACACACACACACACACACACACACACACACACACAAATGTTTCCAACAATATATAATATAAAGAACACCATATTTGTTGTGCCTTGTAGGCATAAGCTATATGTGCAGTACTGCATAAAATAATTTTATTTTACAAAGCAGCCTATAAATCTTCCAAAAGATTTCAGTAACAATGCTAGAGAAAAATATATTGATTATCTTATGTTACTTCAAATGTTTCCATTCGTTATGATGATATGAAATGAGATAATAGTAAAAACATAAAGCCTAATGTTTGGTGCATTTTTCCTTTCAAACGCAATCGCGCTCCAAAATATGATACATTCAAACCCACAGCGCGCTCCAAAATATGATACTCAAACCCACAGCGCGCTCCAAAATATGATACATTCAAACGCCATCGCGCTCCAAAATATTAAACATTATGGTTATACATATCTATGCTTGAGCAGATATCCACAAACAGTATTTAACAGTAAACACGGGTCTAAATAGTATAATATTCACCATATATCTAGCAACAGTTCAACTGCAATGTGAAGTTTATGCAACAATACCATAAACTAATAAGTAAGAATTTCTTACCTTACATCTTTCTTGTCTTCAAATCGCGTTCTTCTTCTTCTGATGTAAATCCAATGTAAGCTCACAGCGCGTCTTCCAAACTCGACGAAAAGCAGAGACTTGTGAAGTTTTTTGGTGTTTTGTGTTTGAGGTAATGAGGGCGTTCGCGTTCCATGTGGAGATTTGCATGTGAATCTCTTTTGCGCGAGTGGGCGTGGCCGAATTAAAAGTAATTAGCAAGCGTTTGAGATACTGGACATCCTGTTGGTTTTATACAAATTACTTAAACAGAGAATATTTGTTTTCAGTTTGAATCCGATCATTTAAAAGTACACACTTAAATGTGTATAAAGGTGTATGGCTCATAAATGTGTGAGAAGGATTCGCTGAGTTTTGTTTCAGTTTATAGACGTGCTCAAGAAAAAAAAGTTCACCGCGACGGAGAGGCAGAACGCACACCCTGTTTATTTTCTTTATTTTACAAAAGCACAATGTTTTGATTTGATTGTAACTGGACACATACAAAAGTAGAAATATCACAGATTCTTTTTTTATAGTTTATTTAACAACAACTGAGCGGATAAACTGAAAGCTGGTGAGTGGTAAGTGCAATGATACTTTGAAGAGCGGGATGCTGGCGGTTAATGTTGGAGAATTTTCCCTTGATTCATGTTTAAGTATGATGCAATAAAATGACAAGCATGAAAAAATAGGTCTGAAAAGGATGAGAGAATGGAAAAATACCCAGTTTGCATAAGAAATGCAAGGTGTCAAAATACTGTATGAAACAGAACACCATTAGGTGAGGTTCTGAGGTGTTTGACCAATAGAGCTAATTGCGTCAAGGTCACCAGGCGTGACAGAAGAGAAGAGATAAATTTGAGGGTATCTATTGGAGACATGATGATATGAAAAAAGTATAAAAAATGGGTGCAGGGTATTGTAACTTCAGATGAACAGCTGCATCTCACTTTGTTGTTTTTACGGAACCTCGACTCTGAGAAACTTCTTTGAGACCTGAGCCAAGAAAGATTTTGAATTTGCCACAACATAATTGGCGACCTTCAGCCAGGAGTGGACGAGGGGTCGAGGAGTGGCCACGGTGGACGTGCTGGCAGAGGCCTCACAAAACAAAGGCGCGCCATAAAATAAGGTAAGCAAATTTTTGCTTATATTTGTTTTGTGTTGCCCCTGGTAAGCTAACGCCCGGTTGGTGACTGCCTTAAATAAAAGACCCCACCAAAAAGAACCTAAAATTATTAAGGAGGTAAAAGGAGGGTAGGTTTCAGGTCTTGAGAAAATTGTGCATGCATTAAGTGTTTTGTCTGTCTGCATGCAGGAGAGAGTGCTCGTCTTGTCTGCTGTCTGTCTAAATGCAAGGAGTGTGATTGTTGAGAAGTAAAGTGTCTTTGTCTGTTGTTTGTCTCTTTATGTATGCGAGAAGCGCGTTAAACGCAGACGTGCGTTCTTTATGTACGCGAGAAGCGCGTTAAACGCAGACGTGCGTTCTTTATGTACGCGAGAAGCGCGTTAAACGCAGAAGTGCGTTCTTTATGTACGCGGGAAGCGCGTTAAACGCAGAAGTGCGTTCTTTATGTACGCGAGAAGCGCGTTGTTTGTCTAAATGCAGAAGTGCGTTCTTTATGTACGCGAGAAGCGCGTTGTTTGTCTAAACGCAGAAGTGCGTTCTTTATGTACGCGAGAAGCGCGTTGTTTGTCTAAACGCAGAAGTGCGTTCTTTATGTACGCGAGAAGCGTGTTTGTCTAAACGCAGAAGTGCGTTCTTTATGTACGCGAGAAGCGCGTTGTTTGTCTAAACGCAGAAGTGCGTTCTTTATGTACGCGAGAAGCGCGTTGTTTGTCTAAACGCAGAAGTGCGTTCTTTATGTACGCGAGAAGCGCGTTGTTTGTCTAAACGCAGAAGTGCGTTCTTTATGTACGCGAGAAGCGCGTTGTTTGTCTAAACGCAGAAGTGCGTTCTTTATGTACGCGGGAAGCGCGTTAAACACAGAAGTGCGTTCTTTATGTACGCGAGAAGCGCGTTAAACGCAGAAGTGCGTTCTTTATGTACGCGAGAAGCGCGTTGTTTGTCTGTATGCAAAAAGTGCATTGTGTGTGAAGTAAAGTGTCTTTGTTTGTTTATCTAAGAGAATTCTCATTAAAAATATAAGTAGAACAGTCGACTTGGAGAGATAATAACTATCATATATATATATATATAAGAAATTTAAAGTGCTAGAATTGTGTTTGAACAGAATTTTTAGAAAGGATGGAGAGACAGAGAGAGAGTGCTTTTTGACTAGGCTGTGTGTTTTGAAACTTGTAGTTGAGCTGGTCAAATTAATTAGGTCTGCCCTAAGTCGTTAGATGTGTGTGAGTGGCCTTGAAGCTGCGCAGTGAAAAGAGATTTGTCAGGCTAAGAAAACTTTAATAGTCAGACGGCATATGAACTAAAACCCCTATAAGAATAATTTTTTGAATCAGTGTTATTAAATGTTTAATGGATGATAAAATAAAAATTGATGACAGGAAAAATAAAAAATCAAGATATCAAAGAACAAAGAACAAAGAATATTCCTAAAAAATGGTCTTTGTCGGTTATTTGGCCATCTTCCGGACTGTAAGCGCTGTGATCCGAGTGGGGAAACACAGCCAATATTGTCAAAAGTTTGATTGATTGACTTTGTCTTTTCATTCGTTACAAGAAAAATAGGAAAATAATAAAATAAGTGTGTGAGAGCGACACTGTGTGTGTGAGTGTTTGTGTGTGTGTGTGTGTGTGTGTGTGTATGTGCCAGAGCAGCCCTGCGTGTGGAAAAGCGGCTTTGTGTGTGTGTGTGTGTTTGTGTGTGTGTCAGAGCAGCACGGCGTGTGGGAGAGCGGCTTTGCGGGTGAGAGCGGCTTTGTGTGTGTGTGTGTGGCTCTGAGTGCGACTGTATGTGTGAGGCAGTGTGACTGTGTATGAAATCCCGGGTGTATGAGTGTACGTTATAGCAGATTGAAAGCGTTTGTATTGAGATAAAGAAATAAGGAGGGAGAGAAGTGACGAGATAGACTTTTTTGACCTTTTGACACCTGAAGAAAAGTACACATGTGGTCCAGAGTGAGAGATAATTACGAGGCGGAGGAGACTAGATTGCGGAAAGAAAGGAAAGATGAGAATGATTTTCAAGAGGCATTAAAACTAACCAAAGGTATTAAGAATCACTTCTAGTTAGAAAAAGAGTTCATAGATAATGAAGGGCAGAGACAGGAATTAACAGACCAAGGGAAGGATGAGCTTTTGAAAAAATTGACAAAAATAACAAATCTGAACCAGATTGAACGAGAGTGGCCCTTAGTGGATTGGTGAGATGTTATAAAAAAAACAGATAACTCTTGAAGCCCTGAGACCACATTTGAACAAATTTAATCTTCCAAAAACAGTTCTTTTGAACTCACAGCTCACAGCCATCGAAATAAAGATAGATCCAATATGGATTCCATATGTGAAAAGGAAGGAAAGGAGAAATTGGCCTAACGATTTGAGAGCGGCAACCATTCTGAGAAATGTATACATTATGGTGGGTTCGTGCATTAGGTCAGAAAAGTGGGAAAGTGACACAATCATTAAAGTCGGACAGGGAGGAGAAATCAGACCAGCACAGGTAGATAATTGGACACTGGAAAAACTAGTGGTAGTGGTAGTTTTGAGGACCCCCAAACAGTCATATGTTGGTAGAAATTCATGAAAAAGACAGAAGTGCAGTCAGTTGTTAAAAAGAGCAGTCAGTAACAACTGAGAATGTTGCAACGATGGACAAATAGGAGGGGCAGGAGAGGAAACGGGGAGACAAAACTTAAACAATAAAAAATGTAATTAGAAATAATTCGGCTTTGCCTCTTCATTGTTACAAGAAAAAATTAAGTAAAAGTGTGTGTGGGCGTAAAATGCACAGATTAGGACTGTTTGGAAAAGAACGATATTCATTTATAAGGAGAAACTAGAATTATGAAAGAACACTTGTTTCTCTCTCATATAGCAAAAGCAAATGGTGACTGTGATATGAGAAAGAGAGGCAGAAAGGAGGGGCTGCCTCTGACAGAGAGAGGAGGGGCTGCAAGAAGAAAGTGAGACTGCATGTGTGTGTGTGTTCTCTGTTAAAATCTCTGTTACCATAAATTACATGTTTATCTCTGTAAAGCTGCTTTGAAACAATCTACATTGTTAAAAGCGCTATATAAATTACTTGACTTGACTTGTGTGAGGAAGGAAAGGAGGGAGACAGAGAGAAAGAGTTCACCTTTCCTAGTTCTGACTAGCATATAAACCAGAAAGTGAGCAACCATTTCCAACATACACTTTGAACAACACTTTGAGAGATTTTATTTGTAACTGTCATCCCCACCAGTGGACCTGTAATAGAGGAACTGCATTTTTAAAATACCTGAGAAAGACTCATCAGATATCTTAATAAATGTCTGACCATCTTGCTGAAAACTAGTTAAGAATAGATGCAAGCTGGGGTTAGTAAGGTATACTAAAAAGGAGTGAAACACACTGATAATAATTAAGATTATAATGGCATCAACACCTGTAGAGATACCAAGATCAAAATATTAATTTTGCAGAGATACTATAGGACAACCCTCCAAAAATGGAGAAAGAAGCCTAAAAACAAAATGACCAGCTGAGGGAACATTAGATAGATAGATAAATAAAAAGGTATTCAAAACAGTTTACTAAGAGATCAAGTAAGACTGGTGAAATCTGCTAATCCAGTCAGAATTAAAAGTAGACTAATTTCACAAATACCAGGGAAACACCAATAAAAATAATTGATAAGAAATTAACCTGAAAGAAGATATAAAAAATGCTTAAATGTTAGTTGACCGGTCTATGGGGGAATTAAATTAATAAGCAGGCCTAACAGGGATTGATATGGAGGATTGCGCAAACTAGTGGCCATCAAAAACACTGGAGTTTTCTCCTTAGTATAAGTGGTTTGTGTAGTTCCCAGAGGAAAATCAACTAATTTTCAAAAAAGGGTTATAGAAATATCTGAAATTTAGAGATAAAATATTTATATTTCAGACATTTTTAACAGCCATACTGTATTATACACATTTCACAGTAATGAGACTAATTGATTTAATCCTAAAATGCTTGAGAGAGTAGAGATCGATATAACGAGTGATAAAAATACTATATATGTGACTGAAAATAAGGCAACTTAGACAGTTTGAAAGGCTGCTATTTTCTGCATACTGCAAAGAAGAAAAATGCTTGCTCTTTTCTGCAAAGAAGAACTTGCTTTATTAGAATTGCATGGGGAAACTGCTGTTATCAACCAGATGAGACTTCTGAAATTCAGGGTAATTGAAAGAGATGGTTGCAGAATTTATAAAGGATGAATTTGATTAATGCGGATCTCTGAGTGTTCAATTTCCAGATGACACCAGACAGCACTTGGGACAGGCTCCCTCAACATAACCAACAGCAACTGGACTGTGCAACAAGTGAGAGCGAGAAACATAAGGACACGGCTGCAGAGAAAAGAAGAGGCGTTCGGTTGGTGGGCCTTCATCTTCTCTGAAAGAGGAAGCTGAAACTTCTGAGGGGCTGGTATGGACAAAGACTGTGTTGATGCAGAAACAACCAAGAAAACATCCTGCCATCATGCAAAATCGCCTCCTCCGTGGCTTGGCCAAAAGCCAGACTGAGGAGAGGCAGAGAGACAACAGCATCCAGAGTCAAACCACTATGACCCAACATGACACCAGACCCTTGAATGCCAACAAAGACTGACAGATCAAATGCATCGGATGAGGAGGGAAACACTCAGACAGCAGCCCAACCAGTTCAACTGATCGCTGGTCCAAGCAGAAGGGCTTTATCCTTTACTAAGTGGGCACAGGTGATGCGTTTTAAAATGATCACTACAGAGACCGCTTCAAATTTCATTGATTGGCCATATTAATTGTATTTTGATTATTCACTGGTCCAGCAGCAGTTCTCTATATTCTGTTAAGCTGACACTCTCTATTTGCTTTCTTTCAATAGACATTAGTCAAGCTGTAAGCATTAAAAAAAAAAAAAATGGGAGGGGAAGTGTTTGCATGACTCAATAATTAACTACAACTGACGCTGGACTTAGCATAGTGAGGGACTACTGCATTAACCAACTAGGGGTAAATGCATAATTAGATAATTGATGATGTTGTCCATTGAACAGAGAGCTTTTGGGCTCTGCTTTATAAGCTTGATTGATACTGGGGCCTGTACCATGAAGCCAGGTAGCTGAACAAACTCGGGGTTACAGGATTAGTTTTGAGTTGACAAAACCTAACCGATGCAATCAGGCTTTATTGGTACCATGATGCAGCTCATCAACTTTCTCTGTCAACTCAGGCTTTGATCCTCAAGCTATGATTACTCCACGCGCGCGTGCACATAAAAGAGTGACGTCGACGCTGAACAACCAATCGCGGGTAGTAGAGCGAGAGCGATATATTTTTCCGCAGAGGAGCAAGAGATAATCATTCAGAATTACGATGAATTTAAATATGTATTTCAAGCTCGAAACAATACGGTCTCTGATGCCAAAGCAAGAGAAGACTGTTGGAGAAAGATTGCTGATTGTTAATGTGTAAGTTAAACAAATACGTTCTATATTTATGTAAAATTATATATGTATGTATGTATGTATGTGTAGCCTATGTATGTGTAATATAGCCTATAGCCTATTTTTATATTATATAAAAAATGTGCATGTATGTACTAAGAAAGATTAATATTCAATGATGTTTAGATGCAACCCCAACTCCAAATGTTCTTGGCAGCAGATAAAGTCAAAATATAAAAATATAATTCAAAGTGGTGAGTATTTACCACAACCTTTTATTACTTTTGTGAACATTTGATCACAAACACTTGTTTGCAGCAAACAGAAATAAAGAATTAAATTCAGAAAACCAGAATACACTGTGGTGGAGGAGTTGGCTCTGAGTAGGTAATAAGGAACGGCCGATTATGGATGGGATTACAGGTGCTGTACAATCTGACCCTGGTGCTGGCTCCTCTAAGCAAGTAACACTGGGTACGTGTGCAATACTTTACTACTTTTTTAAGTTTTAAATATGTCTGACTGTATGTTCTGCAGTAGAGGGAAATACAGTGTCCCTGTTGAAGCCAGCACACATACACACAGTCTCCCACACAGAGGTCAGTATGCAGCAGACAGAACACCAAACATAACCTGCTTTACAACAGTTATGCTTTATATTGGCCTATTTTTATTTATTAGGGTGGAGGAAATGAAGACACTCTGTCTGTGTGTTCTCAGACAGTTGCTGATGTGAATGCACTGGGCTTTTTATTATGGCAAACATTTGAATGTGTGGCATAAAAAGGGACTGGCCCTTACACATCTCTTTTATTGTAGGATTTTTCACAACCTGCCCCAGAAACTGAGGCCTCTACCTCAATGGGCTTCAGAAGAAATGTGAACAAGGTAAGGATTTAAAACCCTTGACATAAATTACAGTCAGTCCTGTGTTTGTAGGAAGTCAAGGAACTTTTTGTGATTTGATGAGCCTCCAGAAAACTTGTAATGATCATGTTTGTGGTGGAATTATGTTTCAGGTGGAAACAGACTCAGTCAGGGACTCAGGGCCCTGTACAAAAGGAGTCTTGAACTAGACTGCACACTAAAGGAGCTGACTGTGAGCTGAGGAGGCTCCAAACAAAATCAAACAGCTTGATAAAACTGATCTCAGTATGTATATAATTATATTATATTATATATATATATATATATATATATATATATATATATATATATATATATATATATATATACACTCACCTAAAGGATTATTAGGAACACCTGTTCAATTTCTCATTAATGCAATTATCTAATCAACCAATCACATGGCAGTTGCTTCAATGCATTTAGGGGTGTGGTCCTGGTCAAGACAATCTCCTGAACTCCAAACTGAATGTCAGAATGGGAAAGAAAGGTGATTTAAGCAATTTTGAGCGTGGCATGGTTGTTGGTGCCAGACGGGCCGGTCTGAGTATTTCACAATCTGCTCAGTTACTGGGATTTTCACGCACAACCATTTCTAGGGTTTACAAAGAATGGTGTGAAAAGGGAAAAACATCCAGTATGCGGCAGTCCTGTGGGCGAAAATGCCTTGTTGATGCTAGAGGTCAGAGGAGAATGGGCCGACTGATTCAAGCTGATAGAAGAGCAACTTTGACTGAAATAACCACTCGTTACAACCGAGGTATGCAGCAAAGCATTTGTGAAGCCACAACACGCACAACCTTGAGGCGGATGGGCTACAACAGCAGAAGACCCCACCGGGTACCACTCATCTCCACTACAAATAGAAAAAAAAGGCTACAATTTGCACGAGCTCACCAAAATTGGACAGTTGAAGACTGGAAAAATGTTGCCTGGTCTGATGAGTCTCGATTTCTGTTGAGACATTCAGATGGTAGAGTCAGAATTTGGCGTAAACAGAATGAGAACATGGATCCATCATGCCTTGTTACCACTGTGCAGGCTGGTGGTGGTGGTGTAATGGTGTGGGGGATGTTTTCTTGGCACACTTTAGGCCCCTTAGTGCCAATTGGGCATCGTTTAAATGCCACGGCCTACCTGAGCATTGTTTCTGACCATGTCCATCCCTTTATGACCACCATGTACCCATCCTCTGATGGCTACTTCCAGCAGGATAATGCACCATGTCACAAAGCTCGAATCATTTCAAATTGGTTCCTTGTACATGACAATGAGTTCACTGTACTAAAATGACCCCCACAGTCACCAGATCTCAACCCAATAGAGCATCTTTGGGATGTGGTGGAACGGGAGCTTCGTGCCCTGGATGTGCATCCCACAAATCTCCATCAACTGCAAGATGCTATCCTATCAATATGGGCCAACATTTCTAAAGAATGCTTTCAGCACCTTGTTGAATCAATGCCACGTAGAATTAAGGCAGTTCTGAAGGCGAAAGGGGGTCAAACACAGTATTAGTATGGTGTTCCTAATAATCCTTTAGGTGAGTGTATATAAATATATATATATAATATAATATAATATAATATATAATATAATATATATATATATATATATATATATATATATATATATATATATATATATATATATATATAATATAATATAATATAAACTTATTTAACCAAGTAACACTTTAGTATGAATATTTATTAATGCAACTTTGTCTTGCTCTCTTTCTCCCTCTCATCCCACAAAACCAATAAAACAGTTTCAGACCTATCTGCAGTTTCAGTGTGCTTTTATTAAGTGTAATATTGTATGGTGATTGCATCTACATCTGCACCAGCTGGGTGGTCAAGTGTGATCGGGTCAGTTTCATCGGGGAGAAGCTGGTTTTGTGGTGTTTCTCGCTCCTTTCTACTGGTGGCTATATTGTGCAGAATGGCACATGCAGCCACTATCTGTGATGCCCGCTCTGGTGACTCTTAAAGGCCGAACACAGTTGAAATGTGCCTTTAGGATGCCTAAGGTCATCTCTATCTTCACTCTGGTTTTACTGAGGGCCACATTGAAGCGGTGCTGTGGCCCTGTCTGAGGGTCATGATAGGGGGTTATTGTGTAGGTTTTTCTAGCTCAGTTCAAATTAACAGTGTTTTGTACTGTACCAAATTTAACTTGCTTTCCTCAAAGTGCTGACACAACACAGACTCATGGAAAATTTGTGAGACAAGCACTGGAGCCAGGCCATTTGACATCCAAACTTGATCATATGTTCATGAACACAAGTTGTCTGCAGATGAAGTGTTTAGTAGATCATTGTTATATCTGTTAAAGTTACTATTAATTTAAAGATTCATCTCACAGAAAATAATCATCTAACATATCTCTACCTGAACATTAAGGCTGTGATAGGACTTCCTATTACACAATCTGCCTCATGTCCCCCTAGAGCAGTGGAGATTGGAGCAATAGACTGCATACATGTTGCAATGACTTGGGAATCCTATCATAAGATTAACAGAATAATAATAAAAAAGATTCAAAATAATTCTTAACATGTATTATATTGTATAGTACATTGTATAGTGTTCATGTGATGTCACCCTATCAATATATCTTACTGGCAATTTTATAAAAGCCCTCTTTTATGGACATGGTCGATAAATGTCCGGGGAACACTATTAATGAAACTTTTCATGTACTCCTGCAGAGCGAGGACCACCTTACGAATGGTTCGACAAACCGTGTTTTCCCCTAGCTTCTGTGCGTCACCCAGAGTGCAAGTATGTACCACTTGCAAAAAAACAAAACAACGCAACGCAATACAATTTGCGGTACAGTAAGTGCATGAATTTCCTTCCGCGGAAAATCTGTATCTTTCATACAAGTAACTATCAGTTAAGGCAAGGGGATTTTGTCTGGCTAAAAACTCTTTCTCTACGAAGTGCTCGTCAAACAATTTGCGCTGAGATGTCACAGGATTTGGAAGAAAAGGTGAAGTCATTGTAACAGACACTGGGAATAAGTTACGTCACCTATATGTTTCTTTGCTCTCAGCTGATTGGTCAAACTTCAGTCTGAGATCTTGAATCCAGAACATAACCTGCCCCGGAGCAAGTTAGCCGTGCAGCGTAAGATACCATGGCAACGAACACCGATTAAAGCCAAACTACTTTCATAGTACCTAAAACCCAAAGTTGGCGGAAACTAAGCTGAAACATAGCTGGCTAGCCACCTAATCCGGCTTCATGGTACAGGCCCCTGGTCACTCCATCTTGGTCAATAGTTATTTATTTATTTATTTTTATTTTATTTTTTTTAGGTTTAGAAATAAAAATGGTAACTACATAAATTACAAACACGTGATGTCACAAATGCTGTCATTACCAGGGATTGTACGATGTTAATATTGTTGGTCATGAATTCGAGATTACGCTAAAATCTCCAGTCATTTAAAAGAGCATCTCATAAGCAACAGAAGAAAAAATTTTGAAGAGAAATTAAATTAACAGATGAATGACAAATCAGATAAGAGAAATTGATAATGGTTCTTTCAAATGACAGCATGTCCAGACCTACCAGAAATTTTTATCTATTAGATATTGAAAAATTTGGAGTTTATGACAGCAGTGTTTAACACAATCAAATGGCAATTGATATCGACCAACTGTGTTATTCAAAACATTTAGACACTGTCACATGGGGAATGCCACATTGCCTACATTCAGTAGCTTTTGTCATCAGAGTTGTGTTACCAATTTACAATTGGTTGTATTCGAACCTTAAAATTTAGAATAGATAATTGAATATAAAATTAAGTCTATATCATTAGTCAAGAAGGCATAAGCAAAACCCTCAACTTCAGACTATTGGACAAATGAGGTATTAAAGACAAATAATTACACTAGCAACCCTTTTTACTATTTTAATTCAGATGCGCATGGTTTTGACCATTGCGCAAGGGGGGAGATTATTAGAAAAATAAAATTAGAAAAATAAAAAAAGACAAAGATTCACAAAATAATGTCAGAAAAGGAACAGCAACTCCAATAGGCTCTATCCCAGTTCTAGAAGGACCCTTCAAACATCTAGTGATGGATTATGAGGACATGATAAAATCAGTAAGAGGAAAAAGATACAGATACAGTTTTCATAGATAGATTTAGCATATGGGTCGAAGCAGAACCCTGTGCAGACCAAGGAGCAGAAACTGATAAAATTTTAACCAAAGAAGTCATCCCAAGATTTGGGTAACCATCTCAGATTAGCTCTGACAATCAACAGAACAATTAAGACTAAGATCAAGCAATGGATGCCTCAGGCCATCAACTAAAATACACCAGCAAAATGACATGGCAAAACAGACAAGCTCTGAATTGGCTACTCGCAGAAAAAGGAGGGGTATGTGTGATTTTTGGAATTGGCTGTTGTACCTTTATTCCGAATAACACAGCCTCTGATGGAGCTTTTACTAGGGCTGACCATGAAGAAGCTGAAGGATCTGAGACAAGAAGTTTCTGAAAATGCGGGGAGATACCAGAGACGTTGGTTACTGGTTTGACTCTGTATTTGGGTCTTGGAAAGAATGGTTCATTAAGGTGGGAATAATAATATCTGTGGCTGTTGTCATTTTTCTTTTGTGTTTTGTGTTTTCTTTTCTGCTGTGTTGTGCCTTTTCTAAGATCCATGCTAGCCAACGCAGCTGCCAAACAGATGATTAATGTGTCAGTCAAACCATCGGGAGTTGACATCGGGTGCACAAACACAAGAGTGCACCAAATTGGGCCAGGACTGGACAAGCTAGATGACTTCCTGTAAGGAGTTCTAGTGAAGGAGTAAGGAATGGGGTAGCTTGTTACTTTTGATTTCTAACAGTTTGATTCTGTTTTTAATAGAGAGGGAGGTAGTAACATTGTGTATTTTATTTTTGGGGTAAAATTAGACAGATCATTAGAACATGAATAGAGTAGGGAGTTAGTTAGAGGGGTTTTAATTGTTTCTTCCTGAGTGTTTTCTTTTTTTTACACTTATAATCCTACTGAGAATATTTTTACATATAATCACACTAACTGTCACAAATATGAATATGTGAATGAGAGGGGACGATACAAGGTTTGAAGCAGGTCATTGCCCGCGGTACGAGGTAATGCAACCAGATATAAAGGGAAAAGATAAGAATGTTTTTACTATTTTTTATCACTTACTAATCATTTTACTCTTATAACAGAGTTCTTTTAATATTTTAAAGTTTTTATTAATCAAAAGTGAAGTACATGCATTAGACTACTGGTAGATGTCTCCACGGGGTAAAAAGAGAAATTAATTACAAGCGCGGTCGCCAATTGCCGGACCAGCAAGGGCAGACTCAACTGATGGTTTAAAAAACCCGCTGTCTGCTCCAACACCAGATAGTGCCCAGGGCACCTCTGGCAGCGATGAAGCAACCCAGATAGCACTCCAGGCCACCGGAAGCGCCTGTGCAGTTCCTCTGGCACCGTGGGACAATTCTAACTTCAAGTCTATACACTGAGATATGTTGATTATGCTGAAAAATCAAATGTTTGAAGTAATCTATCCCTTCAAGACTGATAATAGAAAAGGAAGGTGGGATCTTTTGCTCCGCTCTAGTCAAGTGGGGGCGGAGATGTTTGGTCTCACTATTCCTCCAGGGTGTACCTTCGTGAGTGGGCCTATTGATAAGAAAGATGGATGGTCTCTATTGGCCATGATTGATAGATAACAGAGAGAGGCTTATTCATGAAGATACATTCTGGGACAGAAACGAAGGTGGGACTGAATTAGTCCCAAAGGGGGGATATGTTGGAGAATTTTCCCTTGATTCATGTTTAAGTATGATGCAATAAAATGACAAGCATGAAAAAATAGGTCTGAAAAGGATGAGAGAATGGAAAAATACCCAGTTTGCATAAGAAATGCAAGGTGTCAAAATACTGTATGAAACAGAACACCATTAGGTGAGGTTCTGAGGTGTTTGACCAATAGAGCTAATTGCGTCAAGGTCACCAGGCGTGACAGAAGAGAAGAGATACATTTGAGGGTATCTATTGGAGACATTATGATATGAAAAAAGTATAAAAAATGGGTGCAGGGTATTGTAACTTCAGATGAACAGCTGCATCTCACTTTGTTGTTTTTACAATAAAGTTAATTCTTTTGACCTGGAACCTCGACTCTGAGAAACTTCTTTGAGACCTGAGCCAAGAAAGATTTTGAATTTGCCACAACATTAATGGTATGTTTCTTCTTACAGGTGTGATGACTGTTGGATGGCAAGATGGATGACGAGAACGCTAAACAACGGTGGGATCGGAGACACAGAAGATATATTATACACCATCCAGCGATACTGATACAGTAGGAATGCTAATGCAATCTTCTGCATTTTGCTACAGGTTCTCATTCACATCACATCTTATGTCATCTTGGGAAATACACTTATGAAAGAATATTTTGGCATGCCTGATCCATCCCTGCAATCCTCTATCTAAAAATATATTTCCAAAAAATATATTTCCCATATATGAATGATCAAAATATTAAATGGTTTAACAGTAGGCCTATATTTGAAAATATACAGAATAATATATTGTGTTAATATATTAAAATATATTGAATAACACATAAGGAATTGCCGCTTTTCATATATTAAAAAAATATGTGACATTATATTTACTAATATTATAATGTATGTAATTTTATTTTCAGCAAAACACTTCATAATATATAGATATACATGTGATCAGATATGGTACTGCATGTGTAATTTATTGCAGATATATTAACTCATGCAACAAACACATACATAGTACATATATAATGTAATATATTACTTATTGTCAGTAGAGTTCTCAACGGGTCGGGTCGGCCCGACAAACCCGACGGGACCCGCGGGTTCAGGTCGAAAATATAAGCAAATGACTCGGGTCGAGTCGGACCTCGGGCTTAAAGCAACACTATGTAACTTTTCAACCTTCATAATATATTTCCAAGATCCTTGTTATGGTACATCGACTTACAATAGGTTGAATGACACATCTGCCATAGCCTGACAGGGTCTGTATCGCTTTTACTGGCACTACGTAACTTCGGGGTTCGGGTAGTAACCAGAGCACAAAAAGAACTACAAAATTCGACTGCTTTACGGCATACGTCACTTCCCCCACCACTTCATCAAATTTGGACGTGAGAGGCCAACCAGCGTTTGTTTTCGGCTTTCGTGCGTATGTTTTTGTCATGGGGGCTGTTTACACCTGGCCACTTCATGCATTTTCTCAGATCGGATAGCTATCCGATCGTGAAAAGTCCAGGTTTAAATGCCCTCCGAAACGGATTTGAGACGGATTTGAATCCGATCCCTCAAACCACTTCAGGAGGAGATCTGAGACGCATTCCAGACGAAACTGGACAAGTGTAAATGCATATGGTTGTTGAAACCACATATGTAAATTGTACTCCTCCCAAAAATGCTAAAAAATAAAATAAAATATGACGACGCGCTGGAACACGCATCACCGCAGATGAGCAACTGCATCAAGCCAACGTGCAAACTATCGCAAATCAAAGTGAAAGTAAGTCGCAGACGCTTAACACACAATCTTCATCATTAAAAGTAAAGAAACGAAATTATCTTACCAGGGCTGTTACTGCTTTGATTTTGAAATTTTAGCTGATGATCTATAAAATGCAGTTCATATCTGTTGCTTTCGGTGACGTGCACTCCATTAAATCTGCATATAGCGCGAGAATTGAAGATCGAATTTAAATCCATTTCGCAAAAATACATTTATGTGACCAGGTGTAAATGGAATCGTTTTGATAAATCAGATAGCTATGCCTCACGAATTAGTTTGCCAGCTGAACTCAGGTGTTGTGAGGTGTATTTATCACGTAGTCCTGAGGGATATCAGACGACGCTGTTGACGTTGATTCCTGCGATTATCATGAGAACAGCTTTCAATATCTCACATAATTATCATAAATAAGCCTAACGTAGAGGTTGTAAATAGTGTAAACGAGCACAATTTGCAAACTATTATGATAAATTGCAATAATCATGTCTAATGACATCATAACGGCCAATGTTATGAAATAATGCGACGTACATTTAACTTAATTGATGTTATCTGGCATTTTGTAATGTTTACATTCCAATAAAAACAACACAAATTAAATTATACAGTAGGCCTAGACTATAGACTATTTACTTGTGATTTAGCTGCAGTCATGTAAAAACGTTATAATATAATATATTTACGACAGTGCAAGTATTCCACAGCGACTCTAGGGGTCGCTGTTTGACAAAAACACAATTTCTACTTAGTGTGGCTTTAATCTTTTCCGCTCAGTGAAAAAACAAAACAAAAAAACATTTATTAATCATCGCTGCTGTTCACCGTAAAGAAAGTCTGGCTGCTGCGTGCAACGTGCATCATGGAGAATGGCGGGGGCAGACGCCGCTGCGTGCACGCCTTTAGCCTGGATAAGAAGATAGAGTTCGTGAAAAGTAAACTTGCCGCAGGTGAATTCACCGTAGCTACTACAGGAGTGGGGAAATCAGAGGTCTGGAAAGTGTTTGGAGTGGTGCTGGTTTCTGATGGAAATTCTACAGGTTATGTGCAATGCTCAAAATGCAAGGTGCTGATGAAATATGACAGCAAAAAAACCAACGTGATCTCATGAGAATACGTGTGTATTTTTACGTAGAATGTAGTTCTACCATACGTACATTTATTTACGTTTTATACACACAGAAACGTATAATACTGACGTATTTACAGCACAAAAACGTATAACATTTACGTATTGACAGCACAAAAACGTAATTTATTTACGTATAAACAACTTTACCAACGTACAAATTTGTACGTATTCCTATTTAACTTGTGCATATTAAAATCGTGGCATTAATGTTTTGACTCTATTGCATTCAATTGTCTTATCAATTAAATTTTCAGTCGCATTTATTAATACAATTAAAGGACAAGTTCGGTATTTTACACTTAAAGCCCTGTTTACAGATCGTATCTGATGAAATAGAACGGTTAAGATTAAAATTTGGACACATGCTCCTGTCCCGAGAATTTTAGGTTTATTTCGCTTTTGTGGACCTATTTTGCCAAACGCGTCACACCCGTGATTCTTCCGTTGAGAGCTTGAATAATAGACACTCCAGCCCAGTTGGTGGCGATAATGCACCTTTGCCAATTGCAAGCAAACCACGGGCATTTCATTGAATACACAGAAGAAGCAGAAGAAGAAGCGGCGGAGTAATACCGTAAAGGTGCTGCGGTCTCACAGCACGTCCTATTAAGTCAATGGAGTTGGACAAAAACTACGATAAAACCTGTTGGAATGCATCTTTTTCAGCGATTTTTGATGGAACATATCAGTGAACACCCCTGACCACTCGGTGAGTTTCACGTCTTTGTAAACGAAAGTTTAATATGTTTTTAGGACGGAATCTTCCAGTGCATATAGACAACCATTGTGGGGGTGGGGGGGGAAGCGAAATAAACCTAAAATTCTCGGGACAGCAGCATGTGTCCAAATTTTAATCTTAACCGTTCTATTTCATCAGATACGATCTGTAAACAGGGCTTTAAGTGTAAAATACCGAACTTGTCCTTTAACGTTACTCATAAACGCTAATAACATTTCGCTCTGTTCGTGCCTTCTGCTGCAAACTCGTTTCGAAGGATTAGCATACATGGTGTTAAACAAGAATACACTTTAAAACCTTAAAAATACCTTCTTTAATCGTTTAACCATTTTGTAATATTTGGTTTATTTACCGTGAGACACAAAAGGCGTTTTCTCCTATAGACCCATAATACACTAAAACACAACACAAATCCACAAAAGACAGCAATTTTATTAGCTTGATGTAATCCAAATATTTAGAATCCATACGTTGTTTGCAAGAAACAGATCTAAATTCAGCCCTTTATCCAGTGATCTTCATCTCCATTCTCAGCAGAGACCGTAAACGTCAAATCCCGCGCTCGTGGTGAATTCAAATTCAAAAATTGCGCCCGAAGCGTTACGACATGTTTTACGGCAGTGATATCAAACGCTCATTGGCTCTCGCATGCTTCGTCACAGATTGCGACATGCCGTGTTTAAGTTGGTGTACTACATTTGAAATGGAGAAGAGCGCGCGCCTTCAACAGCAAACCGAAACCGGATTAACATTTTCATGGATTAATAAACTTAAATTCTGCTCTGTAACGTTACCTCATACAAAACTATTATATACTGCCAGAGAGGACTGCGACACATCGTCATGTGAACGACTTTTGGTACCGGTTTTGACATTTTCTCAATAAATAAATTATTGTGATTAACTTATTTCTTTATAATTGTAGCCTACGTAGTTTTAAGAAATTGTTAGGTTTAGGGGTAGGGTTAGTGGCTCAAACTATATTTTAATGCTATATTGTTAATAAAACTGCCATTTCCCTACACATGTCCATTACGTTTTATCCTTTTAATATTGTCTATAAAATAGGTATGTTTAGGTGTGGGAGTAGGGTTAAGGGATCTTACATTAATAATCTATAAAATGGTAAAATGGAAATTATACAGATATCTTTATGATATGAAATATTCGTAAATAGTTTACGTTTTTTAGCTGTAAAAACGTAATAATGTTACGTTTAAACGTTGCAGATACGTCCATATTATACGTTTCAGCATATATCCAAACGTACAAAAAAGTACGTTTTCAATCTTTGAAAATTACGTATTAATACCTACGTTTCAACAATGAGACCAGGCTGAAAAAACAGGGTCGTCCAGCCTGAGCCGCCATACATTAAACTGTGGGCATTCGACCACCACCTAGTGATGTTACATATGACACTGAAGCTTCGATGCGCGTATCACACAAGCGAAACAATTTCTAGTGAAGCCCCGTATCGGGGTGTGTATTGGTTTACTAGAGTCACGTGATCGATGACAAACGAAGCCTCACTTTCTCTCCAGTCACGTGCGCGTTTCGCTTTGGGTGTCAGAAGGCTCGAACTCCAGATCGTATTTAACGAGTCATTGTTGCCTCAGTCTGGTTGATGTGTTTGTGAGGATAGTGCTGTACTTTGAAAGTTAATCAATAGCCTATATTACATTTAAATAAGCAACATTTATTTTTCGCTACTTAGGCTATTATTATTTTTTGTTGTGTCTTTTTGTTTTTGTAAAATCTTTGCACTTTTTGGTGATTTTAGGTAATTTGGTGTTGGTATTTGGGTTTAGGGTGAGATTAGGGGAGAGGGGTGTTGGTGTTTGGTGAAGGGTTTGTATTTAGAGCAATGGCAACAGCCTAAAATAATTAAAAACTTTATCAACTTTCTGTCATTCCTACAGTTGATTAAGCACTATCAGTAACAAGTGTCATAAGCACATTTAATAACAGATGATCCTATCAGACAATGTCCTTATTCATTGTGTGTGTGTGTGTGTGTGTGTGTGTGTGTGACTGTGTGTGTAGAGAGAGAGAGAAAGAGAGAGAGAGAGAGAGAGAGAGAGAGAGAGAGAGAGAGAGAGAGAGAGAGAGAAGGCCAACATTAGATCTTATTGAATCATATAAGCTCATTTTATATTTTAATTGTCACACTTTAATGGGTAAAATTATTTATTTAATGAACAAATCAAACACAAACATGTAAGGTTTTTATTTGTACACATAACATTGAAACTGAGGAGTGTGTTGTGGTTGCTTCATCTGCCAGAGCTTCTAACACAGGCTTCTGGCTGCTTTATTCTAAATAATATTTTATTCATACGTTATGCTATGTCCTCTGTAGTGGACGCCAGGACTAAGTTGTTTAAAAAATAAAATGACAAGAAATTATATGTATAGGCAAAACCAATGGGATTCTTTTTCAATCACCAATACATTTTGGGGTTTCAGGATTTTTTCAACCAAAATTTGTATCAAGATTATCAGTGGCGTAACGAGCCAACACCGGGCCCTTAAGCAGGATTATCAAGGCGGGCCCCCCTACTACAACACGTGATGACGCTACGCGCACCAAAAAAAAAACAAAAAAAAAACTGCTGGTGACGGCGCACCATAACACATTGTTACTGTTACTGTCACTGCTATAAACACATAGGCCTAGGTCCAAATACATAAAAAAAGATGCTCACTTACATTATAGCTGCATTTAACCACGGAGCTGCTACTACCAACGGTCGCTTCAGGTGCTTTACTAGCTTCACTCTCTTGCTCCATCTCAATCTCGATCTCCCCCTGTGTCATCTTTTTAAAGAAGCTTCCTATTTTTGGTAATTTATTAATTCCAAATAACAAATTCCTCTTTTCATTTGTGCTTTTGAAAGCCACTTTTGTGTTTAAAATTTGACGACTCCATATCTGTCTCAAGTTCAACATTTTTGCACGCAATGCGCATGTTCACCCGGGGATCCCCAGTCCCAATTCGAAACAAATTACACCAAATTCATCATTGTTCGTTTCAAACATTTATTTAATGATCAGTCAAATATGTTGTTGTCATTATTTATTCAAATCAATTCGCAAAAAATTAAAATGCGATCAGACTAAAAGTAGTAAAATGCGATAGGGGGACCCGGCTGTCAATCAATATTTTCCAGTAACGCGGGCGGGCCCCTGATTGGTCCAGGTCCGTAAGCAACCGCTTACCCTGCTTACCGATAGTTACGCCTGTGAAGATTATTCTCAACTATGTTATGAAAGAAATAACGGAATGAATTGATACACCATTTTACTTTATGCAATATGTGGGTAAAATGGCCGTAAATTAATATTCCCATTCAATGCAATGTATCTATACACTGTATCTAATTTGCACATTAAAGTGTTCTTGGAGCAACATTTAATGAAAAAAGAAGTGTAATAATTGGCAACATTTTAATAATAATATCTAATATTTCATAGGGATATTGATGTATAATTTATTTTCATATTCACTTGTTGTGTCTCCTAAAATGCCTGATAAAGACGATGTAAGTCCTGATGTCCTCTACAGTGGACATGTATGAAATCAACGCCCTGTTCTGTAACAGAAAGTATTTTTTTTATTTGAAACCCCTTAACATTTTCCTGAGATGTTGTTTTATGAAATACAATTTGAAAAGTAGTCCAATTTAAATTATAATTACAATATATTATCATATTTCCATAAGAATGCTACATTTGATCACTAAATTAATGTCAGACATTTTTAAAGACCAAGGAGAAGTTGTTTTCATGGTGAAACCTCCAAACATTTGGTATCTCTGAAAAGCCCTGAATGTGCTCTTTACAGGACACCCAGGTTGTGTCATGTGACATGTACAGTATGATGTCAGAGAAATTCACTAAAATATAATGTCCACTACAGTGGACAAAAGTCTATTCTTGGGTCCCAGGAGGATAAAGCCTATTTATATATTTAAACGTACACTATGGAATTTTTTCTCCACTAGGGGTCGCTAACATATTTACAATAACAAAGGCGTAGTTTGATGACGCAACATTTGCTAAGAATTATGGATCTTGTCGTCAACGTCAAGCCGACCGATCTAATAATGTTTATGGATGACTGAATACATCAATGCTTTTATCATGACTGTGATATGAAGCAGTTCGGGGTTGCTAAGAGACAGCTATCAGCTCCACACGCGACGCGAGCTCCCGCGGATATAAAAGGAATAGACATCTCAATCTACCGAACTACACGCAAGTGCAGAATTACAACTCACAGGTCAGTTTATTAGACAAATTAAACTTGTGAGGTAACGCAGCGCTGTTTCACTTGGTCTACCATTACACTATCACACTAAACTGCATTTGAATGTGTTGAAATGTATGTGTTAGTTTGTCTGTATGAGACTAGCAGTAAGCTAGATCAACATTAGAATAACATACAGATCATATTCTGACATGAAAAATATATTAAAACTAACTAAAAAATATATATAACATAGATATAGTGATTTTTGCTATTTTTTGCTAAAAAAAATTACATATTGTGCCTTTAAAGTTTATTGTTTCAGTTGTTTGTATTGTTTGTATTGTTAAAAGGCGTGAACATTAAAGGTTGATTTGAATTCCCGTCTGCTGGTCATGATAATACGTGTATGAGAAAAAATCCAGCCACCCAAAAGTCGGGCCGCGGGCCGGGTTCGGGCAGATAATTCATGCTGATGTGTCGGGTTACATCGGGTCCGGGCTTTAAAAGCCACGGGCCGGGTCGGGTCGGGTTGTAATTTTCAGGCCCATTGAGAACTGTAATTGTCAGAGATCCACCAGATCTGCACACTCCGCCCACTCGTTCACTCTCCCCGGAATACTGATTCACCACACCTGCACCTCATCATCACCTTATCATTCACTCCCTTTATATACAACCCTTCACCTTCTGTTCAGTGTCTGGTCTCGTCTTTACATGGACACACAAGACTCACTACCTGTTACTTACCTGATCTACCAACCTGATATACTCATCTTCATTCTTCATTCCAATCTACCATCTGCCTTCTCCATTGATCATCTTCATCATCCATTCTCCACTCTGGTTTCCACTCCACCTGCAAAGACATTCATATTACTATTCAGCTAAGTTATATCTTCATCTCAAGTTTGCATGACCTACTCACCATTACATTTGCTGGTTCCGTGCTTCTGTTCTCAATAAACATTTACTCACCTGTTTGAGTCTGTGCTATCGACCTGCTACCTGGAGCCATGTTACCCAAAGGTAGAGTATACCCTTTGTCCATCCCGGAGCAGAAGGCCAGGAGGAGCATCGACTACCATCATCTCAATTCACAAACTGTCAAGTTCAGCTATCCCCTTCCTCTGGTCCCGGCCACTCTGGAGCAACTAAGAGGAGCTCATATCTTCTCGAAGTTGGACCTGCGTAGTGCCTATAATCTTATCCCCATCCGTCGAGGTGATGAATGGAAGACGGCTTTCATCACACTCTCTGGGCACTACGAATACCGGGTGATGCCCTATGGCCTGTCCAACTCACCAGCAGTCTTCCAAGGCTATATGAATGAGGTTTTCCGAGAATTCCTCAATATATTCATAGTGGTCTACATCAATGACATCCTCATCTATTCCCATAACCCCACTGAACACCGGCACCACATCACGCAGGTCTCAGAAAAACTTTGTGCGCATCAACTGTACCTCAAGCTGGAGAAGTGCGAGTTCCACACCACCTCAGTCCAATTCCTTGGATATGTCATCGACCAACATGGGATCCAGATGGACCAGAGGAAGGTGGACACCATCCGGAACTGGCCTCAACCCACTACCGTCAAAGAGCTACAACGTTTCCTAGGATTTGCCAACTTCTACAGGAAATTCATCAACAATTACAGCCTCATCAGTTCACCTCTGACATCCACCCTCAAAGGCCGGCCCAAGTCTCTGTCCTTCACCCCAGAAGCCTCCAACTCATTCCAACAGCTAAAAGAAGCTTTTCGGACCGCTCCAATCCTGGCTTATCTGAATCCAGATATCCCCTTCATCGTCGAGGTTGATGCCTCTTCTACTGGGGTCGGAGCGGTCCTATCCCAGCAGCAGGGTGATCCTCCTAAACTCCATCCATGTGCCTTCTATTCTAAGAAGCTGTCCTCGGCGGAGCAGAATTACGACATTGGTAACTGAGAACTGCTCACAATTAAGCTTGCCTTAGAGTGGAGACACTGGCTGGAGGGAGCAAATCATCAGTTTGAAGTCATCACCGATCACCGCAATTTAGAATACCTCAGGGAGGCTAAAAGACTCAATCTTCGCCAGGCTCGATGGGCACTATTCTTCACCCGCTTCAATTTCATCGTCACCTATCGTCCTGGCACCAAGAACAATAAAGCTGACGCTCTATCTCGTATTCATCAACCATCTCCTGAAGAAACCCATCCGGATCCTATTCTCCCTCCAGCCATTGTTGTCAGTCCCATCACCTGGAGCATCGAGCAAACTGAGGGTACTGTCAGGGATCCACCAGATCTGCACACTCCGCCCACTAGTTCACTCTCCCCGGAATACTGATTCACCACACCTGCACCTCATCATCACCTCATCATTCACTCCCTTTATATACAACCCTTCACCTTCTGTTCAGTGTCTGGTCTCATCTTCACATGGACACACAAGACTCACTACCTGTTACTTACCTGATCTACCAACCTGAGATACTCATCTTCATGATTCATTCCGATCTACCATCTGCCTTCTCCGTTGATCATCTTCATCATCCATTCTCCACTCTGGTTTCCACTCCACCTGCAAAGACATTCATATTACTTTTCAGCTAAGTTCTATCTTTATTTCAAGTTTGCATGACCTACTCACCATTACATCTGCTGGTTCCGTGATTCTGTTCTCAATAAACATTGTTTATATTTACTCACCTGTTTGAGTCTTCTCTAAACCTGACACTTATGTTTTTTTAATTATTTACATTAACTGTTTGATATTTTCCAGCTAATTAACAAAAGCTTAAACACACCTGCATGTAGTAAAGTATTTAGCCAAGAGACTATCACTGTGATGAGGAGTGCACAAACATTACTTTTAAAATATAGTAATTATAGTATTGATGATTTTCCGCCAATCATCAACCGAACCCTTCAGCACAATGACCCAAAAAACTCAGACATACCTGAACAACTTTTAAATAAAAAAATAATAGAACATTAAACACTAATAGATCTCCCCCTATATACAGAGCAAAACACATTAAATAACACGTAATTTTAACATTTGCTCTCCTTTAACAGTCAGCAGCAAAGCATGCTGGGAACTAGAACTATCTAGAACTAGAACAGAACTGTCTGTTGTAACTCATTCTGTGAATGTGTGTGTGTGTATATGTGTGAACATACATTCACATTTATATGGGAACATGTATGTGAAAAATATGTACATAATAAAATATAAAATTTTGTTAATATTACATGTAATTCTATTTTTGTCTTCATTTATAAATATTTTATATTCATTAACATATAGCCATACATGGTCAAAGCATATATTGCAGTATATTGAAAAATATAAGCACTAGTTTCCCATAAATGGAAATGTATTATGTAATATATCACATTATATTTTGCAGTATATTCCCATATATTTTTGTTCTTTAAGGGGCAAGCATCCAGCATTCATTGCATCCAGGTGGGACATTTGATCATGTGAAAGAGTTCCTCTATGGGGATGAGGAGTGGAAAGTAAAGTGGGAGAAAATGTGACAGCATCCTGGGAACACATCCTAAAGCACTCACAGTGACGGCATGGGAGTTCCCACATTTCCACACCCAAACACACAGAGGTCATCCAGGAATGAAATGAGACGCTCAGTGTTCAATGGGAAGTAGTGGGAGAAACACACAATGAAACTCAGGAACCCTGACAGTCACACAGATTCAAGGCTGAGAAAACTATTCATGTTATTTTTTATATTTAAATTGTGTCAGTGTGAAACATGGGATCCTTTTGGTGATATCCTCATTTTTTTTATTTTTGAAACAGTATTTATAACTAGCTGTATATAAACACAGTAGGCGAGGCAAGTTTATTCATATAGCACATTTCATACACAATGGTAATTCAAAATGCTTTACATAGAGAAGGAATTTAAATTGACATAAAATAATCACAACAGATGCATAAGGTAAAAATATAATGTATGAGATATAAAAATAACAATAAAAGCAGAGAGTCCTGAATCACTATATTCGGTGCGCCTCTGTGTGAATGGAAGTGTCAGAGAGCTTCGGATCGCGAGACACACTAGTAACAATTCCCGACTTCCTAGTGACTGTTGCCTCTGATGGCTTTCGGTCTCACTTCCCAATCCTCTCAACTCTTCCAACCAGACAGCCCTAACCAAAAATCAAAATCAGCCATCAGTCGAACACACAGTGGCACAGCTAGTGCTCAGTCAGTAAATGCACAGAGTGTTTTGAGTCTGGATCTGAATGTTACTGTTAAAGCACGTCTGATCTCTTCTGCTGGTTCCAGACTCAGCAGACTCTCCTTGCTTTGAGTGAACCACTGGTATTATTTCTAACTGACGTTATCCTGATGATCAGACTCATCTGTTAGTTGTATATTCGATGAGCATATCTGCAATGTATTGAGGTCCTAGACCATTGAGTGATTTATAAACAAGTAACTGTACTTTAAAATCAATTCTAAATGCAACTGGAAGCCAGTGCAAGGACCCGAGGACTGGTGTGATATGTTCATATTTTCTGGCAGCAGCGTTCTGTATGAGCTGCAACTGTGTGTGTGTGTGTGTGTGTGTGTGTGTGTGTGTGTGTGTGTGTGTGTGTGTGTGTACAGTTGTCATAAGCCATTTTAAGCCATTTTGTTAACTTCAGCACAAGAGAAAAATGTATTAAGCATTTGTGATTATATTTCTTTAAAAGTTTTGGTAACACTTTATTTTGATGGTTCCTTTTGAACATTCTACTGACTATAAGTAACTTTGCAACCACATGTCAACTTATTCTAACCATAACCCTACCAGTCTACTAATACTCTACTAACACTCTAATGAGAGTTAGTACACATGTAGGTGCAACATTACTTATAGTCAACAGAATGTGTTAAAGGGACCATCAAAATAAAGCTTAACCAATTTTTATAGACATAAGCCTCGTCTGGATATTCAGTTCAGACTGATGTCTGTTCAGAGTTGAGCTCTATGTGTGTTTGTTTGGTCTGAGTGTTGAGATTCTCTCTACAGACTAGCACACACTGGAGAGGCTCTGAAATCACTGTCAAACTCAACAAGCAGAGAGACATCACGTACCAAGACTCTGGCATGTGAAAGATGAGGATTTGTACACAGTAAACCAACACAAATGGTAAATAGAGCACAACTAAGGTAACCACGGTAACAAGAAACAACGATGCGCCTGGTCTGTTGTCACTGACAGGTGTTCTGGCAGGAGTGGGCGGGGCTTTGCATGTGATTATGCCTGTGACAACCAATAAACACACAGGTACCAGAATTGAGCCAACAGCGAGATAATAACCATTACCACGGACATCAAAAAACATCAGTAATGCACAGATTACAGGAAAAATAAGTATAATGATGGAGATTATGATGTAACAGGGGGTTGAGAAAATCTTAGCAGAGATCAGTGGATATTTCAGTGTCAGAACCCCCTCCAGAGACACCAGCTGTTGCAGGTGAACGCCACACACTTTCAGATAAAAATATCCAAGTATTATAATGCCTAAGTGAAAGCCATGGAAAGGACTGAAAGAAAGAAGCATTGACACTGTATATATATACAGGGGCAGTTGCAACAGGTCACAGAGGAGGAGGAGGATCATGAAGGCTGAGATCCGGCCTCTGGTCTTTCTCTGAAGATGCACTAAATAAAAAGCCCAAATCAGACACGGCACACCCACACACAGAGCAGCGATGAAGAAGATGGACAGTCTGATTTCAGAATAGCTTGGATCATGGTAATAGATATCATGGTCATCATAAGCTGCGGTAGAGTTGATGAAATAACTGTTGTAGTCATAGCTGTCCTCCATGGTCTGAGTTTACTGCTGCACTTTCTGAAAGAAAAGAGAGAAAATACTTTTAAGAAGAACACCTTAAGATGGTTTTAGAGTGGGTTGGGTTGAGAGACCAGCTAAACCAGTTTACTATAGCAACTGACAACTGTCGTATAGTAAAGTCCCAATTATCTTGATGGTTCTACAGATATCTTATCAGATTGTCCTGTGGTGTGAGGTGTGTTAAGAGAGAGTGAATCTGCTCGGAAGAAAGTCGGGGCCACAACGATCTCAAATTGTAAAATATCCAACATGCTGAATATTTAGAATCATAAAATCCTGTTGTGTGAGGTGAACACAGAGGACAAACACACACACACACACACACACACACACACACACACACACACACACACACACACACACACACACACACACACACACACACACACACACACACACACACAGTAAACTGTGTGTGTGGGTTCAATCTTCAGCTGGCTGGCAGGAGATGTCAATAACAGGTCACATGACCTTCTGCCCCAATTAAGACAACTACTGAAAGAATGCAGATTTATTCATTTAGGCTCATTAAATTAAATAAGTTACAATAATTTTAAATTTTCTGTAAATTGTTTAAAAATACTTTGAATAAATGAACATATTTATTTATTTTCATCCACATCTGAATGTTTGGCTCCTGTCAGTTCAGTCCAGCTGCTATTGAGCTCCAAGAATAGTTTATAGTCAAATTAAATACAATTAAATGATAGCAAATTTAAATTATCACAACATATTTTAATAATAACAATCTGAAAGCAGAAACTAGCCCGACTGACTTCTGTTAATCAGCTAAGCGGACACAGTTATAAGCTGACAATCTCAAAAATACTAAATGTTTGCAGATTATCTAGTTTGAGTGGATATACTGGTCTATCATTACTGGAAAAAAAAAGAAGAAGAAAAAAAGTTGTTACTGGCTAAAAATAGTTGTGGTGTGGGAAATTAAACCTGAGAAACTTTCAGTTTCCGATTGCTCACATGCATCGGTCAAACTGAAGTCACATGATCGTCGAAACTCTTCACACATTCAGTGACACAGAAGTCTATATGCAGAACAAACTGTGAATCCTTTTTCATTGCTCTCACACAAAATGCATTCAATGACCACATTTTCTCAAATTCATGAACACTTTTATCATTCATTCTTCACCATCTGCAAAACACTATATATTTGCAGCACAGTCTTTGAATGCTAACAAACTGATAAAAGCAAATTCAAATCAGAATGATGGCAAACTTTTGCACATTTCTGCAGGAATTATTATAAAATATCTGAAGAATATTTATAATGAAATAAAATAATAATTATTACAAACAAAACTAATTGCAATTTCAGCTGAAAGTCTGCCCAGATAGTTTATCTAGTAATATTTTTTGTCAGTCATCTTTTAGTAAAACAGGATGGCTTCAGAATGATTTTGTTTCACATGCATGAACATGGATCAAGGAAAACACACGAGGAGAGAAGAGAGAGGGAGAACTAGAACCTTCACAGTTCTGTACATCCATCCATCTATTCCACACATCATGAAACTCTTCCTGGTTTTAGGGGTTTTAGGTGAAAGTGACCTAAGTATTGAGAAATATTATAGCGATTGTTAAAACAACTGTAATTGAAGACTTCAGATGTAAAAGCCTCTAAGTCTGTCTAAAGTTTCTGTTTAATATGAACATTTTTATCAGGCTCCTATGGGGTTCTAGCCAAGGCATTTCTGAATGGGCTGAGGCTGGGATTTAGTGAGTTTGAAGTGAAAGTATTTGATGAACGTATACTATGTGCGGAGAATATTATTATCTCATTTTTGACAGAGGTGGCTTTCAGAGGCTTCAGAGGTCTTCAACTGTATCTGCATTTTTATCATAGTTATATTATATTAATTAACAGGGTCAAACTATTGTGGAACATTTGGATACATTGTGTTTATTTATTTATTTATTTTTCAATTAAATGAGCATATACATTTTGTATTTACCAGCTTTTTTTTTTTTGTATTTACAACAGTTTTCTGATTGTGGCCCTGTTTCTGTATTACAGTTTTTCATTTCTTTTTTCTTTTTTACAATAACTACCTGTTTCTCAGTAGGCCACATAAAAAATTAAATAAAATCGCAAATACTTTTCACTATGCAGGAACTACTAGTGATCTCGCCCATAATTTTTAAGTGAAAAAGATGTATTTCAAAATACTGGTTCAGATCACTAGTAATTCCTGCATAGTAGTGACTAAGTAACACTTGAGTAATTAGTGATGCAGTTTATGACCATGTTGAGAGTAAAAAAAGACAATTACTAACGTCTCAGACCAGTGGCGTAACTTTGTTTTAAAAATGTACATATAACATTACGATGTCCAGGAATCGATTTAAATAGTAGGCTACATGGGGTTTAATTAGTCGTTTAATGAGATGTAGCCTAATACATGTTGTCAGTGCCGAGAATTTTCGTGTGAACAAATCCATAGATCTGCCTATTTGATGAATGTGTATCTTAATGGTCCAGTGTTAGAACTTTCGGCAAGCGTGACAGAGGTTCTGGGTTCTAATCCGCACTCACATAATTTTTTTTTCTCCTATAGTTTTTTTTCTCATCAAAACCGATTATGTTCATCAGTGGTTGTATATCAAGCAGGGATACGTTTGTGTGCATTATGTTTTGTGATTTCACCAGAACGAATAGAGAGTATCCGCAACGGATTGAAGCATCCGAGTGAAGACAGTGTGAACACACTGTATCCGCGCCACTGATCGCAGCGGCAACGGACACTTTGATCACTTGATTTAAAAAACACATTTCAGCACTAGATCGTCTCTTATTTAAAAAACGAACGATATGAATGCTCTGCCAGTTAACTGGAGATGTTTTATTTATTTAATTGGTACATTCGTGCCGTGAGATGTTTTAAAAAGTGGTGGGGACAATATCGACCCTGGCAAAAAGTGGTGGGGACATGTCCCACCCGTCCCACCCGCAAATTACGCCTATGTCTCAGACACACGTTGTTGCAACTCATAATGTAAAAACTGCACATAATGTAATAAGTATTATTATAATGTAATAAAATCAAAACGTAATAAAATCTTGAGCTCATAATGTAATAATACATTTTCAATGTAATAACAGTTTTTCACATAATGCAATAGGTTATTGTATGAGAAATGTATTACATTACGAACACACTGTGGCAACTTATAATGTTCACAGTTTATACAGTAATACCAGCACATAATGTAAAACAGTGTTTACAATATAATAATTATCATTCAATGCAATACATTTAAGCTCAGAACATAATAATAGTTTATGTAAAATACGAAGTTTATGTAAAATAAGATATTACATTAAAGGAAAATTAGGCTTATTATAGGCTACATTGTGAACTTTTATTTTTATAAAAATCGTACTAATTTTGTGATTATGACATGCTCCATCACTCTGAGTTGCTTTAAAGATTTGTCTGTCCATGGACATGTCTATGCTTCACACTTTTAATAAAGTCTAAGCCATTTTCAGAGAGCTTCCCCAGCCATTCTTCTGGTATACACTGTTAACCCTTGCTGTAAAAAAAGGCCAAATTCTGACAATATCATACAATTTTCCATTAAAACAGTAATATACCGTATAAAACAAAAATAGCCTACAGGAATATACTGTGAATTACACTCAGAGGCTGTTTTCCCAATCACACCCTATACCCTCATTCACTATTCCCTACATTAGTTCACTAATATAGTCCACTTGACAGATTGAATGAAAAGAAGTGAGTGAATTGAGACACTGATGAACACCTGATAAGCAGAATCACTGAAGGACAAAGAAACAAGAACAGAAAAGAGAAACACAAGAACTACAACTGACTTCCAGCAACACTGAGTGTGAAACCAGTTTAACATTATTTAACATTTGTACAAAAGTTATTGTTGAGAATTAACAGATATTTAGTTGTTGATGTTTTATTGAAAATAATAAAGTTTGTTGTCACCATGATGGAGATCAGTATTTGTTTTAGATGGTCTCTTGACCCTTGACTTTCTAACATTACATTTTCTCTGGCTGCTTTAAAGGGACTATGTGTAGCTTTTTAGGTATTTTATTATCTAAAATCAATATTTTTATTCATAAATATGCCCTCAATGGTGTACAAATACCTATGCCAATGATCAGACTAATCCTCGTAAACGAAGAATTTATTATCTTTATGTACATGGGACGGGTAGGTCCACGGAGGCTTCCATGTAGTTCCGCCATCTTGAAAAACTATAATAGCAGAGAGGGACAAAAAGTACTAGGCCAACGCGTTTCCACAACGCGCTTTCGTTCAGAACCAGCGTCACGTGACTGAAGTCAGCAGAAGCGGAGGAGCAGAGCAGTGAGAGGCGCTTGTCACTGCACCGGCAAGTTTAAAAGGCTGCACTGCACGGTTATTTATACACCGTTCATTCATACATATGCTGAGTCACAGGATAAGGAGTCCTCGTCGTCGAAAAAGGAAACGTGACCGGAGATTACAAAAACAAGGGTTAATGTCGGGATAGCTAACGCAGGAGAAAGCTTTCAAAAGAGACGCTGAAGTTTCCTGCTTTCTTCTCGACAGGTAAGTCAATGTTACGGCCTTAATTACAAGCTTTTTTTTCATTGCTTGGTTGTGTACTTTATCGCGAAGCAAAGAGGACACGGAGACTGACAGAATAGACAGAGCAGGTTACTTATGATATAAAAAAATCTCAGCTCTCAGATTCTGTCACTTTTATTACGAAATTCAAACAATATGTTTTGGCGCTTGTAAATGTGACGCGAGTCACGACGGATCCCTAGCGGCACGTGAACCGATCATCTCTAGCTAGTAAATAAACACAAATGAACAATGTTGAAAGATACAGTACAACTTACCGAAATGTATATTCCTCATACATTATATCGACCAATCAATCAAACAAATGGTAAACAGCTGGAGAACAATTATGTATGTCACAACATTTACCTCAGGAAAGCCATTTAATGACCATAATAAAGGCTAGCAGTTAGTTGGCTAGAAAAAAAGAGCTATAAAGAGTATTTTGCTAAATATGTGTACTATATTACATATTTATTATATTTTTATTTATATCATTAAATAAAGTTATTATAATAAAAAAAAAACGCATTATGTATCTTTCTGTATGTTTACAGCATTAGGTGAGTTGTTTTTTTCTTGAGAAAAATTAATGCCTATCTTGTGTAGATATCCCCCCCACCCCCCGCTCCTCCATAAATCTCACTCCAAGCAAAACTCAAAAGTTGGCAGCTATGTTATATAGACAGTAGAACATTTATAGTTAAAAGTTAAACAGACTCTTTGATGAATAGCAGCTATTGAGTAAAGTAACGATAGAGAAGGCTCTGATGATGATGATATCTAACAATGCACGTACTTCAAAAAATATAACGAGTAAAGAAGGCATTACTAATAATTACCATAGTTAATGTTTTTCACAGTCAGTAATTGATAACTAACAATCTTTTTTTCGTTGTTTCAAGTTTCAGTTTCACCAAGAAAAACTCGAAGTGCTATTATAAGACATCCTGTCATAGCTTTTTGGTACATAACAGCTACCGTAGATGCAACGCGCATTTGAAAAAGTGAGGCGCTGGAGAGCATTATTCATTTGAATGCAAAATACAATTTCACCACTAGATGGGAGAAATTCCTACACAGAGTCCCTTTAACTATGTATTTAAAAAACACATTTGTTATGGCAATAAAAAGTCAAGAGAAAGATGATCAGGTGTTTTTGACTGTTGTGATGATTACATAATCATCCTGGACATGTCTGATTATCTGATCTTAACTAGTAAATAAGCATTGAATTTGTGGGTATTTTGTATTTATCATACTGTATATCTGTTAATCTACAACCTGAAATAGAACAATGTTTCTGTAATCAGCTATTCTGAAGAAAATTGAAATAATATAGTGCTTTATAACATTTTTAACCCCTGCTTAACTCAGACACACAGACATCAACAATCAGCACATGAATCTCAACAATGGTGACGATAAAAAGTCTCATGTTGCAATGCATGCTGGGTTCCAGGATAGTATAAAACTCCCAGCATGCACTGCTGCATGAATAAATAAATAAAAATAAAGCATTGCCACCATTGATGAGAGACATATGCAGATTTTTGATATCTCTGTGTTCAAGACATCGTTGCTCTGTTTCTTTTTTAGGTTGTGCATGATGTGTTAAAGAAAATCATCATCGTAACTTATTACTGTAGTTTTACAGTGGTGATAATGAAACACTTTTGATACAAAATTAAAAACTGAATGCAATTTAGTGGATGAACAGGCTATATGATGATTTTGTCATCATAATCAATATAACCGCAATCATTCACAAACCATGTGTGTGCACAAGTGTGATCTGCAAAAACACAGCTCAAGCAGCAAGAGAGAAACTAATGTTAAGTCAAGGGTTAGCATCCCACCTAAAGCAAGCACTGATCTCTATAATGGTAACTTCAAACCAAACATTTTCAATTAAACATCTCAATAACAACTTCTGTAGATGTATGACAGAAATAAAGTCATACTGGATAATAATAAGTGTAATAATGTGTAATGGCTGGAAGTCAGTTGTAGTTCTTCTCATTCACTTATTTCACTTATTCACTTATTATTCAACATATTCCCTTAATTATCTCACTGCAACACTGCATCAATGTTACTTTTTACTCTCTGTAGTGTGGATTTCCCTGTGGGGTTGAAAGGGTTAACAGTGTAAGATAAAAAGTCACACCCACTGAATGTATTTTAACAGTAATAAACTGTAAGTTATAAAACAGGTTTATACTGGTAACACTGTTGCCAGTATTTTACTGTAAAATCTTGTTTTGTGGGTCACCATTGTGCTGAAGAGTAGAGCCTGTGCTTCAGTCCAGGAGAAGATCTATAGACATTAATGATACGCTGCATGTTGCTTTATTTAACAGGTGGTGACTGTGTAGTTGCTGGTCCAGAGGAAACCTTTTTATGTACAATAGTTTTTTAGTGGTCTCAAATGAAATAAGTTCACAGTAATACTTTGCTCACATTATTTATGCATTATCAATTTTAGTTAATACACTTAAATGACAGTTGGTCAATTTAAGGCAGTCGGTTTCTGCAAGTGTAATTAGTAAACTCGAGTTTTAATTTAGTGCATTTTTACAGTAACATACTGTAGATTACAGTAAAGAACTGTACAATTAACAGCATATTTCTGTTTCTGTCAATTTTATTACGAAATTCTACTAGCTGAATTCTACTATTCATCGCTACTAGCTAGTAGCATAGTAAATAAACACGAACACTGTTGAAAGATACTGTACAACTTACTGAAATGTATATTCCTCATACATAATATGTTTTTCATCCGCGGAAAGAGGTCAATAAAACAGCTGGAGAACAATTATGTCACATCACATTTGCCTCAGGAAAGCCATTTAATGACCATAATATTGGCTATAGCACGTTAGTTGGCTAGAAAAAAAGAGCTCAGCTCCCAGATTCTGTCAATTTTATTACGAAATTCTACTAGCTGAATTCTATTCATCTCTACTAGCTAATAGCCGGCTAGAAAAAAAGAGCTATACAGAGTATTTTGCTAAATATGTGTACTATATTACATATTTATTATATTTTTACTTATATCATTAAATAAAGTTGTTATTATAATAAAAAATGAATTATATTTAATTTGAGTTATTTTTAACCTTAAATAACACTACCAGCTGATAAGGCTGTATGTGTACAGCATTAGGTGAGAATTTTTTTTCTTGAGAAAAACAAACGCCTATCTTGTGTACCTAATATTTATCCAAATGAGTCAATATTAAATAAAATCACAAGAATTTAATTGAAATTGAAATCGTGAAATTTGTGTCAAGCAATAATAAAAAAAAAACATAGCTTACCAGAAATTGTACCGTGTAAACATTGCCACATGTTGTCACTAAGCCTAATAAAATTCAGTTTAAGTACTAAAATATTTTGACAATCACAATACACTTATGACTTATGATATTCTCTTTTAACTAAAGCCTAAGTGTCTTTGGCTTATGTATATATAAGAAGTAAAATACCATGATAATAATAATATCAACATCAATAATAATAATAATAATAATAATAGTAATAGCAAATAATAATAATAATAATAATAATAATTGCATGAATCTGGTTGCATTTTGTAGGTAGTTTAAGACTTAGATTTAAAAAATAAACTGTAAGGGAAAACTAATGTTTTATGCTTAAAAAACCAATTACAATTATGACAGCATGACAATAATATAATAATTGTTATTAATTGTAATATTTGTTATAATTGTAAATAATATAATAATTGTTATTACATTATGAGCTCACGATTTTATTACGTTTTGAGAAAATGATTACATTATGAGCATTTTATTACAATAATAATGTAATACTTATTACATTATGTGCAGTTATTACATTATGAGTTGCTACACACGTTAATGTTGTGATTAGTAATTAATTAGTAATTATTTATAATTTGTCATAATTACCTATTAGTTCTTAATGAGGCTAATCTCATTCAGTAATTATTGATTACCTAATAGGGAATTATCTCCTAAATTTGATATTACTTACTGATAAGTTAAGCTTGTTTCTATATTAGTTAATAGTTAATTACTTATTAATGACGGACCATTATTCTAAAGTGTTACCAAAATATCTTTAAAAACAAGAATGGCATTCTCTAATCATTAGACTTTTTCTGGTTTGGGTTCATGCGCTTGAACATTGAAACTCAGCATCCAGTCACTTTGAAACAAAGTACCAGACCTGCCAAACACAAGGTCATTTGTGCTGGGTTATTAAATATGATCAAGCTGGATCATAACATGTAATAATAAGTTATTTGACCTGGACAGACCAGTAAAGAACTGACCTGAGATCAGGCAGAGAGTGATGATGATGATGATGATGGTGGTGATGGTGGTGATGATGGTGATGGTGATGATGATGATGATGATGATGGAAGCTCTAATTCCAGATTGACTTCAGTCTCAAGGATATTCAAAGAAACAGTCGTGTCAGATAACAGTCATAAACAAACAAGCATCTGTCTCTCATTTCTGCTCTATAACGGTTCCACCCATCTGCATCTCTAACAGGGCAGGAAAGTGTTGAGATATGAGTGAAAGACATGCAGAGCAATATATGCATACAATCACACGCAATGCAGAAGCACATCAGTATAGTGCTATAATTACATGCAGTAAATAGGGACTTTACACAGAGGCCTAACCAGGGGCGTAGCCATCATTTCAAAAGTGAGGGGGACAGAATGTCAAGTGTAATACCAGTTTTTTTCAGAGTTTTGTTGACAGGTTTTTGCTTAATTGGCTTAATATGCTATTTATTTTTAAAGCAATAAAACAGAAATAAAGATGTTCATTACTTTATATTGCACATGCAGGGTTTTTTCTGGCTCAAAACTAGGCGGAAGTGGTAAAATCCTGATCATGCATTTTAATAATAAGATAATTAAATTTGTATTTTTCATAGACCATCATATAGCCTACTGTGTTTGTGGGTGGAGCTCGGTACCCCTAGGGGGGTCCGGGGGCATGCCCCCCTGGAAGAAAATGTGTACATTTTAAAGATAAATTCATTAATCTGGTGCACTTTGAGTCACCCGAATCTGCTGTTAAAAATAAATAATCCACCCGCCAACCGCCCAAACCTATGATGGTATCTGATCATCACATTACAATTATTCAAACTACAATTATTACATCACTGTTGGAAAACACTCTTATCAGAATAAGTTTTTTACCTTTATAAAGGGCATTTTTTCCTTCATTTTATTAAATGTAACCTATGCTCCATCTTTCATTCCAAATTGAAACTTTGTTACCGTCAGTGTAATAGGCTATCAATCGCCACTTAACATTAAATTAAATTAAATCAGAATCATCCTTGCATTATCTGTGATTCCCTATTTATTATTAATATAATACTATTTATTATTATCTATCTATCTATCTATCTATCTATCTATCTTACTAAACTAAAACTTTCCAATTGAAAACCTTCAAACTTCAAGCTTTTAAAACTACTTCAAACTTTCTGGTTAGGCTTTTTCAAGAGAACTTAAATTTTGTCATCATGTACACATGTTACAACGCTGCCTGATTCAAGCAGGCTGTTAATGCATGAAAATACAAATTCAGCATTAGGCTAACAATCACCATGTTTATTCTAATTTGAAGGGCTTTGATAACATCTGTGAAAATAAAAGACATTACGAATAAAAAAAGATTGAAAATAAACGCACGTTTGTGCGGGTAGTGAATATTTTCAATTTACAACAAAACTTGTTAATTATTCAACAAGAGAAATAGGTGTGCAACACAATCATTGTGCAATCATTGAGCAAATCATTGTGCAACACAATTCGGATACCACATGACAACTTACTTACAGCGCTTGACTTTTTCGTGAAAAAGGATCGAGTGAAGACTGAAGAGTTTTTTGCCGTTTTGAACTCATTGCGACCTCTATGAAAAAAAATGGATTGGGCGCGGGTGCGAGCATGGGCGTGTCGTGATGCACGAGTGACTGATTACCATGGAAACGTGAAAGTCACGTATGTAGATAGACTTGACTCTTTGGATTTTAAATCTCGATGTAGGCTATACACACCCGCGAAAACCTCAGCTTGTCGTGGACACACTTGCCCTATGAAAAAGTGCGGGGGACGAATTTACATTTTATAAAAAGTGGGGGGGACACATCCCCCGCGTCCCCCGCGTAATCTACGCCCATGGGCCTAACCCTAACCTCATCTATTTTCTGCCTCTGAAACTCACGCTCATCTGCATACACTTTTCAGAGCCAAGGCCATTTCTATTTATGTACTCTATTTCTATTTATGTATTTATACCAACAGGAAGTCAGATATTTTGGTAGCATTTTCTCTCTCTCTCTGTGGGGGGTTCGGGGGCTTTTGTGGCCCTTAACCTGCTAGAGAACTCTTGAAACTTTGCATCATCTTCTTCATTTATATAGCACTTTTATCAATGTAGATTGTTCCAAAGCGGCTTTACAGAGACACAAGGATAGTTTAAAACCTGTTAAGCTGCAACGCCACTTTTGAAAAATCCCCAGAAATGACATACCCAAACTGAAACACATACAGTTCATGAACCCTTTGCACTAAAAGCACAAGTATGATCTCATTTGAAAGCTGACATCTGGTAGTTTATTGTAAATGTAGATTAATTATTGTCATAATGACATTTTTTTTTTTAAATAGCTTCAAAGTTTTGTAAAGTTATTAGAAATTTATTTTTATGAAACATATTCATGAAAATAAAATTGAAGTGGGCACTGTAGCAATCTAGAAATGCACTGCAGCTAAAGCCACATGTGTGACCATGTTATATTTAAAATCTGAAAATGATAAGTCTAAAACTCTGTATTTAGTTAAATGTTTTTCAAGATCATGTCAAATTACTTTATTTTGGGCCTAGCTAGCATGTTAGCTTAGCACACCATCAATACACGACCATTTATGAGATTAAAACCATGTTTGTGCTCCAAACGTACTTTATAACGCAATTCGAGTGTTTTAAATAATCTTCTGTGATCTAATTTGGCTTCAGATAAAAAAAAAATCTGACAGAAAATATATTTATAGAATTATGTACAATGATAAAGTCTATATCGATTAGCATTACATTATAAATATAATCTATTATTATAAAAATACCTGGCATTGCTTGAAGAACACAGGCAAATCACATATCATTGCAATCATTTTTATTGTCTTCAAAACGTCTATATCTGCATATTACAGCGATCTCTGTGTTAGCTTTGTGTTAGTGATGTTACGTTCGTGAACGAATCGTTCTTTTTGAACGAATCTTTTAGGTGAACGAATCGTTCTCGTTCACGTAATCCATTGACTCATATTTCTCGTTCACTGAAATTCCTCCCTCCACAGCCGCGCGGCGCTATTAGCAGCGCATGCGCAGCTCAGTGAACCGGGTAGCTTTGTGTTTTCAACCTGTCAAGAATGACTAAACCTCAAGCCAATAGCCTTCGAGTATGAGATGTGACGGAGCATGTGATTTGTTGGATGTAGTGAACGAATACGCCCTTCACTGACTGTGACCGAGTTGCTTTTGAGTCTGAACGAGAGAGAGAGATCTTCTCGTGAACGAACTGGTACATGTCGTTCGTGAACGAAAAGAACCAATTGTTTGAACGATAATGATGGCGAACCGATAGAGCTGGGTTTGTGTAGTCAGCATATTTGCATCAAAGAAGGAAATTTACACTTTACCATTGTAATGAAAACAATTGAATAACGCAAGCATGGTTAAATATAGGCTTACAAAGACAAATTAACATTGTCATTTTGTACTTGACTGTTTACTTGATTTAAATTTACACTTCTCTTTACCTGCTTTTCTTTTCTTTTGTTTGTGTGTTTTAATGAGTTTTGTGGTATTTTGCACTTTGAAAAATTTACTTTACTACTTGTGTTCATTTTGTATTATCAAAAATGAATTAATTACGTTTTATTCATGTCATATGCACTTCTCTAAAAACTAAAACAAACCAAAAAATATGACAGTATTGGTTAGGTCTCATTTGCGTAACGTCAGCAAATAGCATTTCAGTTCGGGCTGTGAAGGGGCATGTAATTGGTTGGATCTACTGAACGAATACGCCCATCACTGACCGAGATCGCTCTGTTTCGAGTCTGAACAAGAGAGAGATCTCGTTCGTGAACGAATTGATCAAACTGGTACATTTCGTTCGTGAATGAGAGTACTGGGTAGATCGGTCATTTAGCATGTGATTAAATCTCATTCAAAGCGCAGTTATAGGTGTGCATATAATTGTTTATCATATTTAACATACATAACATAACTCAACGTTTAATATAATCCCAGATTTATAAATGTGTATGTCTGACCAAACAATTAAAATGTTAATTATGCAAGAAAACCTTGGTTTGGTCATCTGAACCTCTTATTTAGACTTATTTGATTAATTTAGTAAATAAGGCACAAATTTTAACAAAGCCAAATCAGTTTTTCTGTAATAAGTAAATACGTTCGTTAAAACATAGCATAAAATACACTCTTTTTCGCCACCTGCTGCAGTATATATGTGACGGGTCACTCCATCCTACTGTTGCTGCTACACATCACCACGGACAACCACTTGGATCAGGTTTCTTTATTGCTGGAACACAGTATGACAATGTGAAATCGTGGGATCAGCAAATAGATCTCGGGACAACAATCCATTATCTCTTTATCTCCAGTGTCAGTAAATGCTATACAAATACAGGAATGTATTTGTGCTAGTTACAAATGTATGTGATACTACTAATGTGGAATAAATCAAATTAGATATCAAGCATATTCACAACAAAAATGCATAACTTGTATGTCTATGAAACAAAATAAACTGTGTGTGATCGTATAGTGGTTTTAGAATATATAGGCTGAATTATAATCTCTACATACAACATACAGTACATTTCAGCAGTACAATAATGAAACTATTTGATCCATTTTACATTATATTGAAATAACAAAATAAGGAACATTATCATTGCAAACGTGGCACTTCGAGCACATGTGTGGCTAATCTCAAGACTACCACGCTGGTCTGCAAGACAGCTAAACTCGATTTGCACACAACAAATAACATTACAATAAAACCATTTACACAACATAAGATTATTACCTGGAACACAGTATGACAGTGTGGAATCGTGGGATCAGGAAATAGATCTCGGGACAACAATCTAAATAGCATGTAAAGCAAGTGACAATTAGCACGCTAGTTCACATGAAAATATGCTTGGTTGCAAATCTCTAAAACATGGCTTTACAAGACACATAAATCATCAACTAAACTCAAAATAGTTAACTGAAATCATTATAAGTACATTGCGTGACAAAATACGAGACATATGTACTTAGAATTATAAGAAAACATTGATTGTCCCAGACCTCCCAAATTGCGTGACTTACCCATTATCTCTTTATCTCCAGTGTGGGTAAATGCAACGCAAATCCCACAGTCACACTGAATCAAACTGCCCCTAGATGGCGTAGTTGCATCACTTTTAATATAATTTAACTAGCAACTCTTTTTACTCCGTTACATACACCCCCCTTAAATTATGTTAAAATGGGGCAACATACATGAAAATCTGGTAGACAGAAAGAAAGGAAAGGACTAAAAAAAAAAATGTGTATAACGAGCACTGATGTACCAAAATCTCAATATCATAAATTCATCTATAAGAAGTGCGTAAACACAGGGTGGTACCAAACCCCGTATTTATCACAGAGAAACAGAGATGCCATCTACACCTCACAGTGTTGTACATAACTTTGCCCTTACAGTGTAGAGAATGTCAGGAAATAAGCACAGATCACAGATCAGGCTGGCAATGAGGAAAAAAAACAAAACAAAAAAAACAAAAACAAAGTCTAATTGGACATACTAAACTCCCATTGACACTGCGATGAAACTAAATGCAGACCCTAAAATGGGTTCAGTATTCCTCAACAATCTTTGGCCTGACATCTCACAAATAAGCCTATTTGGATTCCTGACACTTCTTCCACATCTGGTGACAACTGAAGGGGCTTGTGTGTTAGGAGGATGCGCACAAACAACTTGGTCTGGTCTAACCTCCACTAGATGTGGAGTGTCACTAAGGGCAACAGATCTATCAACAGGTAAGTGTGCAATGTCGTGTACTAGGTCTGGTGACTTGTCAGTGTGTGCATGAGTGATTTGGTCAGTTACAGAGTCATCAAGAACACTGTCCTGCCGTTCATCTGACTGGACATCTCCAGAGGCATCTACGGATAAGGCCTTCTCACCGACGTCTTCCTCAGGAACACTCTCACTCTCCGCTTCCGCTAGGACCGGCGACTGCATGAGCCAGTTCATGGTGCGCGTCTGAGAATCCTCCTTATCAGCCACTGCCACAGAGCTCTGTGCACCGGCACACCAGTTATCAGACTGTGACTCCTCAAGGGATGCCAGGTTCCCCTCCTGTCCAGGGAATGTCAGGAAGTCTACAGGGAGCAGCATGTTTCTGTGTACGACTTTTTCCTTCCCTGTGACAGTATCTCTGATTCGGTACACATTGACTGCGGATCTCACAGACACCACATCGAAAGGAGTTGAGTCCCACCTGTCCGCGACTTTTCTCTTTCCTTTCTCACCACGTTTGGCCAGCAACACGCGGTTGCCCAGAGCCAACGGCATTCCTCTAACCTTTCGGTTGTAGATTTTGGCATGCCGGGCTCGTTCTCCGGTTGCATTCTTTTGGGCAATCCGCGCTGCTTCAGATAGGTCCCTCTTAAGGTTGTGTACGAACTCATGGTGGCTGACAACGTTGGCGTCCTCCAGAACATGGTGAAACATGATATCAACAGGCAAGCGTGGGATCCGCCCAAACATCAGGAAAAACGGTGCAAAACCTGTTGTCTCATGCACCGTGCAATTATAACAGAAGGTCAGCATTTGGAGCATCTGTGGCCACCTGGACTTGCACTTCGGAGGAAGAGCTCTTATCATGCCTCCAAGAGTTCTGTTGAACCTTTCCGCAATGCCATTGCCCATGGGGTGATATGGAGTCGTATGGGATTTATGCACACCTGCCATCTCCAGTAGATCTTTAAGAAGCCGGCTCTCAAAGTTAGCTCCTTGATCTGAATGGATTCTTTTCGGGAACCCATAGATGCAGAAAAATTTATCCCAAAGACATCGGGCAACTTGCTTTGCAGACTGGTTCCGACAGGGGAAAGCGAGAGCTAGCTTCGAGAAATGGTCTGTGACAACAAGAACATCAGTAGTCTTCTTGTCACCCAATTCCGCTGTCCAAAAATCGATGCAAACCAGTTCCATGGGAGCTGAGGTGCAGATGTTCTCGAGAGGAGCTCGGGCGTCTGGCTCAGGAGTCTTCCCTAAGATGCATCTCTGACAGTGCTTCACGTAACTCACAATATCTCTCTGCATGCCTGTCCAAAAAAATCGTTCACTGGCCAGAGAGAGTGTTCTTGTGCGGCCCTGGTGACCAGCTATATCATGAACTCCATGAAGCACTTGTTGTTTCAGAGCTTCTGGGGTGACAAACTGAAAGATCTTCCTGTCCATGTGGCGGTCCCTCTTCACTCTGTAGAGGAGTCCATTGCGCACCCTCAACTTCTTCCAGTGTTTCAACAGCCTGAGTACAGGGCTCGGCTCACCTGCTCTCTCGCGAGCATTTGGCTTCCTACGCCGCTGTACATACAAGAGGACTCTGCTGACTACAACATCTTGCTGTTGTAGATTGTGCAATTGGCTGGGTGGAATGGCAATGGATGGATCTTCCCCAGGCAGTTGCAGTGATTCTGGGCCTGTGCAAGACAGCCGAGAGACCCCCCCAGTGCGATGGGCATCCATGATTGCTGACACCTCCTCAGCACTGATCGCACCTCCAAAAGGCAAAGAGGGATCCGGTTCGGGACTCAGGACTTCATCAACATGGTCATCGGTAGTCTGAACAGCTTGACAATTGGTGGTCATTCGAAAAGCATCTTGCACTGTGCCGGTGACAACTCCATTGACTTCATTCAACAGAGACAAGTAAGGCTGTTTCATCAGACGATGACTTACACAGGACTGGACAAAAGGTTCACGGCTTAGGGCATCAGCGACGGTATTCTTCGGTCCTGGGACATACTTCAGATCAAAGTCATATGCCGCTAGTTTCGCCACCCATCTTTGTTCACATGCATCCAACCTGGGTTTCGTTAGGATGTAGGTCAAGGGGTTGTTGTCAGACCATGCAGTGAAGTGCACCCCTTTTAGCCAGTGGGAGAACTTATCACATATAGCCCACTTCAAGGCAAGGAATTCTAATCGATGCGCTGGGTAGTTCAATTGGGCACGTGACAGTGTTTTGCTAGCAAAGGCCACTGGCCTTGCAACCTCTTCACCAGGCTGAAGCTGGGAGATGACCGCGCCAATCCCATCAAACGAAGCGTCTACTGCCAGGATGAACGGCTTCCCGAAGTCAGGATGGGCTAACGTCACAGTGTGTAATAGATCATGCTTTAAAGTGTCAAAGGAATCCTGACACTCGGGGGTCCAGTCTTCTGGCGTGAGCTTCACAGGACTGCAAGACTTTTTCTTAGGTTTCCTTCCTCTCTGAGCTTTCCCCCCATTGTTTTGTTCTGAGAGAAGCTTGAAAAGGGGTCTGGCCTTAGCCGAACACCCTGCAATGAAATGTTGATAGTATAGCACCATCCCTAAAAAGGACCGAATCTTCTTCTGCGAAGGAGAGACACCGTCACTGTCCATCAGATCAGACACCTGTATCTGGCCAATGGCTTCAACCTTTCCAGGGTCTGTCTGCACTCCCGACTCAGTGATGACATGGCCAAGAAACCTTACTGTTCTCCGCAGAAAGTAGCACTTTTTCGGAGCCAACTTGAGGTTGTTGTTCTTCAAACGAGAGAAAACCATCTCCAAACGCTCAAGTGCTAGCTGTTCAGTAGGAGCAAAGACCATGAGGTCATCCAGGTAACATAGGAGACTGGTGAAATTCTCATCTCCGAAAATGGAAAGCATCATTCGCATGAATGTAGCTGGGCTGTTCGACAGACCTTGAGGCATCCGGTTTTATTCATGCAGACCAAAGGGGGAAGAGAAAGCAGTGTACTTCCTATGGTCTTCATGTAAAGGCACATTGTAGAACCCAGAGGTCAGGTCCATGGTGGAAAAGTAGACATTTCCACCAAGTGCAGCGAGAGCATCGGCCTGGTGAGGCAGTGGGTGTGCGTCCTTAACTGTCCTGGCATTAAGCCATCTAAAGTCCGTACAGATGCGCAGGTCTCCATTTTTCTTCCACACAAGAACCAGTGGCGACGCATACTCACTGCTGGATTTACTAATAATGCCTCTTTCTTCCATATCATTGAGAGCTGTTCTTAGCTTTTCATAGTGATTTGGCGGCACTCTGCGGTAAGGCAAGCGGAATGGCTTTTCATCCACCAAATGTATCTTGTGCACAAAGTCAGATGCCTCTCCACAGTCCAACTTGTGCCGCGAAAAGATTGTCTCATATCTCTCAATGATCTGCAAAAGCTTGTCTGTCCACAGATCAGAGACTTCACACGCATCCAGATCCAGGTCATGTAGACCAAGCTCATCCAATGCTCTCTTAATATCTCCTCTGGACCTTGTCGTAGAAGCACCTGTCACAGCTTGGGAGAAAACTTGAACGCTGTCAGGCTGAGATAAGTCTTCGGCAGCGATGCAGGGAGACACATCTGCTAATTTTGTGTTTCTCTTTAACACTACCAGCTCAGCGGTGGGGTTCATGATCTTCACTGGCAGCCATCTGTCGCCCCACATCGGTGTAACAACTCTACCAACCAAAACCTTTCTTGGCCTGCATCTTGATTGAGTTGGTTCTACAACCACTGTGCTGCCTGCTGATATAGGTGCCGATGCAGGCAGTTTGCCCCACACAAGATGCTCACTCTCTGGTTGTAGAGTCACACACTGTTGCAGCTTCAGCGTACCAACCTTGACAGGTACTGTGTCACCTCTCCATTTCTCCATATTTGAAAGAACAGAGAAGAAGTGATGACAATCCTCATCAATGCCACCACTGGGTTCAGACATCAACCGCCAATAGCTGTCAGCCTTTCTCATGAAATGAAGGATCTTCTTAATAGCATTGCTACCCAATATCACTTCATCAGTCTGGCCAGGCACCACAAGCATTGGGATGACCATCTTGCAATCGTACACCACCACATCCACATCATATATAGCTTTAGGTGAGACTTGATGACCGCCACATCCGACAATGATGACCCCATCAGCAGAATATTTTCTCAGGCCTGAGTTATGCTGCAAGAGGCGTGCTTCTGCTGCTTCGCTCAGTGTGCATGCCATGGAACCACTATCTATCATTGCTTTCAGAGTTATGTTCGCTGCTGAGATAGTGGTATAGAACAAACTATCAGACCTCTGTATTTTATGTAGGCCTTGAAATACAACGGTTATGCTTGGGGGTACTTTGGAACTGAATGACTGGTATAGTGACTCAAAATCATCTGTTTCGTCAGTAGGAGGCTCACAAACAGGGTCTGCACTGTCCTCCTCTTGATGCAGACCCATCAGTTTCCCAACGGAGCGGACTTCTGTGCTGGGCAGCTGCGTCTAGAGTGGTCAGGTGAATGGCACAGGAAGCAGAGTTTCCTGTCACGACAGTGAGTCAAGGCAGAATGTGCAGCATCACCACATACAGCACATGGCATGCTATTCAGACCCTCAATCCTGGGAAGTCTAGGCTTAGACACCCTGTTTGACATGGCCTGGGCAGGAGTAGCTCTCTGAAGTAGAACTTTTTCTAACATTGTGATGACGCGGTCAAGAGCAGGGGACTCAGTCAAGTTGGCTGCATGAGGGTTTTGTCTGTCAGGTGAAGACACACCAGTGCACTGCATTTCAACCTTGTTCACGTGCACCTTCTCATTGAGTCTCTTATCTACAGCAGAGGCAGTGCCCTTAGAGCGAATCTCAGTGTGATATTCATCTAGCACATCTTGGACCTCTTCAACAGACCACTTATCTATTGTCTTTGACCTGAACGTCAAGGCAAGTTCTCTAGATGGACAATTTTTGATAAACATGCGCGTCACTTCCAGGGCGGGGCAGTCTAGTGTTTTACCCTGTTCTTTAAGCCGGTCAGTAGCAACATCCGCAGCCTGATGGAGCCGTAGCCAGTAGTCATATGCACCCTCATCACTCTTCGGCAGTGTAGTGTAAAAGTCTGCTAGGGGGAGGGGTGAACAGGGGACAGCAGCAAAATGTTTACGTAGAATACCATAGATGGCCTCCGGGTTCTCAATTACTTTAATTCCACTGTTCCTCATCCCAAACTTCACGACATCTTTTGCTTTGCCTCTGAGATGCGTGAGTATTTCTTCTGCCTGTTGCTCTGCTCTGATATTTATTTTCTTTATGTAACTCCTCATTAAGTCTTCCCACTCACGAACATTCACTGTGTCTGTGCTATCCCCTCTGAAGGTTGGAGGCTCCTTCACCTTTCTGTGAGGTACCAGTTGGACTTGGGACAAGTCCAGACTCTGTGTGGATGTGTTAGTGGGTGCGTTGAGCATGTGTGCTGTACTAGGCGTGGACACTGCTTGTGTTGGGCTGAGGCGTGCGATAACGCTATCTGCCAGCTGCTGACCAACATTCCTTATTATGTCACTCATTTGACTCACTATGTCAGGTAACAGGGGGGTAGAAATTGGGGTGGACGTATCAACAACTTGTACGTGTGGTGCATGCTCAGCGTGGTGATTCTGGGAAGAAAATCCGACCCCACTAGCTATAGGGGCCGCTGCGGCAATCTGACTATCCCCCACGACATGAACGTCACCTCCCTGAACAGGACTATCAAAATCCAAAAAAATCGGAATCCCTCTCCCCCTACCAATGCCTTCACCAAAAGGTGTGCTGATATACCCTTGTCTGTAGCTCATATTGGCGTATCATGCAACATCAAACAATCAGTAACACAGTGTCAGCCAATCAGTAACAACAAACTGCATGAAATATAGTCAGAAAAGACTAGCAAAGAAAAATGTATCAGTAAATAAAAACAATTGAGGCCTATACTAATGTGCGAAACGATATGCTGTCCACCTGACAGCGTGATGAAGCCGTCCAGTAGAATGGTCCCAGGTCGGGGTGAAGATCCAACATCAAATCGATGAGTCACGGCACCAATGTGACGGGTCACTCCATCCTACTGTTGCTGCTACACATCACCACGGACAACCACTTGGATCAGGTTTCTTTATTGCTGGAACACAGTATGACAATGTGAAATCGTGGGATCAGCAAATAGATCTCGGGACAACAATCCATTATCTCTTTATCTCCAGTGTCAGTAAATGCTATACAAATACAGGAATGTATTTGTGCTAGTTACAAATGTATGTGATACTACTAATGTGGAATAAATCAAATTAGATATCAAGCATATTCACAACAAAAATGCATAACTTGTATGTCTATGAAACAAAATAAACTGTGTGTGATCGTATAGTGGTTTTAGAATATATAGGCTGAATTATAATCTCTACATACAACATACAGTACATTTCAGCAGTACAATAATGAAACTATTTGATCCATTTTACATTATATTGAAATAACAAAATAAGGAACATTATCATTGCAAACGTGGCACTCGAGCACATGTGTGGCTAATCTCAAGACTACCACGCTGGTCTGCAAGACAGCTAAACTCGATTTGCACACAACAAATAACATTACAATAAAACCATTTACACAACATAAGATTATTACCTGGAACACAGTATGACAGTGTGGAATCGTGGGATCAGGAAATAGATCTCGGGACAACAATCTAAATAGCATGTAAAGCAAGTGACAATTAGCACGCTAGTTCACATGAAAATATGCTTGGTTGCAAATCTCTAAAACATGGCTTTACAAGACACATAAATCATCAACTAAACTCAAAATAGTTAACTGAAATCATTATAAGTACATTGCGTGACAAAATACGAGACATATGTACTTAGAATTATAAGAAAACATTGATTGTCCCAGACCTCCCAAATTGCGTGACTTACCCATTATCTCTTTATCTCCAGTGTGGGTAAATGCAACGCAAATCCCACAGTCACACTGAATCAAACTGCCCCTAGATGGCGTAGTTGCATCACTTTTAATATAATTTAACTAGCAACTCTTTTTACTCCGTTACATATATGTAATATGAAGAAATTATCACTGAACGAATCAGTGAACGAATCTGAACGAATCATTTTGGTGAACGAACTGAAAATGAACGAGTCTCTGGAAAGAATCAAAATTTCCACCACTACTTTGTGTGTAGCTGCAGAGAATGTCTAATATGGCGAGAAGTTTCACTCTCACTACACTTCCGGCTTCTGAACTGGTTGCAGTTCCACTCTGATTCCATATGAGGGCGCTCACAGGACGAGTGCAGAATGAATGGAGGTCAATGGCGGTATACCCCTCAAAATCCACTTTTCTCAGGATATAATTTTTTGTCTAGTAATTTGAATGTTGTATTCGAAAGGAGATGCAAAGAAATTACACATTGCTGGGTGTTAGATTTTTTAGAGTCACTTATTTGATTTAAAAAAGTCTTTCAAAATGTCAATGACGTCAGAATGCTGACGTCATTAGCAGAATGCTAGCGTGTTATGGGCAACAACAACTCAACCTGTAAGAAATCAAAACGACATAAGTACTCGTTCATTCAACTTTCGACCTAAAACCCATGTTGAACTTGCAAAATCTACAATCACATCTGAGATTTCTCAACGGCAATCGGGTGAAAGAGACAAATTTAGCCGTCTAGCCCCATTGACTCCCATTCATTTTGCACTCATGGCGAGCGCCCCCAGTGGAACTCTGGTGGTACTACAACCAAAATTCGGTACAATAGGGCTTAATAGGGAGTGGACAGGCTCTCCGTAGACGGGCTCTGGTAGCTGCTATCAGTGACGTCCTTGAAGGTCACATGATTATGGCTCTTCTTCATGTTCCATATATGGAGTATTATTGTGCATATAGCGCCCTCAGGCTATTGGTATGAATTGAAAACACAGCACATCTCAGTAAGAAGCGCTCATAATGATTACATTGACGCATTTGGGTATAAATTCAATAAATATTATTCCTGTCTATAGAAATATGATGTGAATCTATGAGAATATATCAATATTTCTCCAAGTCTGCACATTTTTGAGCTAAAAGTCCTGAGGGACGTTGTTTTGTGAAGCACTGTCATGACGACAGCACGGAGTTTTTTTTCTAAATGGACCAGCTGACGCTCATAAATCATATTAAAAGGTATCAACGCATTTTTTCATTTCATAACTCCTGACACAAATTAAAACATAACTGTCACTATAAGTTTCTCAGAATACAATAGTGGTCAAATACTGAAACTTGAGTCTTATATCTTTTTAATGATGTATAGTTTGTCAAAGTATAACATTTAATCTGATAGTAACTTTGAACTAAATAAATAAAAAAACGCTTCAGTGCGCCGACGCACTGGTGAGGGTTAACAGGTTTTAACGTAACAGAGATTGTTTTGGCTTTATAGCAGTTCTTGAATAAAGTTATTTTCCAGCTAAAGTTAATTTGATTGATTCAGGTCAGGTCAGAACCCGCGGCCATCAGGGCCGGGCTGAAGCTGGTACCCGGGCGTGGCAGGGGGGCTCAACAGCGCTCCCTTGAACGGAGTCCGAAAATTTGGTCCATATATCAATCATGATTGCATGAATTAATATGAAACTCAGTACACATATAGAACTCATCTCACGCTAAACAACTTTCGCACTCTTAAGGTAATACACAAGCACACATCCATTGTCATGTATTGTTGAATCAATCTGTATATTATGGACGTAAAATAATGTCAAATGTTTTTGAAATAAAAAGCCTGTTGAATTGCACTACTTGAAAAAAATAGGCCTTACATTAACCATGCTTGCATTTGAATGCATTGTATTTTTAGGGCTTGCATTTTTATGGGCTGAAATTCAACATGGTTGAATATTTAAGCTGTGAATATTTCAATTAAAAACATTTCAAACACATTTTCATTATTCAAAATTCAATAATCCATATTCACCTTTCATATTTCACTTCCAAAATATTCAAACTGTTTAAAAATACAACCTATAATATTCAACAGGTAATTTTCGGTCCATTTTATTTCGCTTTGCAAATTCGCTTCCACAAATTCAGTGGTTCAAATTCGACAGTAAATTCAACATTGACATCCAGGAAATGCAGGAAAAGCAGTAGATTGCCGAGCATACTCTCCATCTGCTGTTAGTCGATCTCACCAGCAGGGGGTGCAAAAGCGCGTGTTGTTGACGAAGACCAGCAACAGTTAGAACAAGTCATTCATTCATAAAATGAAAATGATTATCTGTGTCAGTATATATGCGGAAAAGATGATAAACACACAAAAGCTGTGTTTGTTTCATTCAATAACTTCATTGTTACTTTCCCTGTGTAGCCTACATATGTTAACAGCTTTCTCTACCATGAACAGGATTATAATCGGTTTCCCTCAATACCTCATACTCAAGGTCAAGGATTCCCTTCCGTCGGGACAAAACGCTTAACGTAGCTTAAAAGGTTTCTAATCAAGGTTTCTGCCAATGGACGAGTGAGATTGCATCGCGAACCATGGCCCATGCTGCGGGTATATAGGAAGCCATCAGAGAGACACTCACCAAGTTTTCACTGAGGCGCCGAGCAGTGCATTAGTAACCAAGTAGAGGTAACTGCAGGCTGGAGCAATGGGCGTGCCATAAGGTCGGAAAGGAATGGGGCGTGCCGTAAGGTCTTTACAATTGGACGCGAAAGCTTCCTGATCCGCATAAAAGCGAGCCATAAACTTAATCACTTTTGGCCAACAAACAATTATACAAGACCAAATACATTTCTTTCACTGTAAAAATAGCAATAATGATATTGAGAATACATTCAAAAGTACGTTACCTTCGAAATTTATGGCGCGGGTTACATGACGTCATCACCACCGCGACTTTTTTTTAAATCATTAAAAAACAAATTAAATTATTATTTTAAAGATAAAAATGTCTCCTGACACTATTAAAGTCATACTAGTTTTGTACTTTCATTTAAAGTACATACAAACTATAAAGTAATGTTATTTTTATAATAATGGTACAGCAAATGTTTTTGCTATATAGAGGCATACATATAGTACGTGTTTGATCAAACACTCACCATCAGGGCTGGACTGGGACAAAAAATCGGCCCGGGCATTTTGGGCCAGACTGGCCCACTATATGATCATAAACACCACCCATCTTTGCACGCCCTTAATTATATGCATACCAACTCCTATTCCTTAAAACCACTAATGCCATGTAATGAGTGAGTATAGGAATGAGTGAAAATTTGACATTTATTAATTAATACAGTTGAACTACCCTCCACAGTGATGAATCCTAAAACAAGCTATAAGCTGCAATGGCATAGCAATACCAGTGTTTCTCACAGGATTTTTGGTAAAACTGTGGTGGGTGGACCTTGGTTCTTCTAGGGGGGTCCGGGGGCATGCTCCCCCATGAGAAAATATTGTGCATTTTAATGTTAAATTCATCAATCTGGTGCACTTTGAGAGTTCAAAATTAAAAGCTCCAACCCATATTCAGTGTGCAAATTAAACGAAAAATTCAAACCTCTTTTAGTTACAGTGTCTATTTACATTACACCTACTACATAATAATAGTTATAATATTAATCCAATGACAGTAATAGCCATATTTTGTAAAACAAATGCATTAAAAAATAAAGGAAACTTTCATAATTAGTTTTGTACCAATTTCTATACTTGAAAGAGATAAGCACATGATCTTTTATTTTGACGCAAACTGCATCAAGCTTTTATTTTGGCGGAAAACATGGTTTACAAACGCCTCTCATTAAACTTCTAGTGAATTGCGGTAATCGTCTTTATACTGTCTATGTAATCGTCAACTATGCAATGTGGAAATAATCTGTAACTGGGTTATGGGTTCCTACACTCGATCATGACATAGCTTAAGTGTTTTGAAAGTAGTTCTGCTTACCGCAGGCTCTACACTTTCTCATCTCTCTCCTGATCCTCCTCACTATCATCATCATCACTGGAGCTGATGAAGGGCAGAAAACATATATTTTGACACATTTTACAGTGTCTGCTTTAAGGGCCTGGTTCTATTTTTTCACGCTATTTCTCTGCACAATCCTTGCGTTTCTTCTCCATCTCGCAGACTATTTTGACAGATACACACTGACACTGCTGCACGCTCGCTCACTCGTTTAAAGTTGTGATTGGGCCAGCCCAGTGTCAATCAAGAAAAGAACCAATGGGCCGCTGACCTACGTGTTTCATGGGCTGGTCTGTCAGAAAAAAAAAACAACTAACACTGACTTTTTTTGACCACTGCATTACACCGGCACAAACCCAGCGCCGCCAATTAAGCAAAACAAAACAAAACGAATGGGCCGCCGATGTACAAATTTTATGGGCCGTAAAAAAATAAATAAAATAAAATAAAATTATGTATGAGATGTATCGGCCCAAAAAGCACGTCGGCCCACCGGGCAAATGCCCGGTAGGCCTATGCCCGATGGCCAGTCCAGCCCTGCTCACCATATAATTATAAAATGAAGTAAAAACGGTTTAATAAACTTCTTTTAAGTCACATTAATCAATTAAGCAAAACAAACACCATTTTATCCAAAAAACATTTATTCAGTTGTCATTTTTACAATAAATTTTTTGAAACGTCAATTGAATTTGTCATCAAATTTGTGTTCCAAGTCAAAACTCATTCCTTCACTGATTCATACTATAGTAGCAACTGTCCGCACAAATGAACAGTCTAAAAAACTCAAATGGTGACTTGAGAATAAAAAAATGAAATTCTATGGCATCATTTGAACCTTTCATATAAACAAAGTTAATACATTTCAGTAGTTTTAAAGTTGTTGAGATAATTGAAACACTTTTGTCCAGAAATTTGCATGTCAGGGTGACACAGGGTGCAAACATGGTTATTTTATTATGGTAATTACAGTATACATGATAATGCATCGTTCAGAGGAGCCTTAATGATGAGTGAAAAGGGTTGTAGATCTCTCTAATACTGGTAAAAACTGCTTTCAAGTATGGGGGTAGGTTGGTACACTTTCCATGTCAGTTGAATTTAAACACTTAGAAATGTTTACAACTGAAACTTGTTTAAATTTCAAAAAGTCAAAGTTAATGACTCAAAAATATAAATAAATAAAATTAATAAAAATTAATAAAACATCAGTTTTGAAAAGATTTTGAGATTTTTAAAAAACAATTTTTGAAGGTTTATTTGTCAATTACACACACTGGCTGAGTCCCAATTCGCCTACTTATACTACGACCTAAAAGTATGTACTTTTTTTGTGATGAAAAAGTACATACTTTTGAGTGTGTAGCAAAAGAGTATGCACGTTCTGGGACATACTTCGATGACGTCATGCAACGTAAACGAGAACGTGGTTGCCTAGTTACGCACACACACCGCGACTTTAACAAAACATTTTACATTTCATTCATTCTTATATATCCAATATAATTTTATTTACTATTCCCATCTTTTTTTCCACAATACATTTACAATGTGTTTCACCAAATGTAGGAGTGAAGCAGGGCGTCGTCGTAGATCAACCAAACGCAGGTCGTGTGTGAGGCGGCTGGTTCTGACGTTCATGTGCAAATGTGTGTAACGAAAGCTACTTATTTTCTGAGTTAAAATATTTAAAGTTTATAGTGTAACTATTGTTTAACGTATTTAATACTTAATCTTATACTTGTGTATAATAGAGCGCGGGATCGTGACGTCAGCGGATCACAGTAACGCAAGGCATTGTGGGATTTTAGGACACGGAGGTTACAGGAGAAACGTAGAATAGCAGTAATATTAGTAAGTATTTGCGGTAGTATATTGGCATATTTTAGAAGTAGGCTAATTCAGTTTAGAAAAACGACAGAATGGTGAACGCATGTTGCATTGTAAACTGTCATAATCGTTCTCACGATCGGCGTGGAAAACGTACAATAAATGGAGTACGATTTTTCAGCTTTCCCGCTTGGAAAAAAAACAATGGAAATCAAGTTGCTGAGCTAACAAAGAGGCGTCGCATGGCATGGGTAGCAGCTGTAAGACGGACAAACATCACCTTCAGCAACATTTCCCGAAACATGTTTGTGTGTTCACGGCATTTTCACACAGGTAAGTTATCATTACAACACCTTTAACTGTTATGTGGTTACCGCTAGCTGCCCATAAAAACTTAATTTTGTAGCTAACTTAACGTTATGCAGCCAGCACTCGGTTGTGCAAAGTTAGCTAGTTAAACTAGTTGCAACCCAACAACCGTACAAGGTAGGGCTGTAACCATAGACAGTATATGAAGGCTGTAACTTGTTTAGCTTAGTTGAGTTTAATTTTATAGTTATGCAGCCAGCTAACTTTAGTTGTGCAAATTTAGCTAACGGTAACGTTAGTTAAAACTAGTAACAACACAACAACCGTAACATTAACTTCAATTACGAAAGAGTAGTAACTAGATAACTTTGCAAAACTAAGTTAGCTGGCTGCATAGCTATAAAATTAAGCTATAAAGGAAGGAATCTCTATAACATATGTAACTGTTACATTATGTATCTGTAACCGTTCATCCGATCAACTTTAAACTTGAGTGTGAAGTTATTTGGATGAGCAGGTATCCAGACAACTGCAAGCACAGACTAAGAAATTCTGTTTTGTTTTTTTCAGGCAAACCAGCCTATGAAATGCTGGAGTGTCATCCCGACTGGGTACCGTCATTACACCTTGGCCACACAGAAGTCAAAACAACACACACACAGCGTTTTAACCGGAGGACGAAGAGACAGCAAGCTGCACAGAGGTCACAGGTGGATGATGCTGCACCTCCAGATGAAGCTGCACAGAGGTCACAGGTGGATGATGCTGCACCTCCAGATGAAGCTGCACAGAGGTCACAGGTGGATGATGCTGCACCTCCAGATGAAGCTGCACAGAGGTCACAGGTGGATGATGCTGCACCTCCAGATGAAGCTGCACAGAGGTCACAGGTGGATGATGCTGCACCTCCAGATGAAGCTGCACAGAGTTCACAAGTGGATGACACTGCACCGGAGGATAACAACAGAGAACAGCAGGAATGCAGTTTTTGTAGCCACAGGTGTGCCGAAATTAACCGCTTGCTGAAGGAGAACAGGATACTGAAGAAAGAGCTCTCCCAAAAGAAGATGGATGAGCATTTCTTTAAAGATGATGATGTGAAGGTAAAGTACTACACTGGGCTTACATGTTTTGCTGTTTTGATGGGCGTGCTGCAGCAGCTTCTTCCTTGCCTGCCACAGACTGTCCGAAAACTTTCGCCTTTTCAGATGCTCGTCTTAACTCTGATGCGCCTGAGGCTGAATCTGCCAATCCAGCACATTGCACACATCTTCTGCATAGACCGAAAGACTGTTTCCACCACGTTCAGAGACACCATAGCTACAATGTTTACACACCTTAGCCCTCTGGTGCACTGGCCTGAGCGACATTGCTTGCAAGGTAGCATGCCACATCAGTTTGTTGAGGCTTTTGGCAATCGTGTTTCAGTTATTGTGGACTGCTTTGAAATTAACATTGAGAGAGCATCAAATCTGAAAGCTAGAGCACAGACATTTTCTCATTACAAACACAGGCACACCCTCAAGTATCTTATTGGCATTACACCACAGGGAGCTATCTCTTTCATTTCCAAAGGGTGGGGAGGTCGTGTCAGTGACAAGCATGTGACTGAAAACAGTGGCCTTCTAAATAAATTATTACCCGGAGACTTGGTGTTGGCGGATCGGGGATTTGACATCAGGGACAGCGTCGGATTTATGTGTGCAGAAGTGAAAGTCCCTGCATTCACAAGAGGACGCTGCCAGTTGGATGCAAAAGATGTGGAGGAGACAAGGCAGATAGCTCACCTCAGGGTCCATGTGGAGAGGGTGATTGGATGTGTACGCAACAAGTACACCATACTAAGTGAGACGATACCTGTGAGCATGGTGCTCCCATATGAAGACGAGGACATTATTTTCCTTGACAAGATTGTGTCTGTGTGCTGTGCGTTGACTAATATGTGCCCTAGTGTTGTCATGAAACCATAAAGTTACAGTATGTAGCCTACCCCACATAACTTCACCTTCAAACAGCTTCATGTTTAACTGCTTCTTTTTTCTATTTAATTTTTTCTTATTCTTTACATTGTTTTTTTTTTATTGTATTGCCTCCTTGAAATGTATTTTAACTTTTAATCTGTAAGGTGTCCTTGAGTGCTATGATAGGTGCCCACAAATAAAATGTATTGTTATTATTATAAATGATGGAATAAATGATGGAAAACTGTCAATTCTAAATCTTTTTATTTGTCACATAACATGAACTTAGTGCAATGCTGAAGTAAATATGGTAAGTAAACAGGCACTTATAACAGGACCTGCACAGTAACAATGTAGTGCAAATATAACAGGTATAATAAATAACAGGCACTTATAACAGGACCTGCACAGTAACAATGTAGTGCAAATATAACAGGTATAATAAATAACAGGCACTTATAACAGGACCTGCACAGTAACAATGTAGTGCAAATATAACAGGTAAAATAAATAACAGGCACTTATAACAGGACCTGCACAGTAACAATGTAGTGCAAATATAACAGGTAAAATAAATAACAACTTGAACTTAGTGCAATGCTGAAGTAAATATGGTAAGTAAATAACAGGACCTGCACAGTAACAATGTAGTGCAAATATAACAGGTATAATAAATAACAGGCACTTATAACAGGACCTGCACAGTAACAATGTAGTGCAAATATAACAGGTAAAATAAATAACAACTTGAACTTAGTGCAATGCTGAAGTAAATATGGTAAGTAAATAACAGGACCTGCACAGTAACAATGTAGTGCAAATATAACAGGTAAAATAAATAACAACTTGAACTTAGTGCAATGCTGAAGTAAATATGGTAAGTAAATAACAGGACCTGCACAGTAACAATGTAGTGCAAATATAACAGGTAAAATAAATAACAGGTAAGTAAATATGGTAAGTAAATAAGTAATTATAATAGGACCTGCACAGTAACAATGTAGTGCAAATGTAACAGTATATAACTTCAAGAACTGACAACATGTCATAATAAAAAAAGGCACTATGTACAAACTATTCACAATCTATTGAACAAAGAAGTGTTTGTTCAGTATTCAATACCGGAGATATAAATACCAAAACCTGCTTGTGCTCCACTATTTCAGTTCTGTGTGCATGAGGCACAGAGCCACGGCTCACTAGCTGAAGGGGCCTGACTGAGTCCGACACAGCTGAGGTGGAACCACTTTATTGCACAGTTTTCATTGTCGCAAGCCACCATGTCGTCCTGGTCTTCAGGGCCTCTGCAAACGCACCAGAGTTGGTTTGTATTCTGCAGTGTCTGTGTTCTTGGCCTTTTTGCGTGAGCTTGCTGTAACACGGTTAAAGGATGCGGAGTTGTGGAGGCTGCTCGGGTGTAGTGGCAAGCCACAAGCTCAGGTAGAGAAACATTGAGGAAAAACTCCCGTGCCTTTGTCAGAAGTGTTGTCCAGAACTCCACATCTGGTAAGATCCGAACCACAGCACAGTCTCGCTGCGTCCACACAACAAAGTCACAAAACCCTGACCCGGTGACGAAAATCTGAGTTTGTGCCTGGCTGTAGTACTTGTGTTTCTTCTTCAAGTTTAACTTCCCATCAGTTAGCTGAAGACAAAAGTCGCTGTCATCTGTACATTCCTGCAGGATGGAGTTGTTTTGGTGCTTATATGTGCATTTGATTTCCAGACATCCTTTCCCACAACATGTGCAGTGAATGAGCCCATCAGGTGATGCCCCAACCTCCGGAAATGATGGATTTATGATAAACCCACATTGCTCCACTTTCAGGTTATCATGCTGGGAAGCTGTCAGTGTGACATAGGTCTGCCTTGCTTCTTCTTCGTGGTCTATCCCCCATCTGATGGCAGCTGTGGATGCTGTTTTTTTGGGGCAGCACACCCTCCTCACAGTTGACAAAGCTGGTCTGGCAACACTGGTGGACAAAACGGCATGGATGTTGGAAGCTGTTATTCTTCCTGCTCTTGATGTGTACCAGGCAGGGGATCGATGCTGCTGTCTTGTCTGAGCTTCCACCGCAACCACCTGTGCCTCTGTTACTGCTACCATGTGTGTGAGGCCCTCACAATGCTGCTGCAGGACAGACAGTTCACATCCATCCTTCCCCGGGTCACGAAGGTGCTGTAGGGACTTTGGGACTACACATGGCTTAACAGGGTCTGCATAATTTTGGTAGTAGCCCTCCATTCCAGAAAGGCAAACAGCCTTACTATGAGTATGTAAAATTTCAAGTAGAGGGGACAAGTTTGAAAGTGTCGTTGTGTGTCCACACGGAGTTGTGCAGCCAATACGAGTCCGTATCCCTGACATTGTGCTCTCTCCACTGATGCACTTGTCAAGCGCCCTCTTCTTAGCTGCGCCAGAGGAGAAGTCAATCTTGTAGCCCACCTCTGCTTGGACCTTGTCCACACTACTCGGAATCATCCAGTAGGCTGGAACATCAGTGACTGTCTTGGTACCCCGTATCCGCACTGCTACTTCAATCTTAAACAGGAGGGCCCCGACATGTGTGCAAGACTCCGCTATGCCAGCCATGCATGTGCAGTGTGCACACTCCACTTGCCCACTGGTATTGAGGATCACCCATGGCTTGAGTGGAGGTTCATTGAGGCGTTGAGAGTGCAAAACCTAAGACATAAATAACACTGATAAGCATAAAATGAATTATGTATATATATATATATATATTCAAATTGCCTTCACTTCACATTTACACACCAGTGAAAATAGTTGTAAGTTCATAGTCAAATCTCCAGTGTATTTTTTGTAGACATGTATTTTTTATCTCTTTACTAGTTCTTTATTTGTGTTTATATAATAAACTTGATTCTGATTTAGTACAGAAACTAGTCTAGAACAGTGCAAAAACAACAACAACAACAGCGTTTCGCCTGGAAATTACATTTAATAAAAGTAAACAACTTAACCAAAATGTTTCCTACGTAAAAAAAATAAAATATATACGACGCAGAGTTTACCTTTGCAGTGTTGTTTTTACGTTTAGTATGGTGACAGAAAGGTGTGTCTGGTGCGTGGTGATTACCTACCTTTGTGCGAACGACGATTTTCTGGTCGTCGAGTTTGTAAATCTCCAGGTCCTGAACCCAACCATTAGTAAACTGGTGATGGGCCTCAAGAGATTTATAATTTCGGAACTGCTCAAATGTGTATGCGCTCACACCACAAACAAGGTAAGAAAACACGTCAGGAAATGTTGTTTGCGGTAGCTTGTTCAGATCAGTCGACCACTCTTTGTGTTCGTACGGATCGAGCCCGTTAATTGCCTTTATTTTCTCCAAGTAGCGCTCCTTTGCTTCCTTGTTCAGCTTCTCTCGGTAGATAACCTTGAGCTTGATCTTCGCACGGTCCATGTGTGTTTGTTTACCTTTTTTCTTCTTCTCTATACAACCTTGTTTGGAAAACAAAGAATTACCGCCACCAGCTGCCTCTAGGAGTTATAACAGCCGTGTCCTAAAAGATGGCCGCCGCTACCCAGAATGCACTGCGTCATGACGCAGTTTCCCATTCTCTATACTTAAAAATACCCCGATGAAAATGAACCATGCTTTTACTATAGTAAAAGTGTAGTAACCATGTTTCTTTGGTTGGACTGATAAAGTTAACATTTGTACAGCCACAGTATTACTACAAATAAGTCAGACAGAAACATCAAAAGAAATACATAAAAAAGACACTTGCATGACACTGTACTACAGCCAGGGGCGTAGCCATCATTTCAAAAGTGAGGGGGACAGAATGTCAAGTGTAATACCAGTTTTTTTCAGAGTTTTGTTGACAGGTTTTTGCTTAATTGGCTTAATATGCTATTTATTTTTAAAGCAATAAAACAGAAAGAAAGAAAGATGTTCATTACTTTATATTGCACATGCAGGGTTTTTTCTGGCTCAAAACTAGGCGGAAGTGGTAAAATCCTGATCATGCATTTTAATAATAAGATAATTAAATTTGCATTTTTCATAGACCATCATATAGCCTACTGTGTTTGTGGGTGGAGCTCGGTACCCCTAGGGGGGTCCGGGGGCATGCCCCCCTGGAAGAAAATGTGTACATTTTAAAGATAAATTCATTAATCTGGTGCACTTTGAGTCACCCGAATCTGCTGTTAAAAATAAATAATCCACCCGCCAACCGCCCAAACCTATGATGGTATCTGATCATCACATTACAATTATTCAAACTACAATTATTACATCACTGTTGGAAAACACTCTTATCAGAATAAGTTTTTTACCTTTATAAAGGGCATTTTTTCCTTCATTTTATTAAATGTAACCTATGCTCCATCTTTCATTCCACATTATCTGTGATTCCCTATTTATTATTAATATAATACTATTTATTATTATCTATCTATCTATCTATCTATCTATCTATCTATCTTACTAAACTAAAACTTTCCAATTGAAAACCTTCAAACTTCAAGCTTTTAAAACTACTTCAAACTTTCTGGTTAGGCTTTTTCAAGAGAACTTAAAGTTTGTCATCATGTACACATGTTACAACGCTGCCTGATTCAAGCAGGCTGTTAATGCATGAAAATACAAATTCAGCATTAGGCTAACAATCACCATGTTTATTCTAATTTGAAGGGCTTTGATAACATCTGTGAAAATAAAAGACATTACGAATAAAAAAAGATTGAAAATAAACGCACGTTTGTGCGGGTAGTGAATATTTTCAATTTACAACAAAACTTGTTAATTATTCAACAAGAGAAATAGGCAGAGTTATTCATCATTGTGCAACACAATTCGGATACCACATGACAACTTACTTACAGCGCTTGACTTTTTCGTGAAAAAGGATCGAGTGAAGACTGAAGAGTTTTTTGCCGTTTTGAACTCATTGCGACCTCTATGAAAAAAAATGGATTGGGCGCGGGTGCGAGCATGGGCGTGTCGTGATGCACGAGTGACTGATTACCATGGAAACGTGAAAGTCACGTATGTAGATAGACTTGACTCTTTGGATTTTAAATCTCGATGTAGGCTATACACACCCGCGAAAACCTCAGCTTGTCGTGGACACACTTGCCCTATGAAAAAGTGCGGGGGACGAATTTACATTTTATAAAAAGTGGGGGGGACACGTCCCCCGCGTCCCCCGTGTAATCTACGCCCATGACTACAGCCTTTTTATTTATTGTTTTGTAGCCTGCAATGAGGCGCTCAGTATCTTCATCGGACCCTACAAGATAAACACGGTGCTTTATTGGCACAACATAAACCAATTAATATTACGAGACAATAAAATATAACTTTAATTAGGGTTAAACATTTGAATTCTTACACTTAAAAACTGAGGGCGCATCTCCGCTGCTCCATCCGACTACCTTTACATCAGAAGAATTCAAGATTCACCACCATCACCGCAAAGCTCCTCCCTCCCGCACGCAATGGGTTGTGGGCAATATTAGCCGTTAGAGTATGCATTGATCTGCACTTCGAATTCTAACCGGAAATAGTAGACCATCCGGGTATCTTTGGAATACTCATTTCAACATACTACGATTTGGGACGTACTAATTCTAGTTTCACATACTATTTAGGACGGATAGTATGCGAATTGGGACTCAGCAACTGTCTCACTTCAGGGGCTGCATCAGGTCTCACTGCGCAGACGCAGACGACGTCACTTCCTCAAGCCCCACTCGCGGCATTATTTAGAAGATGCAGCTGCAGTGAGTTAGCGTAAACGACAACAAACAAAGTTAAGTCTGACGCCCGTTTCACACACACTCCGTGTGCAGTGTGTATGAGGTGCAGGAGCAGCACACGCTATAGTGCTTTCACATGTGCTGCGTTTGCAGTGCGTAACTGATCCACGGCTGTACCACACACACATACTCACTATTTTTATTTAAAATACAGAAGTTATCAGCTACTTTTATTTACTTTTTTTAAATATGTCAGCATTGCGATTCTCTTTGTACACATATACACTCTTTAATAGACGTAATTCACGTTTAAACTCAATTTAAACAACGTATTATTCAATGCATTACTTTTATATAGATTTATATATTAAGTTGCTCAAGCAAGTGGTAAAATATTTAACCATATACTTATATTAAAATCGCAAACATTTTAAATTAAAACTTAAAATTGACATTTTTTTATTTAATACAATAAATCTTGCATGTCACAAAGAACTTGTTTTTCCACCTCCACGAATAAGACGAGTGTTACTTTTCTGTTTGCTATTTTTGCTTTTTTTCCATAGTAGTACACTATATTGACTGGGTTAAATAGAATTGCATTACTAAAAGGAGACTAAAATAAAATTTTCATTGACTAAAACTAGACTAAATGTCATCAGTTTTCGTCGACTAAAACTAAATAGTCATGGATAATTCTGACTAAAATAAGACTAAAATGCTCAGACTTTTAGTCGACTGAAACTTGACTAGACTAAAAAGAGTATGAACGTGACTAAAACTAATAAAAACTAGAATGACAGCTTGACACAAAGACTACACTAAAACTAAAATTAAAACAGGCCGCATAAAACAACACTAGTTTTGCGAGCGATTGTGATTTAGATTTAGATAAAGCTAGCGAAGTCAGATCAATGTGACAGACAAAATTAGTTAATATCAGATATCTGGTTGATGAGTACGATATGTTTAGCGATATAAACAACAAGGAATGATAGTAAATAGAGATTCAAAATGGAAAACTATATGGAGCTTACAGACGCAAACCACATGGCAGCAAGACAGCGAGGCAGACCAGAGCAATCAAAGCTGTGGTGTGAACTCTCCTAATCTCTAATATTGAGAACGAGTTTTAGAACTGTCTTTATCGTTATCATTATAGTTAATGTCCTTGCTGTGAACGGGCCTTTGAGCTGCAGATTCCTCCATCAACTCCCGCTGCCTCCAGTGCAGTGTGTGTGCAGGCCAGCGGGGGGAGTGGGACACACCACACACACACACTGATTTGACTTTGGCTTCTTTGGCACAAATGTATTTAGTGATATGATAAAATAATTTCTTATCAAAGTTATATTATTAGCAGTTTGTTCAGTGGGAAACTGTCATGACAGCATCAGTCTCCCATATCACAAATCCCTTGGTTTTTCCAAAGTGCCATCCCTCCATTCACACCTTGAGGAAACTCTTAAAGAAATACAAAAACTTTGTAACTTTTGTTTGTCTATCAGAGTGTATCTTTATGAAAAAGGGGGTAAAATGAAAACTTGAATTTCATTTTCTCTCTCTCTCTCTCTCTCTCTCTCTCTCTCTCTCTCTCTCTCTCTCTCTCTCTCTCTCTCTCTCTCTCTGACCGAGTGAAGGACATAGAGCCACATTCCTCACAGCACTAGTGTTTGCTTTAGTTACACAATATTTCGTTAATGTTGATGTGTGATTGGAATATCTCAGGAATACATGTCCAAAACTGTTTTGGACATGTATTCCTGAGATATATATATATAATAAAGAAGAATTATTTTAGGATCATTAAGATTTTTCATTGTGACTTTATTGTTACAATTACTGAGTGAAATTTTTAATGGTACTAAAATGGGCTTCTTTTTATGCAAAATACACTTTCCATGTCCTTGACAAGTTTTGTGAGATTCATTCTGAAGTATTCTTTGAGCTAAATATCTAAAAATCGACTACATTATATTTTCTTTTTTTAATTTACTTTTCCAGAAAAATCGTATTGAATTTACAGATTGGGGCACCATTAAATGTAAATTGTACACTTTACATAATAAATTATTTGTGTGAAAGAAATATCTATTAACAGACAGCTTAATGTTTTTAGTGTGCTGTAAATATGAAATTAAGTATTATTTATTGGTGGTATGCGTGTATGTTTGATTCCAGTGTTTTTGAGTTTCTCCACTGTAGTTTCCTTCATAGTTCTGTGTCCAGTGTGTGTTCACAGGTGTTTCTGTGTGAGAACTGAAATGCTTTATGACCAATTCTGGGTTTTGATTTAAAGGGAAACATGTTGTGAGTGGTGAATAATTTGCACAAATAGTTCTCATAAATAACATGTTTTATGTTGATGGCACATCTGGTTTATACTTAAAATCTTAAAAGGTTATCTATTGTCATTTCATGCGGTCACGTTTTGGAGGTGTATACTCTTAAATGTGTATATTGTGTCTGTGTTAAATAAACTTCATTGACATTGAAACTTTTGAACTTTTATTTTACCAGTTTATTTTAGACAGTTAATGTGGTTATGAAGGTTTATATGGTTATGGTCCAGGCTACAAAGTCACATTTGATTATAATTTCACGAGTTCTCCTAGCCTGGTCCTACCCATAGACAGTAAAAGAAATGGACACAGCGACCCCATTGGATTCAACGGAGAAAAGTGAAGTCAATGAGAAGCTCTCACTTCCTGATGGCTGAGCGTACTGCGCAGACTCAAACTGAGCTTGACGACGTAGATGTGATGTGAGCAACCCGTCTGTCTTCTAGTGGCTGTGCCGAGAGAAATCTGAATCATTCCCTTCTGAATCTTGCAGAGACGGAGAGTGTGAGTAGGAGGTGTCCATGAGCTAGGAGCAGGAGAAACTTTTGCTAAGTATTCTGATTAATTATTTTGTCATTTTGCCTCCACGTCCCCCCGATTGCCCGTGAGCTTCTCCTCCTGTCCATAATCTCTCTACTGTGCGACAGAGAGTCGCGTGGTTATGACGCAATCGTTAGCCTATTTTTCAAAAACTGTTTCTACGGGGCCATAACAGAAGATAAGAGGTAATGGAGCCTTTTATACATTTTCGTGTTTCTTTAGAAATAAATAATGGACAAATGGAGTCTTTAAACGCCTCAGATTTAAAGTTATTCGCTGTCAAAGTGACGCCAAAATGAATGGGAGTCAATGGAATGCTAACAGCAGGTGATGGTCTGCTAATCAATGGCGGCCCCCGGGGAAGCTTCAGTTTCCGGCTGAAATATTACCCCCTTGGTCCTACCAGACTCTCGTACATTTCATTTGTACAGAGAGTCTGGCCATTCTCCATTGACAAGCGTTAACTTCCTTGAAGGCAGGTACTCTGTTGAAGTTTAAAACTATTGGATCTGACCAGAGCCACTCTGGATCTGCCATAACCAATCGCTAACGTTTGGTTGTGACGTAACCCTACAACTCAAACTAGCGCACAACGTCATCGTTCTCAGCCACTCCCTCTGTTCCCTGATTGGACCGGTAAAAATTTGGCCTGAGAAAACCCACGACTATACCGCAAACATAGAGGAAGAAAGAGAAATAGAGTAAAAGATGGGTAGGTGGAGTGGAGGGATGCCGGAAAAACTGTCTCTGGGACGGTGCAATGACTGGTGCTTATATACACAGCAAACACTCCAGTGTTAAATTAACACTCCTGGGAGTTTATATGAGTCCACACTCAAGAGTGTAAAGTGTTAAAATATGAGTGTTAAATTAACACTCAAGAGTGTTAAAGTTAATGAGCTAATTAAGTGATTAATTTAGTGATGATTGAGCATTATTGAAGACACCTGATGTTAACAAGCAGAATTACTGAAGGAGAAAATCACAAATTGTAAGCCACCATTATGGTGATCAGTATTTGCTTTAGTTGGGCTCTTGACCCTTATATTATTAACTTTAGATTTTGTTTGGCTTTTGTTAGTGAGTTATAACAGCCAGATGAACAAAAAGTGATCTGATGGTGTTGGTTATGTTATGACAATCATCATTTGAACTTGATCACTAAACTCATTAAGACCCTTATTTCTGACTTAGATTTATGTTGTTGATTACAGCATAACTGTGATTCTACATAGATATCCAGAATTTTGATTTAATTTATATAAATTTCTTAAAAGTTGTTTTGAAAAAAATTTAATAAAAAGTCTTTCTTTTAGGCACACACAGACATCAAGATTCAGTGTATGAATCTCAACAATGGTGACGAGCAGAATATTCAATTAGGAAAAGGAAATTACTTAGACAATTCAGATCATAATTTATTCATACCGCAATGCATGATTGGAGCCATTAATGAGTTGTGATTGGTGGCAGCCACTGCAACATGCTTTATTATTGTCACCATTGTTGAGATTCACAGGCTGATTATTGATGTCTGTGTTTCTAAAAAAAAATATTTAAAAGTCTTTTGATCAGAACAATGTTTATTAAATATTTTGGATTATATAAAAAAATTCTGAAAATTATTTGCTATAGAATCACAGAGCTGCTGTAACAAGTTAAACCAAGCTGTCTCAATAAGTTTTGTTTTTCAGATCACAACATGATTATGTCAAAACATAACCAACACTATCAGATCACATTGTCTCTTTGTTCATCTGACTGTTATAAATCAATAACAGCAGACAAGCAACATTTAAAGTAAACATACAAGGGTCAAGAGCCCAACTAAAGCAAACACTAATCACCATAATGGTGGCTTACACTTTGTGATTTTCTCCTTCAGTGATTCTGCTTGTTAACATCAGATGTCTTCAATAATGCTCAATCATCACTCAATTAATCACTTAATTAGCTCATTAACTTCAACAGTGTTAATTTAACACTCATATTTTAACACTTACCAGTTTTTGCTATGTACTGTACGCTCGTAATGATGATTGACAGGAGTGAATGATTAGGCTCCTCCCAAACCTAAGTTTGGATCTTCATTTATCCTATCCCATAGCAGTTTAGTTTAGGAGCGAGGTAGGAAAAGGATCTACCTCCTTTTGTGAATTTCTTGATTTTGGGTACAATCAACAGGACAGAATTTTGCCGTTGTTGTGACCGTGAAGGATTATAATACAATAAAGCAAGGCAGTTCAAGGCTTTTTATTTAATAATTAGTGTAATAAATGGTACAGAATGCCATGTATGCCAATAACAACTGAACTTTTATTCGGCACCTGCTCTCACCAGCACAGCTTTAACCTCTAGCCCCCTCACCTGGGAAGTGCCACACATTACAATTAGCAGAACTGAGACAAAACCTGACAGGTGGTTATAATGTAGATTAAATTGGGCTATGATCATATTTCACGTCTCTAATAAGTACTCTAGGATCTGCATTCTGAACCAATTGGAGGTTATTTATAGAGCCAGCAGGACAACCACTCAATAAATCACTGCAAAAATAAAATCTGGAGGTTATAAATACATTAATTAGTTTTTCAGCATTTGAAACAGATATTTGTTGTAGTTTCTAAGGTGAAAGAAGGCTGAGGAAACATATTCCATGTTTCCTGATAATGTCCCAAAGTGGAAGCATATACGATGAAAAAAGCAGAGGGCCTAATACTGATCCCTGTGGCACTTCATATATAACTTATGTGCTATCTTACATCTCTTCACAACACAGGAAAACTGGCAATTGGATAAATATAATCTAAACCATGCTAATATCTGCTCACAAATGCCAACGTGGTTCTCAAGCCTATCCAAAAGAATGTTGTGGTCCACAGTGTCAAAAGCAGCACTACGGTCAAACTATATTAGTAAAGAGATGCAGCTACTATTAGCCCTGCTGAAAACCCAGCATAAGTTCCGTGTTGGTCCAGGCACAATGCTGGTCTATATGGCACTCCCATGCTGGTGACCAGCAAACCAGCATCCCATGCAGGTCCCAGCACGAAAGATATACTGAAGACCAGCAATGCTGGATTTTTCAGCAGGGCAGAGGATCAAGCTTATACACTTTTATTCAAAATCTCTTTGAGTTCAGTTCATACAGGTTAAGTCCACCTCAAGTAACCTTAGGTGTAGTTAGGTCAAGGCTGTGTGATTTCTTATTGCTTGCTTTTAGAGGATTGATAAATCATTAACCAATCAAGTTTAGCCACTACAACACACTACACCATCCCACACTAATGGTGTAATTTATAGTAATATCTTCAGAATTACTGAGAAGTCTAGTTTCAAATATCATTATTTTGAAGTGTTGGTGCTTAATGTAACACTATCTAGTGTAAATAATAAATCCAGTTTGAGATTTGTGCTAGCTACTGTATACAGGCCACCAGGGCACCATTCAGACATTATCAAAGAATTTGCTGACTTTTTATCAGAGTTAGTACTGGCTGCAGATAAAGTACTAATTGTTGGTGATTTTAATATACATGTAGATAACGAAAAAGATGCATTGGGATTGGCATTTAAAGACATTCTTAACTTTATTGGAGTTAGACAACACGTGTCAGGACCCACTCATTGTCGTAATCATACTTTTCCAGCACTTTAGACACAGTTGCTCCGTTGCGCTTAAAGAAGATTAAAGAAAATAGTCCAACGCCGTGGTACAACGAGCACACTCGGGCCCTTAAGAGAGCAGCCAGAAAATGGAGCGTAGCTGGAAGAAAACAAAACTAGAGGATTTTCGCATTTGATAATATTCTGAATGTTCCAATCCAACTTGGATTACTGCGTGAATCATAATCATACACTGTTCGCTCGTTGGCCAGAGGAGAACTGGCCCCCGACCTGGAGTTTTGGTTCCTTGCCATTGTCGCCTTTTTTCGCCTTTTTTCGCCTTTTTTCACCTTTGTTGCCATTGGCTTTTGGCCTGCTTAGTTGGGGACATTAAATTTAACATTTAATTTAATATTCAACAATAATATTGATCTGCCTGCATTGACACCATTATATGAGAACTGAACTGAGCTGGACGATGACATCACAGTTTTGCAGCTATATATAGATAAATTAACTAAATTAATAACTTCTTTACAACAAAATGAAACATCACTGAACTTACTTAAGCTGGACTGTGACGCTGTTTTCTTCTGGAAACAAACTTTGTTGCATTTTCCTGTTTTATTTGTAAAGCTGCTTTGAAACAATCTGTATTGTAAAAAGTGCTATATAAATAAAGGTGACTTGACTTGACTTGACTATTATACATTTTTAAGGCCAGACAAGTAATTTGTTGAGGTCAATTTGTAAAGAACGACTACACGCCTGCGCACATATTTATTCAAACGCACATACCTATAGACTAAACACGTAATACACATGTTCATGCCGTCTGCGTTTTATCAAGGTTTGTGTTTTTGCAGAGATAACTTTTTTCCCCAACATTTTTCAAGGCTTGTACCTTGGAATCTATTTCAAGGTTTGCGTTCTCGAGCCGCCAGGCACTGTTGTTGTGCGGATGAACAGGCCGGAGCGCGGTAAGGGTTTTCTGTTAGAACGGTGTTGTGTAAGTTTATAACTAATGATCTTCGCAACAGAAGTGAATCAATCAAAACTAACTTTCCCTTACAAAAAATACGTTTATTCAAGTGTTCTATTAGTATACTTCTTTTAAACTAAAAATAAGAAAGTATATTTTCAGTCTACATTTTATATACTTCTCAGAAATATACTTAAAATTACACTTAAGTGTACTTGACTTATACTGAGAGAAAAGTCCAAGGATATTTGGCCTGTACTTGTACTCAATCTTTTGATTGAGATATACTTAAAAGTATAATTAACTGTTCAAAGTATACTTGGCTTGTAGTTGTGTTAAATCTTTTGATCGAGTAGCCTATTAAATATACTTTTTTACATCGTTTTTCATATAGTCTTATGAAACTTACATTGTTTGAAAATATTGATTAGAATATTGATATAAAACAGAAATATTTCTAATTCTGCGTATCTGAATTTTTGTGTAGATTACTTTTAGAATTTACTTTAATTCTACTTTACTCTTTCCCCACCATTGCATGCATTTTCCAGCCATTCATCCACTCTTATACGGTAGGGGGCGCTATATGACATTACATTATTGTAATGTCAATATGTAATTACATTCACATTTATATGGGAACATGTATGTGAAAAATATGTACACAATAAAATATAAAATTTTGTTAATATTACATGTAATGCTATTTTTGTCTATTTATAAATATTTTATGTTCATTAACATATAGCCATACATGGTCAAAGCATATATTGCAGTATGTTGAAAAATATAAGCACTAGTTTCCCATATATGGAAAAGTATTATGTAATATATCACATTATATTTTGCAGTATATTCCCATATATTTTTGTTCTTTAAGGGGCAAGCATCCAGCATTCATTGCATCCAGGTGGGACATTTGATCATGTGAAAGAGTTCCTCTATGGGGATGAGGAGTGGAAAGTAAAGTGGGAGAAAATGTGACAGCATCCTGGGAACGCATCCTAAAGCACTCACAGTGACATCATGGGAGTTCCCACATTTCCACACCCAAACACACAGAGGTCATCCAGGAATTAAATGAGACGCTCAGTAGCCGCGTTTCCACTGTCGGGCCAGGGCCGGGCTAGGGCTAACAGCGAGCCGAGCCGGGCCAGTGGCCTCGGGCCTCAAGCACCGGGCTTGCGTTTCCACTGCCGGGCCATTAGCCCTGCAGCGCTGCCCTAAACCCCGCCCTTAACACGCCTTCCTGGATCAAATGTCATACAACCCCACCCATTTCAGCGGGAATTATGATATTCATTCAGGCAGGAAGTTAGGAAGTTAGAAAACTTAGATTTTAAGAAGATAGCATGTATTAACTCACCGTCCGCGGCTGCCATAGTGTCCCGACTTGTCTCTCCACTAACAGAGGGACGGTGACCCAGTACACCGTCCATCAAGTCGAACCATGGAAAGTTCCTTCTCTGGGCACCGTTTTGTCCATTTTGCGTTTTAATCGCCTTGTACTGCGCCCGCAACTTTTTTATTTTTTCCCGAACTTGAAGCGTTGTTCGCTGAATGCTTAGCTTAGCAAGTTCAGCAACGATGTATTTTATAACGTCCTCGTTTCTGCACACGCCGTCAAATTGACGGTGTACCCTTTCTTCTGCCCAAATGCTCCGAAGAGCTTTGGTATCTTCGACAGACCAGTACAGGCGATTCTCCATTTCGAGCAGCGTTTAATTTTCGCGATTTAAAAAAGTGAAATGTGCATCTTGCCGCAGACCATAACTTTCCCTAACACCGATAAACTCCGCCTTTTACCTTGACCACGCCTCTAGCCCGAGCTGGCCCAAGGTATTCGATGGGCCAGAAATCCTGGCCGTTGGCCCCGAGTAAGCCCCGATCAAGCCCCGGAAGTGACAGTGGAAACGCGACTGGCCCTGGCCCGACAGTGGAAACGCGGCTAGTGTTCAATGGGAAGCAGTGGGAGAAACACACAATGAAACTCAGGAACCCTGACAGTCACACAGATTCAAGGCTGAGAAAACTATTCATGTTATTTTTTATATATAAATTGTGTCAGTGTGAAACATGGGATCCTTTTGGTGATATCCTCATGTTTCATTTTTTAAACAGTATTTATAACTAGCTGTATATAAACACAGTAGGCGAGGCAAGTTTATTCATATAGCACATTTCAGACACAATGGTAATTCAAAATGCTTTACATAGAGAAGGAATTTAAATTGACATTAATCACAACAGATGCATAAGGTAAAAATATAATGTATAAGATATAAAAATAACTATAAAAGCAGAGAGTCCTGAATCACTAAATTCGGTGCGCCTCTGTCTGAATGGAAGAGTCAGAGAGCTTCGGATCGCGAGACACACTAGTAACAATTCCCGACTTCCTAGTGACTGTCGCCTCTGATGGCTTTCTGTAATCACCGTCTCACTTCCCAATCCCCTCAACTCTTCCAACCAGACAGCCCTAACCAAAAATCAAAACAGCATAAGTAAAACAGTTCTAAAAAGAATAAAAAGATGTTAGATAAATAAGATAAAATGCAATCAGTCGAACACACAGTGGCACAGCTAGTGCTCAGTCAGTAAATGCACACAGTGTTTTGAGTCTGGATCTGAATGTTACTGTTAAAGCACATCTGATCTCTTCTGCTGGTTCCAGACTCAGCAGACTCTCCTTGCTTTGAGTGAACCACTGGTATTATTTCTAACTGACGTTATCCTGATGATCAGACTCATCTGTTAGTTGTATATTCGATGAGCATATCTGCAATGTATTGAGGTCCTAGACCATTGAGTGATTTATAAACAAGTAACAGTACTTTAAAATCAATTCTAAACGCAACTGGAAGCCAGTGCAAGGACCTGAGGACTGGTGTGATAGGTTCATATTTTCTGGCAGCAGCGTTCTGTATGAGCTGCAACTGTGTGTGTGCATGTGTGTGTGTGTGTGTGTGTGTGTGTGTGTGTGTGTGTGTGTGTGTTTGTGTACAGGTGTCATAAGCCATTTTAAGCCATTTTGCTAACTTCAGCACAAGAGAAAAATGTATTAAGCATTTTTGATTATATTTCTTTAAAACTTTTGGTAACACTTTATTTTGATGGTTCCTTTTGAACATTCTACTGACTATAAGTAACTTTGCAACTACACGTCAACTTATTCTAACCATAACCCTACCAGTCTACTAATACTCTACTAACACTCTAATGAGAGTTAGTACACATGTAGGTGCAACATTACTTATAGTCAACAGAATGTGTTAAAGGGACCATCAAAATAAAGTTTAACCAATTTTCTTTTTTATAGACATAAGCCTCGTCTGGATATTCAGTTCAGACTGATGTCTGTTCAGAGTTGAGCTCTATGTGTGTTTGTTTGGTCTGAGTGTTGAGATTCTCTCTACAGACTAGCACACACTGGAGAGGCTCTGAAATCACTGTCAGACTCAACAAGCAGAGAGACATCACGGATAAAGACATCTCGTTCAAAGACATTGGCATGTGAAAGATGAGGACAGTGAACCAACACACATGGTAAATAGAGCACAACTACGGTAACCATGGTAACAAGAAACAACGATGCGCCTGGTCTGTTGTCACTGACAGGTGTTCTGGCAGGAGTGGGCGGGGCTTTGCATGTGATTATTCCTGTGACAACCAATAAACACACAGGTACCAGAATTGAGCCAAAAGCGAGATAAAAAACATAACCAGGGCCAATGAAAGCCCCCAATAATGCACAGATTACAGGAAAAATAAGTATAATGATGGAGATTATGATGTAATAACAAATCTTAGCAGAGATCAGTGGATATTTCAGTGTCAGAACCCCCTCCAGAGACACCAGCTGTTGCAGGTGAACGCCACACAATTTCAGATAACAATATCCATAGATTATAATGTATGAGTGAAAGACATGGAAAAACCTGAAAGAAAGAAGCATTGACACTGTATATATATACAGGAGCAGTTGCAACAGGTCACAGAGGAGGAGGAGGATGATGAAGGCTGAGATCCGGCCTCTGGTCTTTCTCTGAAGATGCACTAAATAAAAAGCCCAAATCAGACACGGCACCCCCACACACACAGCAGTGATGATGAAGATGGACAGTCTGATGTGAAAATCTCTGTCGTAGTCCTCCATGGTCTAAGTTTACTGCTGCACTTTCTGAAAGAAAAGAGAGAAAAAACTTTTAAGAAGAACACCTTAAGATGGTTTTAGAGTGGGTTGGGTTGAGAGACCAGCTAAACCAGTTTACTATAGCAACTGACAACTGTCGTATAGTAAAGTCCCAATTATCTTGATGGTTCTACAGATATCTTATCAGATTGTCCTGTGGTGTGAGGTGTGTTAAGACTGAATCTGCTCGGAAGAAAGTCGGGGCAACAATGATCTCAAATTGTAAAATATCCAACATGCTGAATATTTAGAATCATAAAATCCTGTTGTGTGAGGTGAACAGCGAGGACAAACACACACACACACACACACACACACACACACACACACACACACACACACACACACACACAATTCAATCTTCAATCTTCAGCTTGCTGGCAGGAGATGTCAATAACAGGTCACATGACCTTCCGCCCCAATTAAGACAACTACTGAAAGAATGCAGATTTATTCATTTAGGCTCATTAAATTAAATAAGTTACAATAATTTTACATTTTCTGTAAATTGTTTAAAAATACTTTGAATAAATTAACATATTTATTTATTTTCATCCAGATCTGAATGTTTGGCTCCTGTCAGTTTAGTCCAGCTGCTATTGAGCTCCAAGGATAGTTTATAGTCAAATTAAATACAATTAAATGATAGCAAATTTAAATTATCACAAAATATTTTAATAATAACAATCTGAAAGCAGAAACTAGCCCGACTGACTTCTGTTAATCAGCTAAGCGGACACAGTTATAAGCTGACAATCTCAGAAATACTAAATGTTTGCAGATTTTTTTTCCATCGTGCGGCCGATTCGTCCAGCTGAGACCTCACTTGACGTGGAGAGCGAACGAATGGAGCTACCCATGCCAGCACCGAAGGTATCCACAAGACACGGACCAGTCTATTTCCAAGACTCCCTGAATGCCGCAGCACCGAGAGAGCCAAGGCAGTGGGCTGATCCGAAGATGCCGAGCTTCCAGGAGGGGGAAGACATTGAGAATTATCTTCGGCGGTTCGAGCGTCTGGCCAGGACCTGGAGGTGGCCCGAGGAGGAGTGGAGCTACCGTCTGGTCCCGTTGCTGACAGGGCGAGCATTGGAAACATACCTGGCAATGGACGAGGAGGAAGCTGAGGTCTACACTGATCTGAGGGAAGCACTGCTGGAGAAGTTCAATATATCTCCAGAGACCTACCGCCAGCGCTTCCGATCGTCTACAGTCCCAGCTGCAGAGTCGCCAACAGAGACTTACCACCGGCTAAAGAATCTGTACAAGCGGTGGGTGCGACCGGAGGAGCACTCCAAAGAGGAGATCGGAGAGGCCATCATCCTGGAGCAGCTTCTTCGGGTGCTACCCTACGACGCACGCACCTGGGTGAGAGAGCACGAGCCGAGGTCAGGACTGGTGGCAGCAAAGTTGGCTCAGCAGTACCTGAATGCTCATCGCGGCGGTCTTCGTACTCAACCACTCAAAGGTACTGTACGTGGTGTTTCACATAACACTGGGGCTGAAAGGGGTCGTGTGGAACTAGCTGACCAGGCACAAGGTCCAAAATCAACAGCCAAAGACTTGCTTTGCTTTTACTGCCAGCAGCCGGGCCACAAGGCAGCTGTGTGTCCCGCTCGCAAAGCGAAGCTTACGGGGTTTTGTTATGTGCCTAGAGAAGGGGACTGTGATTTTGACACTGTGGGGGAGGGTCAGATTGTATATGAGGTGATTGCTAATGGACATGCACTAAAAGCACTCTTGGACACTGGAAGTTCTCTGTCAATGTTGAAATCATGCTTTGTAAATAATGTCAATTATGTGAACACTACCTCTGTTCAATGCGTACATGGGGATGTAAAGCAGTATCCCCGAGCTGAGATAATGGTAGAGGTACAGGAACAAATGTACCTGCTTAATGTTGCCATAGTGGACAATTTACCAGCTGATATGATTCTAGGAAGAGACTTACCAGTGTTATATGAACTCTTGCAACCCACCATCAAGGACTCTGAACATTCTTTTGCCACTGCCACTGTTAATTTGTCATGTCCTGCTCTTACTCGAGCTCAAGTCAGGGCAGGTCTGCAGCCACTGCCAGACTTGGATGGTAGTCTGTTGCAGGGAGGGACCAAAGGCCCTAAAAAGTCACGGCGCCAAAGGCGGCTTGCAAAGTACCTGGGTACCCCAGCCTCTGAAGCCTCGGTGGAGGGCCTTGAAGTTAATGGCTGGAAGGTCCCAGGGAACATAGCACAACTCCAAAGGGAAGATGAAACTTTAAAACCTTTATTTGTCAAAGCTGAGTGTGGAAAGAATTTGAATCTGTGCAAAGAAGAATATGTAGTGATGAATGGTGTGTTGTATGTGCGAACGAATGATGTGACTCGTCTGATTGTACCATCTTGTTGTCGATCTCTTGTTCTGCACCTTGCACACACTGTTCCATGGGCTGGCCACCTGGGCCAACAGAAAACATATGCACGTATTGGCTCACGCTTTTACTGGCCCACACTATACACTGATGTACAAACGCACTGCAACACATATACTGTCTGCCAAAAGACGAGTGCTGTATCCCAGCGGAGCAGAGCACCCCTGCAACCCCTCCCTGTCATCTCTGCACCTTTTAGGTGGATCGCCATGGACATTGTGGGACTATTGGAAAAGAGCAGTGCTGGACATCGCTACATCCTGGTAGTCAACGACTACGCCACAAGGTATCCTGAGGCCTTCCCACTCCGTTCTATCACCACAACGAAGATCATCCATGCCCTGGTTCAACTCTTCTCCAGAGTCGGCATACCTGAGGAGATCCTGACAGACCAGGGTACGAATTTTACCTCACGACTGATGGGGCAGCTGAACAAGCAGTTGGGCATAAAAGCCATCCGAACAACTCCATATCACCCTCAGACGGACGGTCTGGTGGAGAGGTTCAACCAAACCCTCAAGAACATGTTGCGGAAGTTCGTTGCGGACACAGGACGAGACTGGGACAAGTGGCTACCGTTTGTTCTCTTTGCCTACCGAGAGGTACCCCAAGCATCAACGGGATTCTCACCGTTTGAGCTCCTCTACGGATGGCAGGTACAAGGACCCCTGGACCTGCTGAAGAAAGGCTGGGAGGAGGAACCTACATCGAAGATGGAGGAGAAAGGTGGCATCGTACAATATGTGCTAGAGATGCGAGATCGCCTGGAGCAGTACAGAGAACAAGCCGAAGAGAACCTACAGGAAAAACAACGAGCACAGAAAAGATGGTATGACCAACGCGCCAGGCTACGACAATTCCAACCGGGGCAGAAGGTATTACTCCTGTTGCCAACTTCGACGAGCAAGCTACTGGCTAAATGGCAAGGACCATACAGCGTCGTCCGCAAGATGGGGCCAGTCACCTATGAAGTTCATCATCCGGACAAGGGCAAGACCAGGCAGACCTACCACGTGAACCTACTAAAGGAGTGGAAGGAGCCACCCGGTAAGGGACCCGAAACATCTCTTCTGGTGAGGAAGGTGGAGGTGGAAGAGGAATCAGAGGATGCAAAGAGGCAGCCGTCTGTGGTGAATCTATCGCACCTAGAAGACTCCAAGAGGAAAGAGCTGCAGCACCTCCTGAACCAGTTTCCCGCTATGTTCCGTCAGAGGCCTGGACGGACTGAGCTAACCCAACATACCATCCACCTTTCAGATCCAACACCATCACGCCAACGTCCTTACCGGGTGCCTGAGAGGCTGGTGGAACCTTTAAAGGAAGAGATCAAGGTGATGAAGGAGCTAGGAGTGATAGAACCTTCAACGAGCGAGTGGAGCAGCCCGATGGTGATCATACCCAAGAAGGATGGATCCCTGCGTGTCTGCATCGACTTTCGCAAGCTCAACGCCCAATCTAAATTCGATGCATACCCCATGCCAAGAATAGATGATCTGCTGGAGAAAATTGGAAGAGCTCGGTACATCACCACGTTAGACCTGTGTAAGGGATACTGGCAGGTACCCCTCAACCCTCAGTCCAGACCATACTCCGCATTCCGAACACCATTAGGACTATATCAATTCACAGTCCTTCCTTTTGGCCTGCACGGGGCACTAGCCACATTCCAGAGGCTGATGGACAGAGTCCTCCAAGACTGTGAAGACTGGTCCGCGGCGTACCTGGATGACGTGGTAATCCATAGCAATTCTTGGGAAGAGCATCTTCAACACCTCCAACAAACCCTAAAGAGGATAGAGGAAGCAGGATTGACATTAAACGTTTCAAAATGTGAGTGGGCAAAGCAAGAGGCAAACTACCTTGGATATCACTTGGGCAGCGGACAACTGAGACCACAGATTGACAAGGTGGAGGCAATCCGAAAGAGCCCACACCCAAAGACCAAGAAAGAAGTGAGGTCATTCCTAGGACTGGTAGGCTGGTACAGGAGATTTGTACCAAACTTTGCCTCCATTGCAGTCCCCCTGACTAACCTGTTGTCAAAACCGGTGAAGAACCCTATTAGATGGACTGATGACTGCGAGACAGCTTTCACAACGCTAAAAGACAAGATGTGCTCCAGCCCAGTCCTGCAGAGTCCAGACTTTTCTCAGAGGTTCCTGGTGCAAGTAGACGCATCCGCAACAGGGATTGGTGCGGTCCTTGCCCAGGGAAGCGCTGGAGAAGAGAGGCCAGTTGTTTACCTCAGCCGGAAGCTACTGCCCCGGGAAACTAGATATTCGGCGGTCGAGAAGGAAGGTCTCGCCATCAAGTGGTCCCTGGACAGCTTACGCTACTACCTCCTTGGTCGAGAATTCGATCTAGAAACCGACCACCGGGCCCTAACCTGGATTCAGTCCATGAAGGACCACAATGCCAGAGTCACACGGTGGTACCTCGCCCTGCAGCCGTACTGCTTCAAGATACAGCACCGACCGGGCAGACTCAACGTGGTAGCCGACTACCTGTCCAGGTTTCCGGCCAGTACGCGGCTAGGAGAGGGGAAAGGTGATGTGATAAAGTCACATTAGCTGCCACCGCTGGGGAAGCAGCACTGGCACAAACACATACATGCATATATACGCACATACATACTGACCTCATTCATCAACATCTCGTTCCTCCCTGCCATAGACGCTATCATAGGAACGGGTGCTCACGCGATGATGATAGCACCTGGACATTCATCCATTTCTCCACTCTCCCTTCCATATTCATTCCCCGGTCATTTCCTACACTTACATTGCACTGTCTGGTTGTTTCGTTCGTGTTGTTTGTCCGTGTGGGCGTAGTCAGTCTTCCGGCGCCATCGGCCGAACCGAACGATCGAGCGGCGGCCGTTTATGACGTCATGGCAGGGTCGCGTCGGCGCATCGAAACCGGAAGCAGACGAAACCATTGTCTAGTGTGAATAGGTGTGTAGTCAAATGGAAAAATTATGTGTTAAGTGTATTATGTGTGAATGTATTATGTGTTTTATTTGGGTATATGTGTATTATTAATATATATAATATATTGGGAAGGGATAATCAAATAGATGAAGTATTTGTGTGTGTATTAATTGTTATATGTTTCGGGAATTGGTGTGTCCCAAAAAGGGGCGGGGTTTGGCCTATTTAAGCCAAGGCCAAACCTAAAGTCATCACTTGTTAACCAAGTCAGAAAGCGAGAGTGCAACTGTGGTGCCTCAAGCGAACAAAACCTTTGTGTACTGTAGATACGTTTTTTGTTGAAGAGTTTTCGTCTTTATCTTTTTGTTGTTGTACTTTTAGGTTTTTTTTTCTTTCCCTTTTTGTGTGCACCTGTACATATACTTCACTGTGGACGGTCTTCTTATTGGCACTGTAAATAAATTCCACCTTGCACGAAGTGCTTCTGCGGGTGCGCCATCCTTTTACATCCATACACGGACTCACATTTCTCCCCGAAGGCGAGCTGGTGGGCTCGTCTTCATCACACTTTATTATCCCCATCTGGTCATTGAAGTGAAGGTCTGCTAATTCTGGGCCTCATTGCAGAAGGTCATGGGGACCACTATGTTAGTCTTCATGGGACAGTATCTCCATTTATTCAGTCTATTAAGGAGGCAGAGTCGCAACTTGTCTTGTCTCCAATACTAACTGTGGCCCTATTCCTCACTCAAACATGGACCATGGCTTTCATCCTGGCCGTATTCCTGATTCAGATATGGACCTGGTCATAATCCTATCAATGACACTAACAGATATCCTTGTGTCAATGCTAATCTTAGTCTTGACTCTTTGGCTGTTAGCCCATATTTGCCTCTACTTTCATCGATTATTAAGATTTGTCTGTCCATGGACATGTCTATGCTTCACACTTTTAATAAAGTCTAAGCCATTTTCAGAGAGCTTCCCCAGCCATTCTTCTGGTATACACTGTTAACCCTTGCTGTAAAAAAAGGCCAAATTCTGACAATATCATACAATTTTCCATTAAAACAGTAATATACCGTATAAAACAAAAATAGCCTACAGGAATATACTGTGAATTACACTCAGAGGCTGTTTTCCCAATAACACCCTATACCCTCATTCACTATTCCCTACATTGGTTCACTAATATAGTCCACTTGACAGATTGAATGAAAAGAAGTGAGTGAATTGAGACACTGATGAACACCTGATAAGCAGAATCACTGAAGGACAGAGAAACAAGAACAGAAAAGAGAAACACAAGAACTACAACTGACTTCCAGCAACACTGAGTGTGAAACCAGTTTACAAAACAGTTTAACATTATTTCTTTCGTACAAAAGTTATTGTTGAGAATTAACAGATATTTAGTTGTTGATGTTTTATTGAAAATAATAAAGTTTGTTGTCACCATGATGGAGATCAGTATTTGTTTTAGATGGTCTCTTGACCCTTGTCTTTCTAACATTACATTTTCTCTGGCTGCTTTAACTATGTATTTAAAAAACACATTTGTTATGGCAATTAAAAGTCAAGAGAATGTCATGAGGTGGAAGGATGAACCCAATTGCAGACAATATGCAAACACACAAGGTTTATTTATAACAGAAAACAGGGAAAACAAAGCCCACGAGGGGGTAAAACAGAGGTAAGGAAGGTTGACTAACAAGCAAGACAATAACTAGACTAAGAACTGGGATATAGGCCTACTACATTCAACTCTTCAGACAAAAACTCTTACTTGACAAGGAACTCTCAGCAATGGTACAAACACAGGCAGGTAACACATTGATTGACAATGAACCGACACAGGACAGAAAACATGAGGGGATTAAATAGGGAGCAAATGAAGAGGGCAACAGGTGATAACGGTGAAACAATAATGACTAAACAAGGATAACAAGGGGGCGGGGTAAGTAACGAGAACCACAAGCACATGGCCCAAACAAATGGCCATGTGCTTGTACACAAAACATGGGTCTGTCATGATCCTGCCTCAAGACTAGAGAAATACAAAGACACAAGGGCAGAATCATGACAGAGAAAGATGATCAGGTGTTTTTGACTGTTGTGATGATTACATAATCATCCTGGACATGTCTGATTATCTGATCTTAACTAGTGAATAAGCATTGAATTTGTGGGTATTTTGTATTTATCATACTGTATATCTGTTAATCTACAACCTGTATATTTGTCATCATAATCAATATAACCGCAATCATTCACAAACCATGTGTGTGCACACAAGTGTGATCTGCAAAAACACAGCTCAAGCAGCAAGAGAAATACTAATGTTTAAAAGTCAAGGGTTAGCATCCCAACTAAAGCAAGCACTGATCTCTATAATGGTAACTTCAAACCAAACATTTTCAATTAAACATCTCAATAACAACTTCTGTAGATGTATGACAGAAATAAAGTCATACTGGATAATAATAAGTGTAATAATGTGTAATGGCTGGAAGTCAGTTGTAGTTCTTCTCATTCACTTATTTCACTTATTCACTTATTATTCAACATATTCCCTTAATTATCTCACTGCAACACTGCATCAATGTTACTTTTTACTCTCTGTAGTGTGGATTTCCCTGTGGGGTTGAAAGGGTTAACAGTGTAAGATAAAAAAGTCACACCCACTGAATGTATTTTAACAGTAATAAACTGTAAGTTATAAAACAGGTTTATACTGATAACACTGTTGCCAGTAGTTTACTGTAAAATCTTGTTTTTTGGGTCACCATTGTGCTGAAGAGTAGAGCCTGTGCTTCAGTCCAGGAGAAGATCTATAGACATTGATGATACGCTGCATGTTGCTTTATTTAACAGGTGGTGACTGTGTAGTTGCTGGTCCAGTGGAAATCTCTTTATGTGCAATAGTTTTTTAGTGGTCTCAAATGAAGTAAGTTCACAGTAATACTTTGCTCACATTATTTATGCATTATCAATTTTAGTTAATACACTTAAATGACAGTTGGTCAATTTAAGGCAGTCGGTTTCTGCAAGTGAAATTAGTTAACTCGAGTTTTAATTTAGTGCATTCTTACAGTAACATACTGTAGATTACAGTAAAGAACTGTACAATTAACAGCATATTTCTGTTTCTGTCAATTTTATTACGAAATTCTACTAGCTGAATTCTACTATTCATCGCTACTAGCTAATAGCATAGTAAATAAACACGAACACTGTTGAAAGATACTGTACAACTTACTGAAATGTATATTCCTCATACATAATATCGACCAATCAGTGTTTTTCATCCGCGGAAAGAGGTCAATAAAACAGCTGGAGAACAATTATGTCACATCACATTTACCTCAGGAAAACCCATTTAATGACCATAATATTGGCTATAGCACGTTAGTTGGCTAGAAAAAAAGAGCTCAGCTCCCAGATTCTGTCAATTTTTATTATTCTACTATTCATCTCTACTAGCTAATAGCCGGCTAGAAAAAAAGAGCTATACAGAGTATTTTGCTAAATATGTGTTCTATATTAAATATTTATTATATTTTTACTTATATCATTAAATAAAGTTGTTATTATAATAAAAAACGAATTATATTTAATTTGAGTTATTTTTAACCTTAAATAACACTACCAGCTGATAAGGTTCTCTGTATGTGTACAGCATTAGGTGAGATTTTTTTTTCTTGAGAAAAACGAACGCCTATCTTGTGTACCTAATATTTATCCAAATGAGTCAATATTAAATAAAATCACAAGAATTTAATTGAATTGAAATCGTGAAATTTGTGTCAAGCAATAGTAAACAAAAACATAGCTTACCAGAAATTGTACCGTGTAAACTTTGTCACATGTTGTCACTAAGCCTAATAAAATTCAGTTTAAGTACTAAAATGTTTTGACAATCACAATACACTTATGACTTATGATATTCTCTTTTAACTTAAGCCTAAGTGTCTTTGGCTTATGTATATATAAGAAGTAAAATACCATGATACTGTAATAATAATATCAACATCAATAATAATAATAATAATAGCAAATAATAATAATAATTAAAGCTGCAAGCAGCATTTATCGGGGTTCAAGCATTTAAGGCCTTTAAGCACAAAAGCATCAAAAGTTATTAAGTTTTATTTAGCAAGCATGTAACCACTGACATAATAGATGGAAAAGACCATTTACAGCAAATACAGGCAATGTACCATAGGAAATATATGGTTTTAAAGCTTTTTATAGCAGTTATAGTGCCATCTATGGACCGATCTCCATAAAATTGTTTACTGTGACCTCAAATTGAACCCATACACATGTGTACTGAGTTTGGTGAAGATATATCATTTACTTCTTGAGTTATAGCCATTTTAGTAAAATAGGCTCCTCCCACAATAATTTACCACATTCTAGTATTATTTACTATGATTCTAGCATGATTTACATAGTTTACCATGATTTTATCTTAGTTTACCTTGATTTACCATATTCTAGCATGATTTACCATGATATACTACATTCTAGTATGATTTACCATTGTTTACTGTGATTCTAGCATGGTTTACCATAGTTTATCATGATTTATCATAGTTTACCATGATTTACCCTGTTCTAGCATGATTTACCATGATATACCACATTCTAACATGATTTACCATAGTTTACCATGGTTTACCTTGATACACCACATTATAGTATTATTTACTATGATTTACCATGGTTCTAGCAATTATGTGAAGTGTCAGTGCAAATGAAGTGATAAACACTGACAAAATCTGATTGTGTTATAATAGTTATTGTTATATAAGTGATTTTTAGAGTCTAAATATGAATGTGAGCACATGTGAAAAGACTTCATTAATAAGTAGAATGGCCAGCAGAGGGCAGTAGAAGACCACTTATTGGCTCACTTTCACTTTAAACTTCATGATTTTCACCTGTTTTCTGGACTAAAGCAAACCAGTTTTTCCATGTTAACTCAATAATGCATGCTTACACACACACACACACACACACACACAAACACACACACACACACACACACACACACACACACACACACACACACACACACACACACACACAGAGAGAGAGAAATAAACATACACAAATACAAATATGTTTTTAATGTTTTAGAATATGTTATTGAGAAAATATATTTATTGGTCTATTAGAATTCCTTTGTGATCTAATAATATAAAAAAGAAAAGAAAAATAAAAAAAAATAAAAAAAGATTGCTTTTTAAAGCATTTGTTTGTTTCCCAACACTGAAAACTAATGAAAAGATCATATGCAATACTGCTGCTCCCTCTAGTGGACAGTGGTATTTCAGCTTCCGTCTTACAGTTGAAGTGATTGAATGAATTAATGAATGGGAATTTGGTTTTTCACTTATATCTCGGGAACCAGAAGGCGAAAAATTCTGAAACTCAGAGCATAGATAGTGCTTGAGGAGCCCTGTTGAATGAGACCATCAATTATTTACTATGATTTACCATGTTTCTAGCGTGATTTACCACATTACTAGCAATTATGTGAAGTGTCAGTGCAAATGAAGTGATAAACACTGACAAAATATGATTGTGTTATAATAGTTATTGTAATATAAGTGTTTTCCATGTTAACTCAATAATGCATGCTTACACACACACACACACACACACACACACACATACAAATATGTTTTCAATGTCTTTAGGATGTGTTATTGTGAAAAAATATTTTAATGGTCTAACCATTTCATATATTTCATTGTGATCTATATTATCAGTCCAATAATAATAAATAAAAAAAAATAGCTTTAACCATTTGTTTGTTGGCCAAAGCTGAAAGCTGATAAAAAGATTAATACTATGTCTAATACTGCTGCTCCCTCTAGTTGACAACAGTGGAATTACAGCCTCCATCTTACAGTTGAAGTGTTTGAATGAATGAATGGGAATTTGGTTTTTCACTTATATCTCGGGAACCAGAAGGCGAAAAATTCTGAAATTCAGAGCATAGATAGTTCTTGAGGAGCCCTGTTGAATGAGACCATCGCGGTGTTTTTGGGCGATTGGAGCCCGGAAATATGACCGTTCAAAGGCATATCTATTGGGGCTTTTATCTCTGGAATGCCCAGGGCAAATTACACCACATTTGAATCGAAGCTAGCCAAGAACTGGCCCTTTCCAACGAGCTCTCACACAAGGTTCGGGGTGGTCTGGGTCGGGAGTTTCGGCCGTTCAAAATCGGGGGTCCCACGAATTTGCGATTCGTGGGGGGCGCGCTCCCGAGGCCCGCGATGACACGTTTCGATCAAGAGCCCGGAGAGGACCTTACCATCAAAATTTGAGCGCGCAACGACTTTCCGTTTTCGAGTTATGAATGAATTTGTACTGGGGGGGCGTGGCCTAAATGCCGTTTTACTTTCGTTTCAATTTCCATATCTCAGACAGACAGTGTGACACAATTGTCAATAATAATACTCCAATAGATGAGTTTTGACAAAATGTGATTGTAAATGTTAAAATAATGATTTTATAAAGTCTAAATATGAATGATATAACAATATTAGGGAGTAGTATGATGAAATGGCAGCAGGGGGCAGTAAAATACCACTTATTGGCTTAATATGCCAATGTTATTCATTTTCTTTTTTAACTGTTATTTTTTATACTTTTTCTGATAATTATTGATCTATATAGTCCAGAGATTTGTACTGCACTGGTTTTTAACATTATTTTATAAACATTATATGATATATATATAGGTTATAGGAAATATATGGTTTTAAAGCTTTTTGACAGTTATAGCGCCACCTATGGTCCGATCTCCATAAAAATTTCCATGCTTCTTTAGCTTGTTATGTCACATATGCTCATCAATTTTTGTGAAGTTCTGAGTTTTCATTTAGGATTTATAGGCTTTTTAGTGTATTCTGCCACGCCCATTTTCTAAATGACCCCATTACAGCCATCCAAATGCAAAATTTCAACTTTTTTTCGATAATTATTGATCTAGAGAGTCCAGGGAATTGTCCTAGACTGGTCTGGTTCTGATTGGGCGAAAAACCAGGGACTAGTTCGCAAAAGTAGGTTTTTAACATGTTTGCGAATATTTAATGAACGGTTTGATTGACAGTAGTGGTTCTTGAGGCAAAGTTGTTCAGCATGAGCAGATCTATCAAATGATAGGCATAATGTGACAATAAGTTTAACACCACGTGATTACAGAGCCATAAAACTCGTTAGCGCCAACTAGTGGCCGATTTCTTTCAAAATTCTTACAGACCTCTAGGGCCATGAGTTGAACATGCCCATCGAGTTTTGTTCCGATCGGCCTCCGTTAACCTTGTCTAATAGGTGCTCAACTTCATTGGCCGATGGCGGCCATGTTTTTTTAGATACGCCAATGTCCTCATAGATATACATGGCACCCTGGACCAAGAGACTGCATGCCAATTTTCAAGTCAATTGGACTAACGGTCAGGTGGTTATAGCCCTTTTCATGTATTTTTCATGTTATAACGCCACCTAGTGTTCAATCGTCGCAATTTTTTTACTGTGACCCCAGATTGAACTCATACACATGTGTTCCGAGTTTGGTGAAAATATCTAATTTCGTTCATGAATTATAACCATTTTAGTAAACTGGCTCCGCCTCCTGCGAACGTTTTGACGCCCCTTAGCAACCGTGGATCGAAATTTAAACTTTTTTTCGATAATTATTGATAATCAGACTCCAGAGAACATTTCTGCACTGGTTTGGTTACGATTGGCCAAAAAAAACCCTCTACTAGTTCGCAAAAGTAGGTTTTGGACAAAATTCAAAATGGCGGAAAAATTTGCTACCGGAAATGAAATTGAAGATATACATTTTGTCCGTCTTGAGACAAGGATTACAGTGATATAAGACACTTGAGTCTGTGACAAAGGGTTAAGGAGATTTAAGCAAAAACGTGATTTTTTTTTGTTTTTTGCACTATAGCGCCACCTATGGGCCAATCGGGATCATACTCTCTGAACCTCTCCTCGATTTTTGTACTACCTTCTGGCAAAGTTTCAAGTCTCTAGCACTTACGGTTTGGGCTGCACGATGCGTTTTACGGCAGAAGAATAATAATAATTAAAGCTGCAAGCAGCATTTATCGGGGTTCAAGCATTTAAGGCCTTTAAGCAGAAAAGCATCAAAAGTTATTAAGTTTTATTTAGCAAGCATGTAAGCACTGACATAATAGATGGAAAAGACCATTTACAGCCAATACAGGCAATGTACCATAGGAAATATATGGTTTTAAAGCTTTTTATAGGAGTTATAGTGCCATCTATGGACCGATCTCCATAAAATTGTTTACTGTGACCTCAAATTGAACCCATACACATGTGTACTGAGTTTGGTGAAGATATCTCATTTACTTCTTGAGTTATAGCCATTTTAGTCAAATAGGCTCCTCCCACAATAATTTACCACATTCTAGTATTATTTACTATGATTCTAGCATGATTGACATAGTTTACCATGATTTTATCTTAGTTTACCTTGATTTACCATATTCTAGCATGATTTACCATGATATACTACATTCTAGTATGATTTACCATTGTTTACTGTGATTCTAGCATGATTTACCATGATATACCACATTCTAACATGATTTACCATAGTTTATCATGGTTTACCATGATTTACCCGGTTCTAGCATAGTTTACCATGATTTACCACGTTCTAGAATGATTTGCCAGGATTCTAGCATGGTTTACCTTGATACACCACATTATAGTATTATTTACTATGATTTACCATGTTTCTAGCAATTATGTGAAGTGTCAGTGCAAATGAAGTGATAAACACTGACAAAATCTGATTGTGTTATAATAGTTATTGTTATATAAGTGATTTTTAGAGTCTAAATATGAATGTGAGCACATGTGAAAAGACTTCATTAATAAGTAGAATGGCCAGCAGAGGGCAGAAGAAGACCACTTATTGGCTCACTTTCACTTTAAACTTCATGATTTTCACCAGTTTTCTGGACTAAAGCAAACCAGTTTTTCCATGTTAACTCAATAATGCATGCTTACACACACACACACACACATACACACACACACACACACACACACACACACACACACACACACAGAAATAAACATACACAAATACAAATATGTTTTTAATGTTTTGGAATATGTTATTGAGAAAATATATGTATTGGTCTATTAGAATTCCTTTGTGATCTAATAATATAAAAAAGAAAAGAAAAAAAAAAGAAAAAATGATTGCTTTTTAAAGCATTTGTTTGTTTCCCAATACTGAAAACTAATGAAAAGGTCATGCGTAATCCTGCTGC
>CM038640.1:2411146-2681645 GCA_021554675.1 Leuciscus idus | reverse complement strand
AAAACTGGTATAGAAGGAGCAACTCTAAGTTTTACTGGCAAGCTAATCCACAATCTAGAAACAATAACCAAAACGAGACATAATAGTGATATTGTTCACAAGCTGTTTTATAGACGTCTTTCCTCGGTTGATACACTGATTGACTGATTACATGAGTCATGATATGGATTTTGGTAAGTTGCATGAATATCAGAATGTTGAAAGATACTAGGGGTGGGCGATATAGCCTCAAAATTATATCACGATATTTCAAGAATATTTGCGATAATGATATTTATGACGATATACATTTTTTTTATTTTTTATTACATTTATCTCACCTATTGTGTTTTTAAGAGTTTACACAACACAAGGAAGCTTGATTTCAATCTTTGAATTAAATTGAAAAAGTAGCAAAAAATATATACAAAATAATAAAGATACAAATAAAGAGAAAAGTTTTTGGGTAGGTCTAACACTATTCAGAAATACTACAGAAACTGAATAAGGTAATCAAATGTAAATAACACTAGTCCTGAGTCCTGATTAAATTAAATACATAGGCTATTAATTCTGATTCCTTACAATGAAAGCTATCTTTTATTGTTTTGATGACAACATTAATGACAGACACACATGGCTGCTGTCACTTTTAGAGCTAGTGCCCGGATCCATTACTGTTATACTGTCTGTCACTCTGTCACGCGCGTTTTATGCTTATTTCAGACATAACCGACTGTTTACGAATATACTGACCATGACCGGAATTTTTACACAATTTTGCGTGTTTTTCCCCCGTTAAAGCGATATAATACGCTAAAAAGAACTTTTGTTACTCGCGAGCTGTTTGTGAGACGGCTTTACTGTATGTATGCACGCAGAGTAAACATCTCTCAGAGAGCGTGCGAGAGTACTGAATAGTTTAAAATCGCAAATGTTTAAACTGATAAGACTTAAAAAGAAGTGAAAATGATCAACTTTAGTTACGATGCAAGTAACAAAAGACAATTCCGTCATGTCCTGACTGCTAAACACAAGAGTGTGGAATCGACGCTTGACTTGTGCAACCCATTTTGAGAGAGAGAGAGAGAAGACGCGGCACCGCTGAACACTCACGCCATTGGTAAAATCAATGTTTGCGGGGGAATTTCCCGCATTATAAGTGGTAGACCTGCGGGGAATTATTAAAATACTATTGAAGTAGCTCCTTTTTAGGTACTAAATCATCATTGGAGGCTGACTTGCTGCTCTCACGCTCAGACAGGTGTTGTTATTGTGCGTGCTAGGGAACGTAATGCGCCATACATCATTGCGTCGCTATATCAGTGATATCGCGATATGACACTTTTTTATCATGTAAAAATTTATACCGGTATTATCGTGGACGGTATGATATGGCACACCCCTAAAAGATACAGTACATGTTTTTCTAAATATAATTTGTATTAAAGTGGAAGAAAATACTCGCGCTCCGCGCTGCTACTTTGTCATTTAAAAGGGTCAAAACGCCATTAATTGTTTGAATTTCATGATAAAATGTACAGAATTCTAAAGCTGAGTCTTTGTTTCCTATCAGAAGTAACAGAGCCCAAAGATCTTTGCGCTTATTGGACAGGAGGCGCTACAAATAATGTTTGATGTAGGGAAAAACCATAGATCTGGCAACCCTGGCTTGAACTACGGGTGATTCATAGGGTCAAATAGATTCATAGGGTCATTAACGTCGCTATTTTTTAACTGTTAAAGCGTTATAGTCGTGTAACTTGCCCTAAATTCAACACGAGAGACATTTTCTTCACACACACTGTGAGTTGCAGTCTGACGCGTTTTTCCGCACCCTTTTGATTGACAGGATATAATCGGCACTGATCATCGGCTGTTTTTAAACAATAGGCTGATGGCCGATAGCGAAAATAATAGCTTTAATCGGCCGATACCGATTATTGGTCGATACGTCGGTGCATCTCTAATTAAAAGCAGACTGAAAAATTTCCAAAATTCGATTCGGATTTAAAAATGACTGAAGTTGGCACAGCACAATCTTTTCCAGTATCTTAGAAATAAAAGGAACCACAGAGATAGGTCGATAATTATTTAAAACAGATGTGTCTAAGGAAGGCTTCATCTCTTTAACTTGGTATACACATAAAACTATCACATTTCTTTCATTTAAATCCATTAAAGGATTGTTAGGCTGCATAAATTAAGTCAACCGGAACTGGGAACACTTCTCATAACACCCGATGTACTTGTTACATTGTAAGAAGAATGTCATTTTTGCTAATATTAGTCTCATTATATCCCGAGGTTTCCTTTGTCAGCCCGGTCCATATCCAGATCAGATGAAGGCTCTGCACAACACAGCCCTGAGTGTCAGCAGAGATCCTGTCAACTAGACTCTACCCTGTGAAGGCCTCGTCGACACGACAGCCATCGGCACTGATCCTCAACAAAGACCACAAGAACCAGACAAGTCCTCTGCACAGACCCTATGACCAGCTTCATCTCCATGCTGGCGTGATGAATCCGATCATCAAGCAAATGGTACTGAATGAAATATTCTGTCTCCTGATGGAGTTTGTGTTCTTGCTACTGTTGCCTCTGGCTTGCTTAGTTGGGGACACTTATTATTGATCTGCCTGCATTGACACTATTGGATGATAACTGAACTGAGCAGGACAATTTCATGTCACCTTTATTTATATAGTGCTTTTTACAATACAGATCGTTTCAGAGCAGCTTTACAGAGATAACAGGAAAATAATGCAACAAAGATTGTTTCTAAAAGAAAATAGCATCATAGTCCAGCTTAAGTAAGTTCAGTGACGGTTCATTTTTGTTGTAAAAAAGTTATTTATTTATTTAGTTCATTTATATGTATAGCCACTCTGGAGAAAACCGTGATGTCATCGTCCAGTTCAGTTCAGTTCTCATATAATATTGTCAATGCAGGCAGATCAATAAAATTGTTGAATATTAAATGAAATGTCCCCAACTAAGCAAGCCAAAACCCAAAGGCGACAAAGGTGAAAAAGGTTGTTATCGGGGAATAATATAGCGCTGTATGGTGCGATTGACCAATTAGAATCAAGTATTCCACAGAGCCGTGTAATAAGGCTGTACATCAGCACTGCTACTCATGTGATATTGCTCATTTATACAATGGTTCTTTATGGTTCTCGATTCTGATTGGCTGAGAGCCTTTTCCAGCCATGCGATATTTGTGCAGTAACGTCATGGCGGTCAAGCAAATCCACCAAATTGTTAAAAAATGAATACTACTGTAGTTGTGTAGTTAAGAGTTTTAAGAATGTAGTTATTTAGACCTCAAATATGTGACTAATATACAGTGCTCAGCGTAAATGAGTACACCCCCTTTGAAAAGTAACATTTTAAACAATATCTCAATGAACACAAAAACAATTTCCAAAATGTTGATAAGATTAAGTTTAATATAACATCTGTTTAACTTATAACATGAAAGTAAGGTTAATAATATAACTTAGAAGGACCAAGACAAACAAATCGCTTTCCTCAGCAGACATTCAAACAGATTTTTGGGATATAATATTATGGACATCGACCTGAAGAATGAATGCTATATCAGATGCAGGTAATACACGCAATATCTCTCTCATAATACAATAATACTGTACTCTGTCTACATAATACAACAAGCATCAATGAAGCGACTCAACGTTCCTCTGTTACTAGTTCTAAAGTGACATTTTAGAATTAGTAACAGAGGCTTGGGTTCAACTGTCCAACGTGAGACTTGAGACTTGAAAACTGGGTTTGTCTAAATCCAGGGGGAAGGTTTTTTGATTTGTTGGCTCTAGTCGGACGCCATCGCCTGTTTTTTGGCCAATTCTACATGTCGACTCGGCGGCAGAGCTCGTCGATGAGAGAGATCACTCTGGTTGGCGAATCAGCGTACAAGAAAAAAAACAGACGAACGCGTACAAACGACAGAGTAAAGAGGAAACGCTCTATAGACACTTGTCATTCTTAAATAACCCAGGGCTGACAATGCCAGTGACAATTTAGCAAACATAATGGAAAAAGCTATACCAATCAGACTGTTATGAGCGAGACTGGTGTAAACAATGGTTAAAGCAAGCACTGCTTGCTTTGTATAGCCAAAGTAGTGATGTGCGGATTGCGGTTATATTGCGGATTGACACAGCAGATAATCTGTGGGTCGGGCAGGCAAGTAATACAAAATTTCATTACAATTAATTGTGGTTGAGTCGTGGGTAAATGAGAGATAAATCATTAAAGGTAGGGTAGGCAATTTTTTTGTTATACTGGTTGAAACTGTCTTCACATCCAATTGTTGCATTTGGTCTGAATGTAATAATAGGATGTAATAATCCTACCTGTCTGTCAACATATGTATTTCCATAACTCTGTGTACCGACATCAGCGCATTCAAGGCTCTGCAGAGTTTTAGACAGACAGTCACGGAGAGCCACAAACAAACAGCAGACACCTATTACAGTTTCTCCTGAAGCAAAACAACAAGCTTATTCTGGGTTCACGCCATGTCGTAACCATATGTGGCGTGGTGGTGGGGGTAAACGGTTGACTACTACCAGATCGTACAGTGGTAATTTAATATGACGAGCTGAATACGCCACCCCTTTTCAGAGAAAGGGGAAATAACTACTCAATGGAAATAGGGCACACAGGTTCGTTCCAATGAAGGGCAAAGAGACGTGGATATCAGTACAAAAGTTAGTTTATTAGGTTCACATCAATATATAAAACTTTCAGGTTACTGCAAGGCAGAATGTCACTCAAATGACTAGTACAGCACTGATCATCAACACACAATAAAATTTTTTTTTTTTATTAAAATGGCTGAGGCTTACCCGTAGCGGGGTAGGCTAGCTAGGTATCGAATCCAAAAGCCACACGCGCACACACACACACACACACACACACACACACACACACACACTGAGGTGTAATCGGTTATAAGCGGCAAACCACACTCAGTGCTTGAAATACCACCACCAGAAGGCAAGAAAAGCTAGCCTCCTAACCCGGGGTCCATCAGCCTAAAAAAAAAAAAAAAAAAAAAATGAATACACTGAACGAATGACACTAGACACAAAAAATAACAAAATTCTGATTGGTTGGTGATGCAAAGCCCTCACCACAAAGGGAGCACTGACTTGTAGACAAAACAAAATAAATCACAGAGCAACAAGGTTGCAACTTAATAAATTACAAAATAATTAACATCAAACTAAAACAAAAACAAAGTAAAGAAATATACAAATTAGCACACATGAAGCCAACAGTAATATGACTGAAGAGCGAGCCCACATACACAACTTCGGCACATGCAGCGGTGAACGTATCTTTTCTGAGTGAATTTACTGACTTTTTATCATCCACTATTAAACTGAACAGAGTGATAATTGTCGGTGATTTCAATATTCACGTGGATGACGATGCCTGCAATATTGCTTCTGAATTTTTAAATATCACGGAATCTTTCAACTTTACTCAACACGTCACTGGTCCTATGCACAATAAGGGACATACGCTGGATCTAGTTCTCTCTCATGGTCTAAATACTAGCAATATTTGTATTGAAGATGTATTTGTTAGCGATCACAAATGCATTTTATTTGATCTTGCTTATAACGAGGACCCTCTGCCTGTTACGCGAGCGTCTTGCTCTCGTATGGTTAACCAGCTTGCTGTTGAGAATTTCTCAGCCGATTTTGATTCAAGCTTGGTTTCTATCTCAGATGACATTGATGTTTCTGTACAGTCTTTTAATGAGCATTGCACCCTGCTGCTGGATAGAGCTGGCTCCTCTTAAGACTCGACTAATTCCTGTTGTTAATACATCTCCGTGGATAAATTACGCCATCCGCAGCTTTAGATGTGTCTGTCGGAAGACGGAGCGTTAATGGAAAACGACTCAGCTTCAAGTCCATCGTCTGCATCTTAAAGAGCTCTTGATTGATCTTAATGAGATGATCAAGGATGCTAGAGTCGCTTATTTTTCAAAACTGATATCTGCCAGCAAAAGGAATCCTAAAACTTTGTTTGAGACTATTAACAACATTGTTTCTCCTGCTACATTTTCTGTCCCTGTGTTTTCTAAAGATGATTGCAATCATTTTTTGTCTCACTTTGTGGACAAGGTTACAGCTGTTAGGGCAGGCATTGTACCATCAGTAAACCATCTTATAGTTACTCAACAAAGACCCTCAATACTGGACTCCTTTTGCCCCATTTCCCTGGAGGACGTCATTAGGTTAGTGGGTACAATGAAGCCTTCCCAAAGCTCTGTCGATATTTTGCCTACATCTTTGTTCATGAAATCCATTACATCTATTGGCCCGTGTTTGGTTTCAATTGTAAACCTTTCTCTTAGGCTAGGTCAGGTCCCTAGGTGTTTTAAACATGCTGTTGTTCAGCCTCTTCTGAAAAAGAGTAACCTTGATGCAGCATCTTTTAACAACTATAGGCCTATTTCTAGATTGCCTTTTATCTCTAAAATCCTAGAAAAGGTTGTGGCAATGCAGTTAAATTATGTGTTGGAGGCTCATAGTATCCGTGATAAATTCCAGTCTGGCTTTCGTAAAAACCATTAAACTGAAACTGCCCTCCTTAGGGTTTCAAATGACATCTTGATGGCTGCTGATGCAGGAGAGTGTTCTGTGCTGGTCTTGTTAGATCTTAGTGCAGCGTTTGATACTGTTGATCACTGCATTCTGATTGATAGACTTAACTCTCTAGTGGGCATTTCTGGATCTGCTCTGGACTGGTTTACCTCCTATCTTTCTGATAGGAGTTTTTCTGTGTCCATTGGATCTTTCATGTCAGATTCTGTTCCTTTGTCCTGTGGTGTGCCACAAGGTTCTGTGCTTGGCCCCCTGCTGTTCAGTCTGTACATGCTTCCCCTTGGAAAGATTATAAGTAGTTTTAAAAGAGTATCTTATCATTGTTATGCAGATGACATCCAGTTATTTATTTCATTTAGTCCAGACAGACTAGACAAACTGTCCCTTCTGCTGAATTGTTTAGTCTCCATTAATAAATGGATGGCTGAGAACTTTCTGCAACTTAATACAGATAAAACAGAGGTGATGATTTTTGCCCCAGACAACATTACCCCTAAGATTAGGCAGGCCCTCGGGGGTCTATCTTCCTCTGACCGCAGTGACATAAGAAATCTGGGTGTCATTTTTGATAGATCAATGTGTTTTAAAGGACAAGTTCGGTATTTTACACTTAAAGCCCTGTTTACAGATCGTATCTGATGAAATAGAACGGTTAAGATTAAAATTTGGACACATGCTCCTGTCCCGAGAATTTTAGGTTTATTTCGCTTTTGTGGACCTATTTTGCCAAACGCGTCACACCCGTGATTCTTCCGTTGAGAGCTTGAATAATAGACACTCCAGCCCAGTTGGTGGCGATAATGCACCTTTGCCAATTGCAAGCAAACCACGGGCATTTCATTGAATACACAGAAGAAGCAGAAGAAGAAGCGGCGGAGTAATACCGTAAAGGTGCTGCGGTCTCACAGCACGTCCTATTAAGTCAATGGAGTTGGACAAAAACTACGATAAAACCTGTTGGAATGCATCTTTTTCAGCGATTTTTGAGTGAACATATCAGTGAACACCCCTGACCCCTGAACACCCCTGGTGAGTTTCACGTCTTTGTAAACGAAAGTTTAATGTGTTTTTAGGACGGAATCTTCCAGTGCACATAGACAACCATTGTGGGGGTGGTGGGGGGGAAGCGAAATAAACCTAAAATTCTCGGGACAGCAGCATGTGTCCAAATTTTAATCTTAACCGTTCTATTTCATCAGATACGATCTGTAAACAGGGCTTTAAGTGTAAAATACCGAACTTGTCCTTTAACAGTCATGTTAAGTCTGTGGTTCGCACTTGCTTTTTCCATCTTAGGAACATTGCTAAGATTAGATCTATGGTTTCCAAAAAAGAGATGGAGATGCTTGTTCATGCCTTTATTTCTACACGATAGGACTATTGCAATGTGCTGTACACTTGTTTGAATAAATTTTCTTTAGATCGACTGCAAGTTGTACAAAATGCAGCTGCTAGGCTTTTGACTAGGACCAGCAGGAGGTCTCACATTACTCCGGTGCTGAAGGCCCTTCATTGGCTTCCTGTTGGGTTTAGAGTACATTTTAAAATTTTGGTCATTACTTTTAGAGCCTTGCATGATCAAGCACCCTCATACGTTCAGGATCTATTACATATGCATACTCCGTGTCGGTCTCTGAGGTCTTCAGGCCAAGATCTTTTAACTGTTCCCAGAACACGCCTTAAGACAAGAGGTGACCGTGCTTTTTGTGTTGTGGCTCCAAAGCTCTGGAACTCGCTCCCTTTAGCTCTGAGATCTATGAGTTCTGTAGAATCTTTTAAAAAACACTTAAAGAATCATCTTTTTGGACAAGCTTTTAATTAACAATTTGCCGTGTTTATTAGTGGATTTTTATGAATCTGATGGTAGTACAGTTGTGGAGTTGTACTAGGTTTGTACTTGTGCTGTTTTTATTTAATTTTATTGTTTATTTTCATTACTGTGCAGCACTTTGTGACCCTTCGTCTGTGAAAGATGCTATACAAATACATTTTACTTACTTACTTACTTATCAAATGGTTGTAGCGTGGAAGACATACAACAAAACGCAATGAAACAGCAGCGCCGTCTAAATGGCCTTTATGCAGAAAACGATCAGCCCAACGCCCAAATTAAGACAGAGCATCCTCAAAGGAATCAATATCCTGATAAAAAACGTCAGACATTATTTGGTTAGCTCAATTGAATAAAATATTTAGTTAATGCTACACTGTGTAATTTTTTTTTGTTGATTCTTGGCAAAAAACACTTAGTTCTTTCAAAAATATATGTGCTCATTAATGTATATTTACTTTTTTCAAGTAATAAAGTATTCTCGTAAGTTTATAATCTGCCATTGAAAGTACATACGGGTGAGGGGTTCGATTGCCGGTCGCCATGTTCCCCCTCCATCTTGAAACTACATTAGCCAAAGAGGGACATACCTGTAAATTCAAGCTTCGCCTTTCGTGCTTTACACTCAGTGACACAGAGACGAATGCGAGGGGGAGATTACTCGCGACTGCCGGCAGATTTGAAAGATTGCTGATGGAGGATCACGCCTATTCTTGAGGACATGTAGCAGAGTCGCCAAGGAAGCGAAAGAGAGAATTAAAACGTCAACGCGACAGGCAAATCAGCAAGACCAAAGTCAATACTGGAGTAACTTTTCCCAGATGGAAAGAGCTCGAGGAGCAAAGATTTTAAAACGGACGCCGAAGTTGCCTGCTTTCTTCTCGACAGGTAATTCAGCCTATTTGTGTAAATTCAAAGTTTTATAGTTTCTTGTCTAACCATAGCATGGTTGTGCATAATGCCAGAACGACCTCTAGTATAACTTGCGTTACTTTTCCTCACGTCAATGGTGAAAAAGTATTGTTTACCTTGTAACATAAATCTGTGCTGCGATGGATCACAGGTGATAGTTTTAAAGGCGCAATTGGACGAAGTCGAACTGGAAGCCATGTTAATCTTGGAATAATACGGCCACCGTAGGAGTTAAAACGCCCTCGAAATTGAAAGGAACAGAAACTAATATTGACTGGGTAGTCATATACAATTTCACCGCTAGATGGGGGAAAATATCACACAGTGTAGCTTTAAAAGAACAACTTTACGTTCCAGGTGATCATCAAGGAACCGCATAGGCGTACGATTGCTCACCGCAGCTTATATGAATGAAACTTGGAAACAGACCAACTGGAATGAAGAGCACGCAGGTTACCGCAAACAGCACGAGTCCACATCAACAAATATTTGATTAACCTACCTGGGGGAAAACAACAGCCTGCACACCACCGCGGAGCCGCAAACCAAACACAAGTCCAGCATTGAACGGCAGCGTGCCCGCACCAAGGGGCGGAGCTAACAATGACGCATGACCAGGTGGTATAAACACAGTCTTTAAATAGGCCAGGGACAGCGGCCAATAGGCTGTCACATCTATCACTCATGTGACAACCACCAATAATAGAGCGGGATCTAACCCGCTCTGCCACACATATTAATGAAATGGCAACCCGTGACATTCTACCCGGAGCTGTTCCTCTGATTTATGTGTTTCTATGTTAACACTATCAATGCCGAAATTAATCTGCAGCAGTCAGGTGGTACAACTAGAGCTCTGAAAGTTGTTTATGCTCATTATTATTGTGATGTTATGTGCTTTGAGACATGAGGTAATTTATCTCATGACACTTTCCAGACTCTGCTGTGTGCGTTCATGATTTTTTTTGGAGGAGGCTGGCTATCAAAGCTAGCTATTGCTAGCCTCTTTGAAATTGCCTACACATCCTTTAATGTATTGATTTGAATAAAGACACAGAACTCTCATTTCATGGTAAAACACAATGAACGCGTGTCACTCTTTTACTTTTGTTTTCAACAACAACATTTATCTCTTCAGTGAGACGCTCTCAAAGCTAGCTATTGCTAGCCTCTCTGAAATTGCCTACACTACCTTTAATGTGTTAGTTTTAATAAAGACATGAAACTCTCATTTCAAGGTAAAACGCAATGAACGTGTGTCACTCTTTTACTTTTGTTTTCAACAACAACATCTTTCACTTTAGTGAAAACCATTCAAGGAAAACATATGCCTAGAGCACCTACAAGTGGTCATTATAAAAAACAACTGAAAAAGCCTACACGAGATATTGATTAATTACTCAACAGCTTTAACAGAAATTATTCTGATGAAAGTGTTTTCCAACATAATGATGGAAATATGAGCACGTTGTAACACTCGTCTGAAATAAAAGACTAAATGAAAATAAGTGGGGAACCACATCCAAATATACAGTTCAAACCACAGCCAAATATAGAGCCAAACACCAGTTAAAAAACGAATAGCAAAAAGAAAAGTTGAAATGAAATACAAAATACAACCACACCAGGAAGCAACATTACCCCACAATCACCCAAAACCAGGCCCAACAAGTCCTTCAATATTAGCTCAGTCCATAAAATGTAAACACAGAAACACAATAATAAGGGAATATGAATAATGTGTGTGTAATGAAGTTAAGGACTTAGGTAAAGTTGGTTTTATATCCGCATATATGCACATTTGCGGACTTCCGCGTTCAATAACTCGTGAACTAAACGTTGTTGCTACAGAAAACACCTATCACATATAACTACAGATAAAACACCAGAAGCTACAACATCAATTTCCTCAAAACGATCTTTCCTTCGCACTGGACAAAATACATTGATCTCTATGCGCAGGCTGCTAAGAAGGGACCATCTGCAAAGTGCAAACCCGAAGGAAAGCTTGTTCTGAGGAAGATTTAAATATTAAAACAATGTTATTTGTGTAGTAACAATATTCAGCTCACGAGATATTGAATGCGGAACTCCGCGAATATGCGAAGCGAATATAAAAAGCAACTTTACCCAAGTTGCAGACTTGATCATGTAGGACCTTCACTATGAACATAGTCAAGTTTAAAAAAAAAAAACATCCAGGGTAAAAATAGTTTCAGGTTTGATATTTGCTGCTTTAGTGTACTTTTGTGTAGGCTATTGTACATACAGTACGCAAAAATGTTTTATGTAAAAGTTACAGTAATTCACCAAAGAGAATTTTTCATGTTCCAAAGGCTTTAGTGCTTTCCTAGTGACCAGACTGACTTACTACAGGTGGAATTTTGACAATAACTCCCTTACTGTACAATTATCAAATATATTTATGTAATAAACATTATTACATGTGTTTATTACATATGTTTATGTAATAAACTGTAATTCACCTATAGTGTTTTTATATATTCCAATGGTTGTAGTACTTTCCTAGTGATCAGACTGACTTGCTACATGTTGAATACTGCCAATACCTACCTTACTGTAAGTATACTACAATCATATTCTGAAGAAATTATTCTAATTTCACCTTTTTTCATGTTCCAGAGGTTATAGCATGTTCCTAGTGATCACTCTACTCAATTAACTTTGATCAATGTATTAGGTAAAAGTATGTATTAGAACTGCTGTTCCTTGTACAACACATTTCTTTCATTGATTAAAGAAATTCAGATACTTTAGATTAATCAACGTTATAAATAAGCAACACCCTTATTGTAATGATTCAAGTTCAATTTTTGTTATGAAGTTCTGAAGAAGTGGATTCTGGAATACAGGATAATGTATGAAATTCAGAACCATGGACAGCGCCGTTTCCAGCGTGCGAAAAACATGTGTTGTGCCAAATTTCAACCCCTGCCAAATTATTACCCTCTATTGGTACGTTTAGGATTAGTTATGGGGGTGTGGTTAGCATCAGAACACATAATGTGAGAGATATTTGCCAGTACATCTGCAGTTGGCTAAAATGTAGTTGTCTGTTTGCACACGATGAAAAACAATATTAACTTTTTAGACGGTCCCTATCTTGGTTACCACACTACATTGAATATTCTACTAAAGTATGTATGCATTAAAAATATACTTGCCCATTTTGATCGATTGTAGAAAATGTTGTAGTTCACAATCTTTGTTGTCAATATCATGTAGCTGCTTCGAATCTGAAAAAAAAAGCTTTATTGACTATTTAATTGAAAAAGTTCTTTAACGCGAATGTGCGGATATAAAACCAACTTTACCTAAGTAATATAAGGAACCTGTAATCCAGCGATGATCAATCAGATTGTCTTTGCACAAAAGTTCAGTTCAAAGTTAGTTCAGTCACGACCACCGTCTCGTCATAATAACTCACTCAGACAAAAATAGTAGTCCTCAAAGGCAAAGTTGGAAAAGAAAAAATATAATCCACAAAGGTAATCCAAACGAAGAAAAAATTATGCTGGTCTAAAGTCCATGGTGAATGCATAGATTCCAGGTGGCACACCAAACAAACATGGTTGATGAAATATACATTTTCTACACTGAGCGTTGCGAACACACTGTTCCTCAATTAGTGACCACAAGAAGGCCTAAAAGTGGAGCCTTAACTCAAAACCCCTCTTTATTTAAGTGTGAGCCATTTTCAAGTTGAGGCATCACATAGCTTAAAGGCTAGATCACTTGTTCTTGCTTATATGGGTTTTCTAACCCCCTCACCCGAGGCCATCACCCCCTGGTGACCAGGAATATAATTGCAAAACAGCTTTAACCCATTTGTGCCCAAATTTTTCTGAATGGTTTCATGCATATAATTGTGTTAATAGTGTCCTCTGTAAACATGTTCTGCATTTATTTTCCCCAGTTTTTTTTTTCTTTTTTTGAAAATCGTATTTGAATGTGCGGCAACTATAGTTGCCGGTGGACAAATATGTTGTATGCACCCCTTCAATGTCAAATTTGAATACATTTGGCATCTAACTCAAAATAACTGCTTTCAACAGATCAACCTTTATTCATAAACACATTTATTATGTATAACAGTCAAAGAACATTCGATGCGAACCCAAAAAAAACTGCATCTAGCTTATAATCTCTTGTGTATGATAAACAAAACAAACAACAAATACATTTGTCTTAAAGTGGTGGAACATAGTGCAGAACAAAGTGCAGCCATTAAGTTGCCCCAACAGGGCATTGTGTATAGAAAATCAAAAAAAAGTTAATGAAAATAATATGAAAATAAATCAATTAAAATAAATAGATTGAAGAAAAAAATACTTCTATACTTATAACAAAAAACAAAAGCAAACAACAAAATACCAAACAACAAAACTAACAGTGCATACAGAAATTTTTTTTCAAAAGACATTCAGATTGGGAAGTTATGTCGTGCCCTCCCCGCTCCCCTTTTTCTATCTCTCTTCTCCCTCTGCTCCTCTCTCTCCTGGGTAGATTCTTAGTGGTTTGCATGGAATTTCTTGAAGCACTCAACATGCAAGGCAACACCGCATTTCTCACATGCAAAGGAAGTGCGGCCATCACATTTTCGACACCTCATGTACTTTCTCCCTGTGTTGTGGGGCCAGTGGTTCATGTTGTCAAATCTGGCAGCCTCACATATTGCAGAAGCCAACACTGACCTTCTTCCATGCCCCTGTGGCCTCATCCCATGGTGCTGGAGGAGACTCTGGGCAACCAGTCTTTTGAAGGAGAGGAGATCTCTGTCTCCCTCTTTACATGACCTGTATGAATGGATGGATGAATGAATTTTCTATTGGTGGGTATTGAATGAAATAAATACTTAATGAATACTTGTTTTGTTTTTGTCATGCCACTTAAGATATAGACCCCATCCTTCCACCCAGCAGCCTCACCTCCCACTTCCCATTACACCCCCATGTACCTGTAATAACACCAGGCATTGACCATAGCACTGTTGAGTGCCCAGCTGTAGCATGGCCACCACCACTTCTTTGATCGGATGCCAATCCGGTAACGGTTCACACATTGGTCATGCAGGTCAACACCTCCCATATGTGTGTTGTAGCTCTTTATACAAGTAGGCTGTTTCACTTTATCCATTGCATGTTTCTGTTTGTTCCATCGTTGAGTGTCGACATCGGAGTACTTATTCTCCATATTGGTCACAACAGTGACCACGCTGTTGTCATTCCATCTCACAATCAGTTTTCCATCTTCAATAAGGAATTCTCCATTACCTCTTGAGGTCTTCCGGAAGATCTTTGATGGTGTCAGTGGGATATCAAAGAGGCGATTTTCCCGAAGTGTGCCACAGCTGCCGTAGCCCCTTTTGGTCATCTCATCAACCAGGGTGAGTGTTGTGAATAGGTTGTCATGATAGAACTTGCATCCAGGTGGCACTCCAGCTTTCTCTGCCAAGCCAAGAACCACACTTGGACCCTGACCCAGTCCAGTTTCAACGAGACGAGTGTGGCTACCTGCGTATGGCTCCATCTGGTAGACAAACCCAGATGAGGATGCAAGACTCCAGATCTTGAAACCAAAGCGAATGGGCTTCCCCCTGATAAATTGCTTGCATCCATGCCTACCAAAGTACTCAATCATCATCTCATCCACTGCCAGATATTCCTGAATAGTCATGGTTTTGTTGACTTTATTCAGCTCCTCAAACACGGGACGCACCTTGAAGAAAGGGTCATCTGTGATTTTCATGTTATCCACAACATGAATGGAAGCCATTATCTCATCAAATCTGTTCCTCCGCATGGCATCTTTAATGCTTGTGTTGTTGACATCATTGTCGCCTGACCAAAGAAGACGTCGTCTTGGGACTGAGTTGTACCCAGTGGTCAAAAGAATGCCATAGAATGTTAGGAGCTCTTCATCAGTGAGATTGAGGGTGGCACCTTTCTGTGATGCATATGTATTCGACATTTCCAGGGTGATATCCCGTAGTGATTTGGGATAGAATGTGAGAAAGATGTCTGCTGGATCATTTGATGTGATGATGGGATTGGTTGGCTTGGGTTGATAGGGAGGGAGTTGATGACGCTTAGCCTGTATTGTTTTTTTGGTATATGCCTTAAATTTCTTGAACTTCCGCTCTTTGTTTTTTATTTTCTTAAGCATGGATCCAGGGGTTGTTGGACTATTTTCCTTTTCCTCAACAGCATTGATGATGTTTGGCTCTGTAGATGCACTCACTAAGGCCGCAGGGCATTCAAGTACATCTGCCATGTCAAGGAGGGGTAGCTGAAAAGCATTATCAGAGATTAAGCCCTCTCCTTTCAGCAACCTTGATGGTAGGCGCTTGTAATCGCATGCCACGTCATCATCAGATCCATCGCTGTCACAATCTGTGTCATGAGCTTTCTTCTCAGACTCTGGCACAACTGTTACATTATAAAAATTTCCAGATGGATTATCTGTATCAAGAAAATCCAAAAGCTCTGCCAAGGTATACCTGAAAGAAAATTACGCTTTTTTTTTAGGTCCATTGTATTAAATGGCTGACTATAGTATAGGTGATTTCATATAATAATGTAAAAGTAAACTCATTACTTGTCTGAATTTCAACATTATAATGGAATCATAAGCTACTAGTCATAAAAATAATTAGGGTCCTTGACTTATTAGAATGAAACGCATCCAAACTGGATGAAGGGGCCTCAATATTTTGCCCCTTACAAGACATAATATCATAAAAGGGAGAAAAATATAATCTACAGCAATTAATCCCATGGTTTAACTCTTTATCTTTCATTCTTCCTTTTGTGTGATTGACTGAAGTTTGGAAACTGCTGCTGTCACTTTAGACAGCCCATCCCCCCATAGTAACAGCAGACACGGGGGTGGGGCAGTAGAGCTGTGGAAAGATTGCTCTCTCATCTCCTCCTTTTGACAGATTTATTCCCTATCAAATTAAGGTCTAATGGACAGTAGAGATGTTAGTTAAAGGGTTTTAGGTATGATATTATGAAAGAAAAAAGCACTAAAAAAGACCAATAACCTTGATTTATTAACCTATTAACACAGTATACCCCATTTCCCCATGATATATGTACTTACAAGGCATTTGCCCACCGGCAACTATAGTTGCCGCTTGGACTTTTGACTAAGTATATAAAAAAAACTATAGATCTCTTGTAAGATTTGTTTTGTTTGGATGACTCTAGAGACCTTCATGATTATGTAGATATATAAATGTCAACCAAAAATACTTGTTAGTAAAATTAAAATTACCTTTCTTTGGGAGGGTTTGCCTTCGCCATGTTTCTTGGAAGAAGAGGTAAGAAGTTGACAGCCTCATGTGACAGGAAGGAAATAAATACCTTTTTTTTTTTTTTTTATCCTTTATTTGGTTGTTAGCTTGCATGTCATTGAGAAATAAAACATGGATAACATCTAAAAAAATTCTTAAAAAAAGGAAAATGACAACTATGCACTGTGGCAACTATAGTTGCTTAATCAGCCTGTAACAGTGAAAACACACTGGAAATGTTACAACGTTTAACTTAATTTTCATCAAGCACTAATTTGTAAACTCTCATTAAGATACGCAGTTGCGGGGTCTACTTGTCTAAGCAGCAATGTCAAGTCAAGTCAAGTCACCTTCATTTATACAGCGCTTTTAACAATAGGCCTATATATTGTTTCAAAGCAGCTTTACAGTGATAATAGGAAATTACAGTAACAGAGATTGTTTAGGCTTTACAGCAGCTCTAGAATAAAGTTATTGTTCAGCTAAAGTTAGTTTTGATTGATTGATTCACTTCCGCTGTAAAGATCATTAGTTATTAACTTAGGGGCCGCTAACACGACACCGTTCTAACAGAAAACACTCAACGCGCTCCGGTCGCTCATCCACAAAACAGTGCCTGGTGTCTCGAGAACGCACTCCCTGAAATTGATTCCAAGGTGCAAGCCTTGAATTTTTTTGAAAAAAAGGTTATCTCTGCGTAAACCTCAAAAACGCAAACCTGCGAAAACACAGACGGCGTGCACGCGCATCACATGTTCAGTCTATAGGAATGCGCATTTGAATATACATGTGCATAGGCGTGTAGTCCTTCTTTACAAACCGACCCTCAACAAACTACTTGTCTGGCCTAAAAAAATTATAATAAATAATTATTTATCGCTTCTGCGCAGCAACGTGAACCGGAATTATCCCGACAATGTTTTATCTGTAGAGAGGTAAAGGGAAGGGAAGGAGGCCTTCACAGGGGAGAGACTATAGTTGACACTTCAGGACTGCGTTGTTGTCGTGTCCAGGCGCAGGTCCTTCATCAGATCTGGATACGGCGGACTGCGGTAAACCTCAGGATAAACAGAGAGACTAATATTAGCGTAGACACCATATTTCTTATGATGTTACAAGTACATCAGGATTTATGGGAAGTGTTCCCGGTTCCGGCTGACCTAATCTATGCAGCCTAGCATTGAATTATAGAAGTCTGTAATGTGTTGTGTGTATGCTAGGTCAAAGAGATGTGTTTTTAGTCTAGCTTTGAACTGACAGAGTGTGTCTGCTTCCCGGACAATGTTTGGAAGACTGTTCCAAAGTTTAGGTGCTAAATAGGAGAAGGATCTACCGCCAGCAGTCGATTTTGATATTCTAGGTATTATCAACTGGCCGGAACTTTGAGATCGCAATAGACGTGAAGGACTATAATTCGTTAAGAGCTCGCTCAAGCACTGCGGAGCTAAACCATTTAGTGCTTTGTAAGTAATCAGCAATATTTTAAAATGTATACGATGTTTAATAGGGAGCCAGTGCAGTGTTGACAGAACTGGGCTAATATGGTCATACTTCCTGGTTCTGGAAAGAACTTGAGCTGCTGCGTTTTGGACCAGCTGTAGTTTGTTTATTAAGTGTGCAGGGCAACCACCCATAATAGCAGTACAATAATCTAGCCTTGATGTCATGAACGCATGGACTAATTGTTCCGCATTTGTCATTGAAAGCATATGGCGTAATTTAGATATATATATATATATTAAGATGGAAGAAAGCGGTTTTACAGATACTAGACACGTGACTTTCAGATGAAAGATTGGTATCAAAGAGCACACCCAGGTTCCTAACCGACGACGAAGACTTGACAGAGCAGCCATCAAGTGTTAGACAGTATTCTAGGTTATTACATGAGGACGTTTTTGGCCAATAATTAGAATCTCTGTTTTTTCAGAATTAAGTAGTAGGAAATTACTAGTCATACAGTTTTTCATATCAGCTATGCATTCCGTTAATTTTGTGAATTGGTAATGTGGTGGGGAAGCTCATTACCTTCCCTAATAATTATATTTGGGTCGTAAGCCAATTGGCTGTCACCATAGGGAAATAAAGGGCAATAGATCTGTGCTTGAGGTCAACGTCATTGTCAACGTCACTAACGCGTTGCGAATGCGGCTGTACTGTGGCTGCTTCCGGCATCAGGTGTGGACATTGGAGAGAGTAAGCTCCGATTGCTTGATTGCCATTCGTATGGTTTGAATCAGCTGCTCTGTTTCTCGTGCGGGTCTCGCACTGCTGCTGTGGCTGCCGTTGTTGTGTGTATGCTCCTGATTATGCACGCATCATATTCGTCATCGGTGCTCTCCCTAAAACATTGGGAGTGTTGACTGCTAGTCTGGGCGCGTTTCATGTCCTGCCCACGGATAGCATTGCTGCTTTGTTTTGTATTGATTTTGCTTTACACTTTCTGTTTCTTTTGTTTTTGTTTAAGTTTTCTTTATCTACATTTGGCCAGAAGTGATGCTCTCTGCTCTTCTTTGCCTTTGTATCTTCTAATAATTTTTTTTTTGCATTTTATTTTGTTGATTTCCATTTTGCAAAGAGTGCTAGTCTTTGGGTTTGTTTTGCAGTTCACTATTTTGTGTGGCTTGTTTGATTTCTTTGCTATTTCCTTTTAAGAGTGGTGACACTGGTTTTGTTTCACACGATCCTTGTTTTGTTGGCTGTTTCATTTATTTTATTATATTTTGTTTAACGCAACTTTGGTTTTTGTATTTTTTCTTCGTTTATTTTCTTGCAAACTGTTAAAACCAGCTCCGTCTCTCTTTTGCATTTTCCTAACTCCTTTGCTGAATTTATTCATTGTAATTTGAGGGCAAATAGGCCTTGCCCATTTCTTCTGTAGTTTTGTTAATTCTTATATGGTGTTTTGTTTTTGTCATTTAATTTATTGTTAAATCAGCATGGGGGCAGTTCAGTGCTTTGTTTCTTATTAATTCTGTGTGCATTTTAGTGACGCTTTACTAAGATTGCTCTGTTTTTGTGTCACAGGGTCTGGGTGCCAAAAGCAGGGAGGTCGGTTCTATTCCCTTCTAGCGGTGGTGGTGTGTTATTCACAGTGTGCTGTGTTCATCCGTGGAAAGTAGTGTGTGTGTGTCTGTGTGCCCTGGTGAAAGGAATGATTTCTCTGCTATAGGCAGATAAAATCTCTGATAGCCTGACCCTGCCGGCCGGTAAGCCCCAGTTAGCTGGTTTTCCTGTGACCTTCTTAGAGCCAAATTCTTATGATGGGCTGTGCTTTGGCTGAGGCCTGATGTGTTTTAATGATTGTTTTAAAGTGACTGTGTGACTTAATAAAGTTAATTGTTTTTGTATTGTTACCCATGTCTCTGAGCTCTTATTTGGTGAACGAACTTGCGTGTCCTTTAGAGACACTAATTTCTCTGGGTGGAATTCCCAAAGTGGCGTAGTTTGGCAAATTATCATTTAAATTCACCTGCGGGTTTCCACAGTAAGTTCTGTCAGGGCGTGGAGAAATATAGAGCTGAGTATCATCAGCATAACAGTGAAAACTAATTCCATGCTTCCTAATGATATCTCCCAAGGGTAGCATGTACAGAGTGAACAGCAGCGGTCCTAGTACTGAGCCTTGTGGTACGCCATACTGAACTTTTGATCGATAAGACATCTCTTCATTTACTGCTACAAACTGATAATGGTAAGATAAGTATGATTTAAATCATGCTAATGCAATTCCACTAATGCCAACATAATTTTCGAGTCTATGTAAAAGAATGTTGTGGTCAATAGTATCAAATGCAGCACTAAGATCGAGTAACACTAACAGAGAGATACAACCACGATCGGATGATAAGAGCAAATCATTTGTGACTCTAATGAGAGCTGTCTCAGTACTATGGTACGGTCTAAATCCTGACTGAAAATTTAGCTTAAAAGTTTTTGGTATGTATCCTAGTGACAAAGATGAATTAATGATATTAAGAAGAGGATCTATGACCTCTGGAAGAATCTCTTTCAGTAGCTTAGTCGGTATAGGGTCTAACATACATGTTGTCGATTTAGATGATTTAACAAGTTTAGAAAATTCTTCCTCTCTTGTAGCAATGAATTAATAATTTTTTGTACTATTTTTGAATGAGACTACAATGCACTGCCTGATGTGATATTGTAGTAGTGTAATAAGGGATCCACTGGAGGCAAGTTGAGAAATGAGAACCCAAGTGCAGTTTATTGTAACTAAAATAAAACATGAAACAAAAACATGACATGGCATGAAAACAAAAACCATGGCATGAACATGAAACTTACACTACAACAGAATTACAGGAAACAATACTTGACCAAGACACATGGCAAACATGAGGGCTTAAATACACAGACTAATGACAAAACAAGGGACACCTGTGAACAATGATCAGACAATTAACCAATGACAAGACATGGCAGGATCACATGACAAACAGGGAATCACATGACAGACATGGAAACAAGACATGACACAGAAACATGACAAGAACAAACCCAAAACGTGACAGAATCCCCCCCTCTAAGAGCGTCTCCCGACGCCCAACAAAACCAAAACACAACATAAGACCAGGAGGGTGGTGGAGTGGAGGAGGTCATGGGGGAGGGATGGTGGGCCAGGCCCGTGCAGGGGGACAGGACATGGGACGTGGCATGGCGTGGACGGGCCTGGGTCGTGGCATGGCGTGGACGGGCCTGGGCCGTGGCATGGCGTGGACGGGCCTGGGCCGTGGCAAGGCGTGGGCGGACCTGGGTCGTGGCAAGGCGTGGGCGGACCTGGACCGTGGCAAGGCGTGGGCGGATCCGGCAGTGCAGGAAGCCAGGGCGGATCCGGCAGTGCAGGAAGCCAGGTCGGATCCGGCAGTGCAGGAAGCCAGGGCGGACCAGACAGCTCAGGTGGCCAGGGCGGACCAGACAGCTCAGGTGGCCAGGGTGGACCAGACAGCTCAGGTGGCCAGGGTGGACCAGACAGCTCAGGTGGCCAGGGTGGACCAGAGTGGACCAGACAGCTCAGGTGGCCAGGGTGGACCAGACAGCTCAGGTGGCCAGGGTGGACCAGACAGCTCAGGTGGCCAAGGTGGACCAGACAGTTCAGGTGGCCAGGGTGGACCAGACAGTTCAGGTGGCCATGGCGGCACGGCCTCCATGGTCCTATCAAGGACCCTACTGCCCCCCCCCAAAATTTTCTTGGGGACAGCTATGGGGTTATGGGCTGGAACAGACAACGACTCCAGAACAGAAATGACGTGAAAAGTCTCAGCAGTCGTGACGTGAACAGGATCTGGCTCGGCAGACGTGACGTGAACAGGCTCGGCAGACGTGACGTGAACAGGCTCTGGCTCGGCAGACGTGATGTGAACAGCCGAGAACAGGCTCTGGCTCGGCAGACGTGACGTGAACAGGCTCTGGCTCGGCAGACGTGACGTGAACAGGCTCTGGCCCGGCAGACGTGACGTGAACTTCAAATGTGTGCACCGACCACACACACCATATGGCTGTGGCCATAATTGTTAGTGTAGCCATAACTGAGGGCTCAGGTTCAGGCGTGGCGGTGGCCATCTTGTCAGGAGACACAGGCTCGGCGGCGGCCATCTTGTCAGGAGACACAGGCTCGGCGGCGGCCATCTTGTCAGGAGACACAGGCTCGGCGGCGGCCATCTTATCAGGAGACACAGGCTCGGCGGCGGCCATCTTGTCAGGAGACACAGGCTCGGCGGCGGCCATCTTGTCAGGAGACACAGGCTCGGACTTGGCAGGCGTGACGTGAAGAGACCCAGACATGGCAGACATGACGTGAAGAGATTCAGGCTTGGCAGACATGACATGAAGAGATTCAGGCTTGGCAGACATGACGTGAAGAGATTCAGGCTTGGCAGACATGACGTGAAGAGATTCAGGCTTGGCAGACATGACGTGAAGAGATTCAGGCTTGGCAGACATGACGTGAAGAGATTCAGGCTTGGCAGGCTTGGCAGACATGACGTGAAGTGGCTCAGGCTTGGCAGGCATGACGTGAAGTGGCTCAGGCTTGGCAGGCATGACGTGAAGTGGCTCAGGCTTGGCAGGCATGACGTGAAGTGGCTCAGGCTTGGCAGATACTGTGGGTTTGTGGGGATTCTCCTCAAAACCCACAGTCAATGAGGAACCGCTCAATAATAGGGCATAGTCCATGTATTGTGCCAGAGACCAATGAATTTTTCCCCCAGGTAGCTGGTAGCAAACAGGCTCATTTAAACCTACCCTAAAAATGTCTTTGAGCGCCACATCATTAAAATCCACCAGGTGAGAGAGTTCACAAAATTCTGCCACATACGTTTCAATGGGAAAATTCCCCTGGTGTAGGTTCAGGAGACACAGGCTCGGCGGCGGCCATCTTGTCAGGAGACACAGGCTCGGACTTGGCAGGCGTGACGTGAAGAGACCCAGACATGGCAGACATGACGTGAAGAGATTCAGGCTTGGCAGACATGACATGAAGAGATTCAGGCTTGGCAGACATGACGTGAAGAGATTCAGGCTTGGCAGACATGACGTGAAGAGATTCAGGCTTGGCAGACATGACGTGAAGAGATTCAGGCTTGGCAGACATGACGTGAAGAGATTCAGGCTTGGCAGGCTTGGCAGACATGACGTGAAGTGGCTCAGGCTTGGCAGGCATGACGTGAAGTGGCTCAGGCTTGGCAGGCATGACGTGAAGTGGCTCAGGCTTGGCAGGCATGACGTGAAGTGGCTCAGGCTTGGCAGATACTGTGGGTTTGTGGGGATTCTCCTCAAAACCCACAGTCAATGAGGAACCGCTCAATAATAGGGCATAGTCCATGTATTGTGCCAGAGACCAATGAATTTTTCCCCCAGGTAGCTGGTAGCAAACAGGCTCATTTAAACCTACCCTAAAAATGTCTTTGAGCGCCACATCATTAAAATCCACCAGGTGAGAGAGTTCACAAAATTCTGCCACATACGTTTCAATGGGAAAATTCCCCTGGTGTAGGTTCAGGAGGGCAACCGCTGGGTTCATTGTTGTAGGTCAAGTATTCTGTAATAAGGGATCCACTGGAGGCAAGTTGAGAAATGAGAACCCAAGTGCAGTTTATTGTAACTAAAATAAAACATGAAACAAAAACATGACGTGGCATGAAAACAAAAACCATGGCATGAACATGAAACTTACACTACAACAGAATTACAGGAAACAATACTTGACCAAGACACATGGCAAACATGAGGGCTTAAATACACAGACTAATGACAAAACAAGGGACACCTGTGAACAATGATCAGACAATTAACCAATGACAAGACATGGCAGGATCACATGACAAACAGGGAATCACATGACAGACATGGAAACAAGACATGACACAGAAACATGACAAGAACAAACCCAAAACGTGACAAGTAGACGGTTGCATAGTTATAATTTTCTTCCTGATATTATCAATCTTGTAAGTAAAGAAGTTCATAAAGTCATTACTGCTGTGCTGCTTGGAAAACGTCTGGGGTTGAAGCTTTATTTTTTTAGGCAAAACTGAGAATTAAAAACAAAAGGAAGGAAGGAAAGAAAAGTACTATGTGGTAGCGTTTTAGTGAAGTAGTTAACCAGGACCAATCAAGTGCTGGGTATATGATATGTAATGCTGTGAAGCACTATATGTATATGACAATAAACTCATAAAGCCTATGTTCAGCCCAAGGAAAGGCTGAATATAGGCTTTATGAGTTTATTGTGATGGAAACATTAATTTTAAGTTTGAAGGGAGTAAAGCCTGTGCTTAGGCTATTTAGAGCCTGAGCACCGATGGTGTGAGGACCCTCTTGGAATTGCTCTGTTTTAAGGAAATGTAATTTTGCCAAAGAAGAACTTTTACTTTAAAGTGCCCCTATTATGCTATTTTAAAGGTTCATCATTTTGTTTTGGAGGTCTCCTACAACATGTTTACAAGCATCAAAGGTAAAAAAATAAAATAAAATAAAAAACTTTAAATTTCTTTAATTTTAAAGACTCAAAAACGACTCTGTTATGTTCTCTCAAGTGGGGTTTAATAATGCATTGAGTTAGTGTTCAGTGATGTATAGAGTGTGATTGTGCTGGAAGCATTCTGTTATGCCTGACGAATGTATACGTTCATTTACTTGGGTCTGAAAGGACAGTGAGATTGAAGTAAAAGTCACGATAAGTTGATACTACTCTCTGTGTCAGTGTGATCCTTACCAAACACAACATTTGGCGACGAGGATGGCTGATATCGCACTACCACCTCCTGCTCCTTTCCTCGCTCTACCTGGTGAGCCTCCGATTCCCTCGACTTGCTGGTTATAGTCCTTCAAGACTTTCATCTTGGCAGTGGGGCTGACTGACATGACCACAGCCCGCAAAAAGGCGCTGTTACTGCATTGCTTGGGAGCCGAGGGTCAGCGTGTGCTGGGAACGCTTGAGTCAGGCACCAAAACCGATTATGACACAGCCGTGGAACTACTGACCGCACACTTTGCAGCCCCACAGAGTGCGCTCTTGCGCCGTTTTCTGTTTCGCCAAAGACACCAGCTGCCCAGTGAGTCAGTGCAACAGTACGTAGCCAACTTGCGTGGATTGGCCAGCACATGCAAGTTCGGTGCTTTGCAAGACAAAATGATTTACGACCAGTTAATTGAACATACCAACAACGCAAAAGTACGTGAAACTTTGCTATTAGAACCGGATGATTTATCACTGTCCCGAGCAATCACTATTGCATTACAAATAGAGAGTGCAGATGCATATGCGTCGGCTCTGACTAAACAGCAAACAATCACGGACTACCCGGCCCCCTCCCCCATGCCCCCATCAACATTACTGCCCAGCCATAATGACACATTGGTGGCAGCAGACTCCTCTGCAGTTATGCTACTGAGACGCCCACAGCGATCTCGGCCACGCCCACAAGCACTAGGGTTGCCTCACTACTTTTGCCCACCAACCTCTCCTGAATCCCGCCGTTAAACCAGTCATTCAACCACTTTGCCGCATTCCTCTGGCTTTCCGCGACGGTGTCTCAGCTGAACTTAAGCAGCTGCTGGACGCTGGCATTATCGAACCAGTGGATCGCCCTGGGTCTCAAACCTGGTGGTAGCTCAGAAGAAATCAGGGGCCCCACGGGTGTCTGTCGACCTGCGAGCAGTGAATAAGGCAGTAATCCCGGACAGGTTCCCACTGCCTACCTCGGAAGAGCTCAGTTCCATGGCTCAACCGTGTTCTCTAAACTGGATCTCAGACAGGGCTACCTACAAGTGCCTCTCCATCCCAGCAGCTGAAAACCTCACAGCCTTCGTGACCCATGCAGGTGTGTTTTGTTACACGTGCATGCCGTTTGGACTTAGCTCCGCCCCCAGCTGTTTTAAAAAAATCATGGTGTCTTCAGTCAAATGTAGACGCCATACTGGCAATTCCTGAACCCTGCTCGGCTGCACAGGTCACCTCCTTCTTGGGCATGACAGGCTACTATATGAAGTTCCTCCCACATTATTCTCCTACCACTGCTCCACTACGGCGTCTGCTGCATAAGGATGAGCCTTGGGTATGGTCACAGGCATGCTCTGAGGCGGTGCGTGCGCTCAAGGTGCAGCTAACCACAGCCCCAGTGTTGGCTCACTTCGATATCTGTAGCCCTGCGATGTGTCGGCTAAAGCCATAGGAGCAGTGCTGTCACAGACTCAGCGGGGTGTGGAGAAGCCCATCGCCTTTGGGTTGCGGGCCCTCAATCAGACGGAGCAGCGGTACTCAGTGGTGGAACGTGAAGCATTAGCCTGCATCTGGGCCTGCGAGAGGTGGTACTTGTATCTCAATGGCCGCGCCTTCATCCTGAGGACAGATCACCAGGCCCTGACTGCACTGCTTTCTACGTCTGGGACAGGCCACAGACCACTGCGGCTACACCGCTGGTCCGACCATCTTTGCCAGTATAACTTTGACCTGAAGTTCACCCCTGGCAGAGACAATGTTGTGGCTGATCTACTGTCCCGCACTACTCCACCCCACCCTGCCACGCACACACACACGGACTGGGTGGAATGGGACATCTTGTCAATGGCTCACGAGGGCCACCTGGGTACTTGAAGTTGAAACAGCGCTGCAGAGACTGAGTTTGGTGGCCAGGGACAGATAAAGACATTGAGGCCCTGGTGAAAGACTGTGCCACCTGTCTCTTGAGCGGTAAGACGGGTCACCAGGCCCCCCCACCCTTACAACCTCTTGCTTGGCCATATTGGCGTTATTTTGTCACTTATTGGGAGCAGTATGCTAGCTGGAGCTGCGTCAGACAGAGTTACGGCACGCACGGAGAGGAAAAGGGTGTGTATGGACTTATCTAACTCTGGGGGATACAGTGAATAAGCTAAAGTCCCAAAAAGTCGGCATGTTCCTTTAACTGGATCAATAACGGTGTTAACGTTAACTGAGCACTAACGTGAATGTCTGATGTAACATTATAAAGTTTGTAAAACAAATCTTGTTTCATCCTTTATCATTACTCAAAGTAGTAATAACAATAGACAATCTGCACTAATATACAGTTTTAGGTTAATAGTGGCCCACAGCTGCTTAGCAGAAGTATTTCAGTAAGACAGTAAAAATGTGAGTTAGCCGGAGACCTACACAATATTTAACACAAAACTACATATTTTGAACATTCGGTAGAAAATATATGCATCAATAATTAATCATACTTACAGTTTGTGATTTAGAGGAGCAAGTTGGTTAAAAAAAAAAGTGGGTACGGTTACGGTACCATCTTTAATGGATAAGCTTTTTGCAAATCCCAAGTTGACCTGGCAAGCAGTCATCAGTAAAATAACGGGTAAGCAACAAAAGGTTACACTGCTGTTGTATCACTGTGGCAATTTTAACCAATGACCATTCATATTCTCATCCTGTGTAAGTGTATACAAAGAGAATTTGCTTTTGCCGATCAGAAAACAGCGTCTTCTCGACATACACAACACAAGCGTTTCTGTCATGGAACAGAAGATGGCAAACACAGGTAAATTCCAAACAGAGTTTATTGAGAGACATAAGGGACTTGAGCAGGTGAGTAATTGGATTGCAGATCAATATGGTGATACTGGCAGGAAAGTGACAGTTCTTATCTGTTGCAGGCAGTGATGAAGAACGAGAGGAAAACCGAAAGACAAGATGATCCCAGAAGATGGATGAAGACTGGTCAGTTTGGGACAGGTGGGTAGTCAGGTAGGTGTTCAGCGTTGAATAACGAGACCAGACAACTGTAAAGTGGAGAGTGCCTGCTTATGTCTGAGATGATGGCGGACTGTGTGCAGGTGGGGACCAGAAGGGATGCTGGGAAGTGTAGTTCTGTGGTGACTGGGCTGGTGACTTAGGATTGTGACAGTTTGGGCAGTTCAGAATCAATTCTTTCTTTTAGGAGACAATAGCTTTAATTGATTGTGCAGTGCACTCTGATCTTTATAACTTTGCAGATCTTTTACATTCACAAACAACTGTATTACACACTGCACGAAAGGGAATATCTGAAAAAGCATAATAAGGGCACTTCAAATAAATGTTCATTTAAAAGCTTAGTGTTGACATTCGAATTGTTGTCAAACAAAACGGAGGCTAGCTAGACCCTCCCTCCTCCTCATCCCGTCTCCTCCCTCCTCCCCTCCCTTCCGGCATAAAGGAAAGTCAAAGTAGTCACTAAAAACAAAGTTAAGTTTTACTGATACTTCATTCAATGTGTAATGTCACCAAGTTAGATAAATGCTTTTATATATTGCAGAACAGAATGCAGAAAAAGAGAAACATTATCTTAAAATCGTTTCACCACCTGAGGTTATACTATAACGTTAGCTCCCATACAAGGACGCAATAATAGCAAGATAACGTTAGCTTCGCGTTTCCCAGTGAGCATAAACAACGGCGGCGGCGTAAACAAATTTAGCTGGCGGAGTTCTCGCCACCTTTCGAGGGTTTTTCCGATGTAAATTCGGGACTTCGCGCGTTCCTTATCCTTGTCCCTCTTCTTTGCAATTTGTTCATCGGAACGTCGTCTCTTTGGTCGTGTGTCGGCCATAATTCAAACTTCCCTCTTCATGCTTCTCTCTCCTCCACACCCCCTTCATGTCCACGCGCACTTACCCCCAAACCCCACCCCTCAAATACTTCTCGCCAGTTATTGGCTGGAACACTGTTTGTTGTGTTTCGTGGTACGGTGAGCCCAGTTTGTTTTTGTTGCCGTTTGTGGAACCTGTGGTGTCTACAGAGACTGCGTTTTTTTACAGTGTGTTCAGGGGACAGGCAGCTAGCGGATAGTGAGGAGATGTTTGCTGTATGTGACAAAAAATGTTTTGGCCTAAAAAACGCGTGACATCACTTAGAGCACCTTTAAGTGTATTATATTGTCATATCATCACGCTTGACACTGAGAATTATAATAATCGTTATGTGAAGTCAGAGAAATCATAGGTTCGGGTGGATGATTTATTTTTAACAGCGGATTCAGGTGATATTAAAGCTGATCTGCACATCTCTAATCCCAAAATTCAACATATCTAAAAAATAGTAACTGCCACGTGTTGCTCCAGTTGTTTCTGCGAATTGCAGCGATCCATTTGCTTCTCTTTTCTGTAGCTTTTGCAGTCTGTAAAAAGATGGCTCTGATTTCTTCTTGAATCTATTTGTACAGTCAATCTCAAAGCTTTTTCTCATTTTAGATGTTTTTATGTGTTTTTTGCAGCATTCAAGCTGAATACCAATGCTGCCACTCAGTGGGTGTAACCGCAGTGGCTCTGCCTACTGTGATGTCATGTGCTTACCCACGATATAAAATGTGTATCTCAAACGAGCCTACTGTCTGTTTCTTTATTAACCGGAGCTTCTAGCAGCAGCTGCAGTGATGAGATGACTTTAATAATTCACGGAAAATCTCGTTTTGTGTGTGAAGACAGATTACACTGTATCATGCCATGTCACACCACACCATTGACTTTGCCATTGGTTCTCAGCAGTCTTTGTGCAATTTGTACATTGAAAAATGTGAAACACTAATGAGATTAAAGCTATAGTGGGGGGAAGATTTGTAGTTAATAATGATTGATGATTTTTCTTCTCAGTGCATCCCAGTACCCCCATTTACCCCCAGAATTATCATCTCCTTGTCTGCCAAGTGAGAAGTGCAACTAGCTCTCTAATTTGGTTACACCATATTTTTAAAAAGCAAGATGAAGCTTGAGCTCTAAAATTAGAGATACCTTCACAGACTTGTTTTTTTCTGTCTGAGACGCCAGAGGAGAGAGCGCAGCTCAGCGATGCACCTCAGGCAGCAGCGAACGCAATGATGAGTGCATCGACTGAAACTACTGATAGACATTTGGCACAAATCCAGCCTTATAATGTAGAAGAATCCCTAATTAAGCATCATGTGATGTTGGAAAGCGCCGCTAGCCTCTCTGTGGGCACAGATTCCACTCATCAGCCTAATTCAAATGCGAGGCACACAAGTGGCGGTTTTATGAAAAGATCCAGGGTGGCAGCAACATGCACAAAGAGGGAAGGATCATTTTCTCTTCAGATTTAGGATGCTTCCCTTGTGTTTTTACTCCACAAATCCGAATGCAGCAATTATGCACACATGCCATTTTATAACCAATCAGAATGATCTATCAGCAGTCAATTATTACACCCCACCCCCCACCCCCCTCCCTCGCGCTTTTTTGCATTCAGCATTTCTTTGCCTTGATGCATTACACTACAATCATGAATCAATATCATAATCATAAATACAGCAATGCTTTTTTAAATGCATGCTAAATTTAAAGGCATGCTATATCTCTGACAGATGTCCTTTGCACTCAAGAGGAAAATGCCTTATTTTTGTAAATGTTTTTTGGGAGGGGGGAGGTGGTGTGCAGAATTAGAGCTGACATCATCAGCACGTGTAAATTTGCCTTATGTAAAAAGCGAAAAAAAGGGAAGCCTGTCTCCTGAATGAGGACTGAGCTCAGAAACTTGTCCGAAGGCTTGAGCGCATTCTCTCTGGGGCTGGAGGACTGCACGGTCAGAGCCGTGCCTTTGAAGCACATAAACCCTTTACAACCATGAAGAGCATTTTCATACACTTTAGCCAGAGGCAGGTGGTTAGATTAAAAGGGTTTCAATGTGTTAGCTAAAGTACGCCTTTTGTCCAAACCTCTGTATGTTAAAAAAAAAAGGTCTTGCGGTTTTGTGTCAAATTTGCTGTGAGGATCTAGTTTAGAATTTGCAGAGTAATTTGTGAGTTGGGACTCATTTCAGCCGTAAAATATGCTACACTACTGAAGTACTGAAGGATTTCTTGTACGATTTCTATTCTTATGCTGTAGTTAGAACTGTTGTCTACAAGAAACACTGATTCAGACCTCCATGTAAACATGCGTCACTGGACAATTGCTGACAGCATTTGCTGCATGTCTGTTCCAGTCGCGGCTGTGTGGCAAAAGTCAGTTTCCATAGTGATTGCGGTGAATGCAGTAGATTAGTAGCACAGTGTAGTGAGGAGAGAGTGCAGACGTTGTGACGTGCTCGCTGTTACACTGTGCCCATAGTGTTCTGTGCATGACGAACCCTTAAAAACAGAAGTCCGCATTTCAATGATTCATTCAAAACGATTGATCTCTAATGTTAGCAAACACACCGTATGTGGTTTATGTGCATAGATATTTATTAACAATGAAGGGGGAAGTATTAAAAAAAAATTAAGAATAAATGATGAAGCTAATTCAATTCTGGCTTAAACGTTTAGGCCTTTCTGTAACTTGAGTGCAATTTTGAAGCCAATTTTTTTTTTCAAAAACAGAAAATGAAAGTTTACTATTTGCTAATGAAAGGAGACAAAAAACCTGAAGATATCAATGGGAGCAAACCCCAGCAGAAACACCAATATAACAAGGAGGCTGAGACCATTTTGCTGTTGCCTAGCAACACTTGAACAAAATTTTAAAATGATTTCGATGCCCCATACTGCTTTGAGGGATGTATATTTTTATATAGCCCTCCTGAATGGTCTGCAGTGCTCACACAGAACCCGGTTCACTGAGATCCCACTGCACTTATAACCGACTATATATCGGTCAGAGACACTGAACACAAGCATTCTCAGATACTAGCGACACTAGAATTGATCACTCTCTTACAGCCAATGGGATTTGCATATTTCATTAGAACAAAATCAAGCCCAAGTCATTATGGGTTAAACAAATCAATTGTCTCGTCTTTTTTCCTGCAATTGTGCAAACTATGAAGACTTCCTCAATTTACAGAATAACTAAATAATCCATTTAAGATGATCTATACACAAGTCTGATAAACAATAAATAGATATAATAGTTATTTTAGATTATACAATTTAAATGTATTTTTCAGTTTATAATTTACATAATATGAAAGTGTATTTGTTTTTTATGCTTTGTATGATGACATCCAAATGACCAGGATTTGTTTTTGTTTGTTTTTTACACCAAAATGATATGATTTCATTTGACTGAATACACCTGACTGCATTAGGTTACGTCACAGAAAGTCAAATCACGGGTCGACACAATGGTCAAATCAGATAAAAACACAAAACAACAGACTCCAAACTACAGTAAAGTTCATTTTAAATCATTATTTTGGAGATCCTTGATAGGCAGCACTAAGATGATGATCACATATATCTCTCTCTAAATGAGTCCGTCTGGGAATATCATGGGTGTCACCAGCAAGCCAAAAGTACTCAAGCATCCACAGCAGGTGCATAAATATGTCATGTTTTCTCAGCCCATAACCGAAGGGAGATGCAGCCAGATGGAGTGCAAATACTAAATTTCATGTAGTATCATTAGTAGGTTAGTTCACCCCTCATTGGTTCACCATCTGCTTCCAATTGAGTTCTCCAGTCTGAGCCAAGCTCCGAGAGAGGAGGTGAAATCTATACCACTCTGACCCAAATCCCACATCGAGTTCATTCACTTTTCATTAACCAATGTTTCCTGACATTCACAATTCTGTCCTTTATGGTTTTAGAATAAATCAAAAAGCGAACTAAAAAGTAAGTTCATGACATATATTCTGGATGGACTGAAAATGTTGAAAATGCTTACCACATATTTCTGGTCAAGACTGCGCTGTGTGCCAGGACATTTATGCGTCCGATAAAAGATAGTGTCCCAGGCTTTCTTCCTCTGAAGTGTCCTCAGTTTCAGATGAGGAACGATATTTTCCTGCTCACCTGATGCCGTGTCAGTGGCTTCACCTGTTCTGCTCCTCATCTGCCATATTTATGATGATATATTTTGGTATAAAGTGGGCTGGGTTTGAGGCTTGCAATTCTTCTTCAGAATGAGCAATGAATGCATGAGTTCATTTGTACCTCGTGGCAGCCCCAGATGTGTGTGAGCAAATTAATGAAACATGAATTTTGCATTAAATTCCAAAATGTTGGTAATATTCTACTGAGATCAGAATAATTTTCTTTGTGTACGATGTTAACATATGCACATAAAGGTAAAGACTTGCGTGCCTGACCTGAAAATGTGTGTGTGTGTGTGTGTGTGTGTGTGTATCCGTTGGGGGGTGTTGACTTTCACATGACATTGACGCTCTGTAAATGTTGAGTAGCTGCTGATCTCAGACAGGATTCAGCACCAGTGGCGTGTGGACAGCTCCCGCAGGACCGCTTTACATGGACACAACACTCATCTCTGGAAGTTTACAACTCAGAGAGCGATCCACGGACACCTCGCTGCATGACACACGGACACATTGCCTTTGGAAAACAGTCACAATTCACTGTAAGTAGATGGAAATGATTTGCAATGTTTCACTGATTTGAAAATGTTCAAGCGTGTGTTTATGTGCATGCATTACAATAGTAAATACATCAAAACATAGACGAAAAAACATAATTGAGAAGCTAGATCGTTCTATCGAAAAAATATATATATTTAAATTGACTGTCATGAAAGACAGTTCTGTCTCAGAGACGGCAGATCTCTTAGTGTGTGTGTGTGTGTGTGTGTGTGTGTGTGTGTCGCCTTCGAATTCATACCGCGGACTGCGTTTGCAGGGGGAAAAAAGCAATGATTTCGTGTGATTCGGTGTCTTCAGGTTAACCGAAACTGTGTCGAGTTCGATCGGGGGTTTGTGTGGATCTCTACTGCTGTCTGAAATCAGAGACATGGCGACAAACAACACCAAAAACACCGATGGACAAGTTGTGACGGAACTCAACGAGATCACAACTAACGACAAACCCAAATCCGAGGACGTCAAACCAGAGAAGAAGAAGAAAGACATTCCAGTCAGAGAAACTTGGGGTGGGAAATTTGATTTTCTGCTGTCATGTGTGGGCTACGCCATCGGCCTGGGGAACGTGTGGAGATTTCCTTATCTGTGCGGGAAAAACGGCGGAGGTAAGAGACGCTTGTCCAAGAGTCTGAGTCTGAGATGTTGTGCCAGGGTGTGTGTGTGTGTGTGTGTGTGTGCTTTGTGTTTCTGTGCACAGCCCCACTTGGTGCTTTCATGTATTTCTGTATTGATTCCAGGGGCTTTCTTGATTCCTTATTTTTTGACGCTATTTTTTGCGGGAGTTCCTCTGTTTTTTCTTGAATGCGCTCTTGGACAGTACACATCCATTGGCGGCCTTGGGGTTTGGAAACTAGCTCCAATGTTCAAAGGTATATCATTTCTATTCAGCAAAATACGAGCTGGTTTCTTGAAGTGTGTGAGACCTTCAGTAAATGCAGTAGATGAGTAGATTTAAATGCATGGGTCATGTGTTGTAAGTTTGATATCTGTTGTTCTTAAGATGCTCGCAGATCTTCCAGTTTGAAAACAAATGATCTAATAAGGCATCTATAATGCTGGATAAAAGCCGTACTGTATATGCTGGCTTTGACCAGGTGGTTCACATTCTGCTTTGAATGTAAGTTATAACACAATCTGTCATAACTACAGGTGTTGGTCTTGCTGCCGCTGTTCTCTCATTCTGGCTGAACATTTACTACATTGTCATCATTGCCTGGGCCATTTACTACTTATACAACTCCTTTACCACTGTAAGCATTCCTCGTCACGTGTGCTTCCATATATATATAGATATATATATATTGGCATGTTTAGGTAATTATTCTGGGGTATTTATTAAATAAAAAAATGTAAAGCATTGTTCTACTTTTTGTAGGAGCTTCCATGGAAAACTTGTAACAATCCATGGAACACAGACAGATGTTATACAAACTACAGCATAGTAGACACCACCAATCTCACCAGTGCTGTCATGGAGTTTTGGGAGTAAGATCTGATGAAAAAATCGATGTGCATGACCTTCTTTGACCTTTGTACATTAAATTGTCTTGTTGTCAAGTGTAATTGTGTTGCATGATGTGCTTATACAGACGCAATGTGCATCAAATGACTGATGGCTTAGAAAAACCTGGTGAAATTCGTGCTCCACTTGCAATAACACTGGCCATTGCCTGGGTCCTCGTGTACTTCTGTATCTGGAAAGGTGTTAGCTGGACTGGAAAGGTGAGATGTCTTTGTTGGTCTGTCTTCAGGGCTTCGGTCTGGAATTTGAGTGAGTTCGTAATAATTTCACTACATTAATTGTAAAGCACACATGGTTGCAATAAACTGTGGATCTATGAGTTTCTTGTCCCGTGAAAGCAATGCACAGTATTTCCTGCAGTTTCTTTTTTTTACAAGCATTTACATACTGAACAAATACACGTTGGGAATATCTGATAGAGAAATCAATGTTTTGCAGGTCGTTTACTTCTCTGCCACCTACCCGTACTTCATGTTGTTCATTCTGTTCATCCGTGGAGTGTCCCTGCCTGGGGCTAAAGAGGGAATCTTGTTCTATATCACTCCTGACTTTGAGAAGCTGAAGGAGTCTGAGGTAATTTCACACGTTTAATCATTCAAACGAGATCCTACAGACCCAGTCTAGCTGATAAATAGCTTGATTTTCCATCTTAGGTTTGGCTGGATGCTGCAACACAGATTTTCTTCTCCTATGGTTTGGGTTTAGGCTCCCTTATTGCTCTGGGCAGCTACAACCCTTTCAATAACAATGTGTACAGGTATGAATGACGCAGTGACATGATCTTTTTAAAAACCAGCTAGTATAACTTGACCCTGTTTCAGGCCCCTAAACTTTGATTTTTCCTCGAGCATTTCTTTTTTGATGCTGTGAATAATGTTTGCTTGCAAATGTGAACAAGCCAGCCTTATAACTGTGACTGACTGTCATGATGTTCCCTGTCTTCAGGGAATTTGAGTGAGTTTGTATGAATAGTGAGAATTAATGTCAAATTAAACAGTTGATTCTGGATTTGGCTATATGTCGTTTACATAATCCATCTTCTCCTTAAATGCCAAATTGATGTGCAGCTTCCAGGTCAGGTGTGTTGTATAGATGCGTATAGCCCATTTGAAGACAGAATCCTTTCCCCCTTTTTTTCTGCAGGGATTCTATCATTGTGTGCTGTATAAATTCCTTCACTAGTATGTTTGCTGGATTTGTGATTTTCTCTATTGTGGGCTTCATGGCACATGTCACAAAGAGACCAATAGCTGATGTAGCTGCATCCGGTAATCAATTTTACATAATATATTACAGTATTTCACTTTGAAGTAGTGTTAAAATCTAGACATTTCTTTCCGATAACCGAAATGCTTTATTTTTTCATGGCTTGCACAGGTCCCGGTTTGGCATTTTTAGCTTATCCAGAAGCTGTGACGCAGTTGCCCGTCTCCCCGCTGTGGGCTATTCTCTTCTTCTCCATGCTGCTGATGCTGGGAATCGACAGTCAGGTGAGAATAGCACATATTCAAGCTCTGACCTAGAAACAGAAGTGAACGGGATCTGTTTGGTACTCCAGCATATCAGTGGCGGTGTCCCTGGTGGCCACACAGGGAAACATAAGGAGCATTAAAAGACTTAATTAGCCCGGAGCCCAATACAATCTTTTGATGCTGATTTCTGCCTTTATGGCTACACGATTTTAAACTAATGTTCTTTATCTCTTAAACTGGAGTTTTGGTATTGTTTAGTGGCAATGTTCAAATAAAACCAAACTGAATCCCAACCCTGTGGCATAAAAAAAAAAAAAAAAAAATGTTTTTTTAGTCAATATGTTGTGTTGGTTTTTATTGTTGTTAGTTTTTTTGTTTTTTGTTTTTGTTTTTGGGAAGTCATAAAAAAGCTACAATCTGATTGGATAAGCCATGTTGAAAGTGTAATAGCTAATACACACACACCTGTGCTCATAGGTTTATTGAATGCAACAACAAAGAGCCATGAAAAGAGTTTGCCATATAATAAATGCAATATAACAACCTCATTGTTGACACTGTCCTGCAGTTCTGCACAGTGGAGGGCTTCATCACGGCTCTGGTGGACGAGTTCCCACGGGTGCTCAGGAAGAGGAGAGAGATTTTCATTGCATGTGTTTGCGTTGTGTCCTACGCCATTGGGCTGTCCAATATCACACAGGTAATCAGTCTTGAATATGATGAGGAGTGATTGCAGGATACAGGGACTTAAATGACACGCTTGTGTTTTTCCTGTGTTAGGGTGGCCTCTATGTGTTTAAGCTCTTCGACTATTACTCAGCCAGTGGGATGTGTCTGCTCTTCCTGGTGTTCTTTGAGTGCATCTCAATCTCCTGGTGCTATGGTGAGTGCTTTTTCTGTCCTGTTACAATGTGTCTGTGTTTTGCATTGTGCTCAACCTTTGCACTGTACAGCATTATAAAACTGGACACAAATGCTTTGGTCGTCAGTCATAAATAGTCATCAATAATTCTGTCACGACAAAAGTGCATCCAGTGGGACAGACAACTCTGAATGCAAAATTACGGTACATCATCGCCATTACTGTGACAAAAAATACTTTTGTATACATTTGCATATTGTATATTTTTGTTAATTGCGTGTTATGTGTGCAAATATGTATGTATGAATGTATGTGCAAAGTTTTATTTTACCATGACAATAAATCTTGAATTTTGAATAGACCAGCCAATTAATGTGTACAGTTGGTACTCAACCAGAATAATACTTTTACCGCCACCTTTTCCCACGGCCGTAAAATTGCGGGTGTGCATTTGCTGACTTTTACCGCTAAGAGGCGCTACAACCACAGACTTTGAAAAGTGTCAGTTTATTCTCTCTATCGCGTAATCTGCCGACGGCAGATTAATAATCTCTGCATTAATAATATAAAATGCATTAATAATATAAAAATGACTGTAGTCCATGTTTGTTCGGGATTTGAACCCGTGTCATCTAAATGATCGAAACCTTGTTCTACCACTCGGCTACGACTTTACTCGCTGAGGAATTCCCAAAAATGTCTCCACCAGTGTTCGCTCACACGTGCGAGAAACGCTCTTCATTCGTCTCATTCCTCAATAGAACACTAAAAATAATCAGCTTCATTGCACCTAATTTATTTTTGTTTGTTATTTTTGTTATTAATTTGTTTTTGTTTTTTGTTATGGCGCTGCTCCCCCGGGGAATAGGCTTCTGTTGCCCACCGACGTCTACAATATGAAATATTGGCTATATTATTGTCGTCTCTATTTTTAACTTTTGATTTTATTTTTCTTGTCTAAAAAATGTTCTATTCTGTTTACCATAGTTGTAGTATTTCATCCTTACTGTTAATTGACATTAACCCCACTTACATTTCAAAATGCGGCAATTGCTGCAGTTTTGCACAATATCCCTTTGTGCCATCTGGCGGTCATTTCACGAATGACTTTGAAATGCGACTGGTTTATTTTTACCGCGGTGGTTTTGCCGCGGCGGCTGGCGTCCTGGTTGACTACCTAGGAAACAGAATTGAATTACAAATTGAAGTTGGTAACCATCATAAATTCAAAGTTGTGACAAGGATGACAAAAATATTGCTTAAGATTGTCGTTTTCATTGATATTGACATGTCATTCATTGAAATTGATTTGTCATTCATTCATTTAGTCCCTCTCCTTCAGCACTACATTGGCCTTGGTTTGTCTATAGCAGGGAACGACAACTGGCGGCCCGCGGGCCAAAACTGGCCCGCCAGCAATATTTTCTGGCCCGCCGGATTATTTTGGAAGTCCTAAATGCTGCACAAAACTCTTCCACTAGTTGAGAAAAGCCGTAGTTGCGCGGCGATTTCACCGCCGCATACTGTGTGAAACACCCATAGGGAATCATGCGGCGCGGGATTACATTTTAAAGTATAACTGTGCGTTCACACCGGACGCGAAAAGCGCGTCTAGTTATACGCTTGACCACTTTGTGTCCATTCGCGCGTCAAAAGACGGTAGCGGTCAGAACTCTGGTGTAGGCTACTTTGGAAGGAGCGGGCGGTCTGACTGACAATAGCCCACTCCCGACATCTTTTGACAGCGCATCCGCACTTAATTCTGACCACCTGTACACCTAGCTCTGAGGAGCTGTTTGGTACTGAAACCATTGTCAGTCAACAACATTCTTTTTTTGCAAGGATGTTTGAAATAGTTCGGCAGAAAATAGCCTACTTCATTTGTCAGTAGGGCAATATGATTTTCGTTTATGTTGCTTAGAAATTTGAGTGATAGGCTTTGTCCTATTTAATTTATGTTAGGCTATTTATATTTCATAATTTTTTTCTGTGGCATTTTTTTTCTCTGCTGACAGTACAATGTTAAAGCTGCAGTTGGTAACTTCTGTAAAAATGTATTTTTTACATATTTGTTAAAACTGTCATTATGTCCTGACAGTAGAATGTGAGACAGATAATCTGTGAAAAAATCAAGCTCCCCAGGCTCCTCCCAGTGGTCCTATTGCCATTTGCAGAAATACACCGCTCCCGGTAAGAAACAACCAATCAGAGCCAGGAGGAGTGTCTTAGCAGTGTCAATCATGCTTGTGTACGCGCTGATCACCCCCCTCTCTCGCACAGCGCGTACAGTCGTTCAAAATCAAGATAGCCGGTGTGCCGCGCAGCTCTGCTAATGGCGGACAAACAACTAAAACTGCCAATTTCCCGAGTGGCACCAGCTCATACAACAAAGACAGGTAAACGGAAAAAGACCGATGACGATAAACAAGCGCGTCGGAGCCCATTTACTCAGTGTCAAAGCTCTAGCCGCATAGCATACAGATAAAATGTCACACACTGTGCAAAGCAACAATTGAAACCTGCTAATTCACTGGCTTGTCATGTTGCTGAAATAATGTACTAGCAAACCTTATTTAGCATTACACATCGCTAGAATAATTACTTAGATACTGTAACGTTACCATTATTATCTTGCTAGCTATTTATAACTTATAGAAAGAGTGCAACGTTATGAAGTTACATTACATGTATTGCAAAATATGTAATGATTTGAGGACCAAGTTTGTAGTCAAAGTATGGGCAGGCCATAGTCAATGTAAAGCATATTGTTGATGTTTCGTCCCTACCAGTGAATGTGCGATAACTGTTTATCCGCCGTCATCAGTGTCCCTGCATGTTTACTAGCCTGCGTGTTCATGGCAGGCTCCGCTGTGGATGGAGGGCTGTAGCGCTAAAATACATCTTATTTGTTGATAAAGATAGATTTTTTTATTACATGTGATTCTGACATGATGTCACTGCATGCACTGCGCTCCTCTCCGCTCGTCTCAGGTAAATGCGTCTTCCAGCTCAGCGGTCGGAGTGTTTTGGGGGCGTGGCTTTGGAAGGAGCCCAGAAGGGAGGGGGTGGAGTGAATGGAAATGAGAGGAGAGAGGTCTACAGACACTCGATTTTTATACTTTCTTTTTCAGAGTCCTTACATTTTAATTATGTATTGATATATAAATAAAGTTTAAACAAATTTGGAAAATAAGTTTTTTAGACAATTCCTACCTACCCAACCTTTAAAATAGCCTAATATTTATATTGACACGAACACAATTTTTGTATAGCATTTATTATAGGCTAATTAATCTCATTCTTGCCGTTAGAGACATTTGAATGTGAGATTATGGAAACGAGATCTAAATTTTGCGGAACCGTCAGGTCGGGAAATAAAGCGGGTGAACACTGAGTGTATTTTAAGCGGTTGCTGAATAGAACCTTGTGTGTGTCCCGAATAAATAATAATAATAAAAAAAAAAGGAATAAAGTTCAAAAGTCGGACTGTAAGCGAATGAGTATGATTGCTATTCACACCTTTATTAAAATGGCTGTAATCTGTTACCACAATAGTACTTGATCTGTTTAAAATGATTTCCTTGATATATGCCTAAAAGGTGTTAAATAAAAAATCAAAATTAAAATTTGTCTAATCCAGTAATTAATTTTTTCTATTTTTGATCTGAGCACAATCAGAAAATCAGAAAACCCATTGTTATTCGTTTTTTCATTTTAGTTCAGGAAATAAATAATGGAAAAACAAGTCGTTTTTCATCTTTTTATTTTTGGTTTTAATTTGAAAAAACGATTGAACGAATGATCCACGGACGGTGACGGACACATCATATTCCGCGATTATAGGCCTATATAAAAGTATTTAATTTGTATCCATAGGCCTACTCTGTGTAGCTGGCCCGCCATCTACTGGCTAAAAAAAATATTGGCCCGCGGCCAAAGTTACTTGCCGACCCCTGGTCTATAGCTTCTATTTCTCAAGCTCTTTTTTCCTGTCATTTGGTATTGCTACATCCCCACTTCCTTTTTTCTGCCAGTTTCTTGCCATTACTTGGTTATGAATGAGTGTTTGATGCTTCTGCCTGCAGGTGCTGAATAGTCTCATGAGCTTTCTTCTAGTCTCTGTACCTTGAGTTACTGACATTGTTAACTCTGTATATGTCCTCCGATATGTCTATTGCCATCATTAGTGCTTTTGCTTTCCCTCTGTCCTCAACTAAGGCCATTGGTAGGATTTCTCAGTGTTTGCCTCTGCTAGTTTGACATTTCAGGGAGGGGCCTATTTTTCCATGGATCTTCCTGGCATTTTTCCCATTAATCCAATCTATCAATCAGCAGCTGCCTGGAAAATTGTATTAGCTCCTCATCTTTGAGAGTAACGTGTCTGATATACAATGAAGCCTTCACAATTTTGAATCCAGTTCGACCCTTGCTGTCCTTATCATGTTTGCCCTCTTTTTTGTTGGTTGAATGACATTTCCATGTCTTTGCTCTTGATCAGAGGAACTCAAATTTAAATCTTTGTTGTCCACTCAACAGTTTTCCACTGAGCTGAGGGTCCGCAGACTCCACAGGACTATATTACATCTAGATTCTCAATATGATTCTCTCGTCTCGTTAAGTTTTTTTTTTTTTTTTTTTACTTCACTGTTTAATGGGTAATTTTGCTCAAAATACATTTGCTTTGATGATTTATAGTGCTGCTTATTGTTAGCACTCTTAACAATCGCCACCATCTCGGTTTGGTGGATGCTGTAGGTTTGGTGCTTCTTTTGGTAAGAATGTCTTACAATCTTTTGCGAATGCACAATTTTCCTTGTCAAGTCAAGTCAAGTCACCTTCATTTATATAGCGCTTTTAACAATATGAATTGTTTCAAAGCAGCTTTACAGTGATAATAGGAAATTGCAGTAACTGAGATTGTTTAGGCTTTACAGCAGCTCTAGAATAAAGTTATTGTCCAGCTAAAGTTAGTTTTGATTGATTGATTCACTTCCGTTGCGAAGATCATTAGTTATTAACTTAGGGGCCGCTAACAGGGCCGCTAACAGGACACCGTTCTAACAGAGAACACTCAGCGCGCTCCGGCCGCCCATCCACACAAAACAGTGCCTGGGGCTCGAGAACGCACTCCCTGAAATAGGTTCCAAGGTGCAAACAATTATCAGTTATCTCTGCGCAAACCTACGCAACCTGTGCGCAAACACCGACGTCGCACACATACGCGTGACGTGTATGTGTATGCATCACGTGGTGACTCAGTACAGATAAAACGACAACGCTTTATCTGTACAGAGGTAAAGGGAAGGGAGGGAGGCCTTCACAGGGGAGAGAGTAGATGACACTTCAGGACTGCACTGTCGTCATGTCCAGGCGCAGGTCCTTCATCAGATCTGGATACGGCGGACTGCGGTAAACCTCAGGATAAACAGAGAGACTAATATTAGCGTAGACGCCATTCTTCTTTTGATGTAACGAGTACATCAGGATTTATGGGAAGTGTTCCCGGTTCCGGCTGACCTAATCTATGCAGCCTAACATTGAATTATAGAAGTCTATAATGTGTTATCTGTATGCTAGGTCAAAGAGATGTGTTTTTAGTCTAGCTTTGAACTGACAGAGTGTGTCTACGTGCAGACTAATGGCGCTTTTCCATTACCAGTACCAGCTCAACTCGACTCGACTCGACTCGCCTCGTCTCGGCTCGGCTCGCTTTTCGCTCCGTTTTCCATTGCAGATAGTACCTCCACAATAGTACCTGGTCGTCATAGCGACGCCGCAGGAAACTGCCGTGACTTAATCTTTTAAGCTAGACGCGCGAGACACACCCGCTACCCACACACACAGGACAATGGAGGAAATCGAGTGTATGCTGTTTTTGGATGTTTTTGTTTTTGTTTTTGCTGTTTTTTATTCAGGATACTCCGTCTGGCGCGTGCAATGATGACGCAGTGAATAGTGACGATTCTCTCTGACCAATCAGCAGTCTGCCTTGTTTTCACGTCACATTTTAGTATCGCCTCGGCTCGCCTCAGCTCGCTTGGAACCTCGCCGGAGGTGGTACGAAAAAAAGTACCTGGAAGCGGGTACAGGTACAACTTTTACACAGTGGAAAACCAAACAGAGCCGAGTCGAGTCGAGTCGAGGCGAGCTGGTACTGTGTAGTGGAAAAGCGCCATAAGTATCACTTCTTTTGCTGCCCATTTCGCTACTTCATCTGCAAGTCTGTTTCCATTAGCCTCATCCGATTCACCTGTTTTATGACCAGCTACTTTAATGACAGCAAGTTTCAATGGTTGCTGTGCTGCACTAATGAGCTCGGCCACAATGTTATGGTGTGAAATTGGTTTTCTGTCTGAGGTTTTGACATTTCTTTCCTCCCACAATTTAGCAAAGTCATGGACTACACCGTATGCATATTTAGAGTCAGTGTATATATTGATGCACTGACCTTTTGCCAATTGACAAGCTCTCGTTAGAGCAATTAAGTCTGCAACTTGTGCTGATTTATATGGCAAAGAATACGCCACGATTACACGATCAGGTAATTCAACAATAGCATAACCACACAAGTTTGAAACAGGATCCATCGATATACCAATGCTTCCCCTCCTCCAAGACAGATGTAGACACATCTGGCCTGCAGGAAGACGAAGTTTGGATTCTGGTCAGGCAGTCGTGGTTATCACTCTGAAATTCACCTTGTGTCAGCAACCTGTGCAAATGTACAGTAGGGCCATGAATAACAGAAGTTACTTTCAACATTAAATTAGCAGTAGCTAACAATATAGCCTCATAGCCTGAACGGCGTTGGGCAGTAGAAACAGTAGAAATGTTATGCATAATGGCTCCTACCTGGTGAGAATTGTGAACTGTGAATGGATGCGATAAAACAACCTTTTCTGCATCCTGTACCATGATCGCTGTAGCAGCCACTGCATTTAAACAGGCAGAGAGTCCCCTAGCCACTGAATCAAGGGTTTTAGACAAATAAGCTATTGGACGAAAGGTGCCCCCATGCTCTTGGGCCAGGATTGCAGCGGCTGTGCCTCCACCTTCATGCACGTACAGGTGAAACTCTTGCGTGTAACAAGGAAGGCCAAGGGGAAGGAGGCCTTAAGAGGGAGGATTTCAAATGTCTGAATGCTTGATCCATCTCAGTTGTCCATGTAATGTCCTCTTTATCATCCAGCGTAGCTTCTCGCAGGATTTTGTCATACATGGAGCAATTAGGCACCCATAATCGACAGTAATTGACCAGTCCCAGAAAGCTATGCATTTGCTTCCGTGTTGATGGATGCTTGAACGTAGCAATGGCTTTGACCCTGTCAGCAGACAGACGAACTTTGCCTTGTGACAGTTCATGTCCAAGGTAATTAACTTTCCTCTGCACCCACTGAAGTTTCTCTTTAGATGCCTTGAAACCAGCCTCTGCTAGAATGTTGCAGACAATTGTAGAAGCAGCAGCACACATGTCCTCAGAGGCACCAGTGACTAGAATGTCATCAGCGTATTGGAGCAGGCAGGGGTCTGGGGGGAGTTTGACATCTTTCAGCGTTGCTTGCACTACAGCGGAGAAAACAGCCGGAGAATCTCTGAACCCTTGTGGGAGTCTCGTCCATATGGAATGATAATTCTGAAAACAAAATGCAAAAAGCGGCTGAGTTTGGCAATCCACAGGAATAGTGAAGAAGGCGGAGCTTAAATCAATGACAGAAAAGAATGCATGTTCTGAAGGGATAGAATTTATTATAGTTTGTACATCTGGTACAATAGGAGCAAGTGGTTTTATCAAATCATAAATTTTTCTCAGGTCCTGCGTTAAACGGCAAGAACCATTTGCTTTCTTAATTGGATTGATTGGTGTGATATAAGGTGAATGAGTGCGAACCAGAATGCCTTGATCCAGTAATTGATCAATGAGGGGTCGAACTCCCTCCTCTTTTTCCTTTGAAAGTGGATATTGCTTTTGAAACACAGGCCTATTTGTTGTCAAATTGGCCACGTATGGCTTTACATCAATGAGTCCTACTTCATCCTTATGGGTCGCCCACAACTTGGGATTGACATCAGCTATGTCCTGTCTGAACTCAGTTGCAGGCACATCCTCGAAGAGAGCACTTCCTGTGTCGGTCGTGAGGGAAAAGGCTGCAGGAAACATGAGTTGCAGAGAGTCAGTGTCAAAAGCAAGTTTAACACCCAATTTATGCATCAAATCTCTACCTAACAGGCAGAATGGAGAATTTTGATGTACGTGCATTTTGAACAACGATGGGACATCATTGGAAGTAACCGGTAAAGATGGTGTCATTTCACAGGGACGTTGTTAATTCACACAGAGTTGATCTTTTTCCCCGTGATTGAGCCCTCGTAGACATGGGAAGACAACGATGAGATTGAGGCACCGCTGTTGACTAGAAAAATGGTTTACGATCAACATTTAACTCAATAAATGGCAAAACAGTTTACTCATTCGGATAACTTATGTAAATCAGTGAAACATTTTCAGAAAAGGGCTCAGAACTCTGTGGGCTGCTTCATTGTGACCCCCATTCAGTCAGATAACAAGGCCTCTGCCTTTGGGTGGAAGAAAGCAAGAGAGGGGGTTTTGGCCTGGAGCCATCAGAGCGCCTAAACATCTGATTCTCATTTGTCTGCTGAAGTCTCACAGCTTTTTTCCTACAAAAACGCTCAGTATGTCCTAATCTGCCACAAAAAAAACAAAACATTTTATGGCCTTTCTGACATTGGTTGACAGGCGATTTTGGATGGCGGCATTAACTTGAAGCAATGCTGGAACTTTTCCTCTGGAGGCATTAAAGTTCACGCAAGCGTCGGCCCAATTCATCAACAGATATGTTACTGATGTTTGTTGTAGTTATACGGATCAATTGTACAGTCTCGTTATGCATGTTATTTAAAAATGTGTTCACAAACAGCAGACAATTGTCATCAACAGGAATTGCTGACTCCTCGATCCAAGCATGTTTAAATCTATTAAAAAATGCAACGGAACTTTCACCCACTTTCTGTTTAGTATTTGCTGCATGCGAAATGTCTTGTTTAGCTTAAGACAGCTTCAGTAAAAATGCAGTTAGTTGTTTGAAAAAACTGAGCTAGCCCATATCCAGTCTTTATCATCATCATCATCATCATAATCTGTCACCTTAGGTACATGTGAAAAAGGTATAGACAGATCAAGTCAAGTCAAGTCATCTTCATTTATATAGCGCTTTTAACAATGTAGATTGTTCCAAAGTGGCTTTACAGAGATACAAGGATAGTTTAAAGTAACAGAGATTGTTTTGGCTTTATAACAGTTCTTGAATAAAGTTTTTTTCCAGCTAAAGTTCATTTGATTGATTCACTTCGGTCGCAACGATCATTAGTTATTAACTTAGGGGCCGCTAACACAACACCGTTCTAACAGAAAACTCTACACAGACTTAAACATGAAACCTGTGAGAACTCTGATGGCGTGCACATCCGTATTACGAGTTCAGTCTATTGGTATGCGCATTTGAATATATGTGTGCAGGGTTGTAATTCCCTACAAACCAAGCCTTAAAAAACTACTTGTCTGGCCTTAACATTTTGATACAGAATTGTATCACTTCGGGGTAGATACATGAACCGAATTTTCCCGACAACACTTTATCTGTAGAGTGGTAAAGGGATCCTCCATAAGGAGAAACTAGTTGGCACTTTAGCACCCCGCTATGACATCAGGTCCAGGCGCAGGTCCTTCATCAGATCTGGATACGGCCTGGATCCGGCAGGCTGCTGGAAAACCTCGGGATAAACAAAGACACTAAAATTAGCGTAGATGCCATTCTTCTTATGATGTAACGAGTACATCAGGATTTATGGGAAGTGTTCCCGGTTCCGGCTGACCTAATCTATTTAGCCTAACATTGATTTATAGAAGTCTGTAATGTGTTATGTGAATGCTAGGTCAAAGAGATGTGTTTTTAGTCTAGCTTTGAACTGACAGAGTGTGTCTGCTTCCCGGACAATGTTAGGAAGACTGTTCCAAAGTTTTGGTGCTAAATAGGAGAAGGATCTACCGCCAGCAGTCGATTTTGATATTCTAGGTATTATTAACTGGCCGGAATTTTGAGATCGCAATAGACGTGAAGGACTATAATGCGTTAAGAGCTCGCTCAAGTACTGCGGAGCTAAACCATTTAGTGCTTTGTAAGTAATCAGCAATATTTTAAAATTTATACGATATTTAATAGGGAGCCAATGCAGTGTTGACAGAACAGGGCTAATATGGTCATACTTCCTAGTTCTGGTAAGAACTCGAGCTGCTGCGTTTTGGACCAGCTGTAGTTTGTTTATTAAGCGTGCAGGGCAACCACCCAGTAGAGCATTACAATAATCTAGCCTTGAGGTCATGAACGCATGAACTATTTGTTCCGCATTTGTCAATGAGAGCATATGGCGTAATTTAGATATATTTTTAAGATGGAAAAATGCGGTTTTACAGATACTAGACACGTGACTTTCAAATGAAATATTGGTATCAAAGAGCACACCCAGGTTCCTATCCGACGACGAAGACTTGACAGAGCAGCCATCAAGTGTTAGACAGTATTCTAGGTTATTACGTGATTTTGTCCAATAATTAGAATCTCTGTTTTTTCAGAATTTAGTAGTAGGAAATTTTTTATATCAGCTATGCATTTCGTTAATTTTATGAATTGGTAGTTTTCGTTAGGTTGTGAAGAAATATAGAGCTGAGTATCATTGGCATAACAGTGAAAGCTAATCCCATGCTATCATATAATATATATATTGCAGCACAGCACATAGCTTATGTCTACAAGGCACAACAAACCTGGTGTTCATTTTATATATATATATATTATATATAAAGCTATGTGCTGTGTGGCATAAAATAATAATAACAATAGCCTATAAATCGTTAAAAAGGAACACTTCAGTAACACTGCACTAGAGAAAAATATATTGATTATCATATGTTACTTCAATCTTATTTCATAATGTCATAACGAAAATAAACATTTGGAGTAAAAAAAAAGAAGCCTATTGTTTGGAGCGTTTTGCTTTTCAAACGCGTGCAGAGAACGTTTACTGAAGCGATCAAGCCGCTCAAAACTATTAAACTAATTATTGTCGCCATATTATACATCTACGTTTAAAAACACAGTATTTAACAGTAAACACGGTTCTAAACCTTATAATATTCACCATAGTATACACTCCTACTAGCCTACTTTTACCATGCTGTGTTTTATTATAGAATATAAAAACATCCTTGTGTCGAACATGTATATACATTTATCACTAGTTCACACATCTAGTTCACATTTCAACATGTTTCTGTCTATATATAGATAAATATACATGTACGATATTAGGCTTAGTTCATGTTTTTACTCCAATCTCATTTCATAACATACATTTTAATCTGGCACCACCAGTTTAACATGTCTTACCTTAAAAATCGCATTCTTCTAATTCTTCTGAGGTAAATCCAAGTGAAACAGCAGAGCACAGCACAAACACAGTCTTCCAAACTCGACGAAAAGCAGAGGAGTAAGTTACTGAAGTCTCTGATTCTTTGTTTTGAGGTAATGAGGGCGTTTACAGGTCTGCGTTCGTCCGCGTGGATCATTTGCATGTCAATCGCTCATGCGCGCGTGGGCGTGGTCACATTAGAGTTAATTAGGACGCGTTTGAGAAACTGTACATGCCGCTGCTTTCATTCGGATTACTTAAACAGAGAATATTAGTTTTTTATATAATTTACATACTTTAAAAATAGAGATTCCAAGCGTTGTATAGACGTGTTTCAAGTCTGTGTGACAAACATTCGCTGAGTCACAGGTCATTTTCTGTCGCGTTTCAGAATGAGTTTCACATTGAGAGAGACGGCAGAACGCGCATCATGTTTATTTTCTTTGTTTTACGAAAAACACAACATTTTGTTTTTATTATGAGTGTACACAAATAAAAGAAGACATTTAACAGTTTTGAATGATGTACAACACAAGTATGTAAGATCAAAATCAAGAGTATTTTGAGTCTCTTTTACACTGAAAAAAACGAGCCTAATCGCGCCGGCGTGATTGCCGACCTCAGGGGGTTAAGGCCTCTCTGTATTGAATTGAACTCTCTTTCCATGAAATGCGAAATACCTCTAGTTTTGTTTTCTTCCAGTTGCGCTCCATTTTTCTGTCTGCTCTCTAGAGTGTGCTCGTTGTACCACGGCGTTGGACTATTTTCTTTAATCTTCTTTAAGCGCAACGGAGCAACTGTGTCTAAAGTGCTGGAAAAGAGAGAGTTAAAAGTTTCTGTTGCAATATTGAGTTCTTCTAAGGCAAGCTATCCGGGATGCTGAGATGATGAAACTGATCAAGAAGTTTATTAATAAAGCAATCTTTAGTGGCAGAAGTGATAGGTCTCACATATTTGTAACACAGAGTCTGCTTTGCAGCCTTGGCTAAATGAAGTTTACACGAGACTAGATAATGATCTGAGATGTCATCGCTCTGCTGCAGAATTTCAACGGCATCAACATTTATTCCGTGTGATAATATTAGATCTATAGATAAAGATGAATGGATTGATAGATGTATGTTTTCCAGTCTATCCATCAATCCAGTTGCTGCAATATAGTTGCAGTGAATTGATCTAATCCCTATAAAATTTTATGTTTTTTCAGGTGTGAACAAGTTTTATGATAACATCCAGGAAATGATTGGATACAAGCCTTGTATATGGTGGAAACTGTGCTGGGTTTTCTTCACCCCTCTAATTGTTGCTGTAAGTAACCTACTTTATTCTTTTTAATGTGATATAACATTTTCTAAAAGCTCTTGCCATTTTGTGACAAACATTAAAAGAAATGGATAAAAGTAGAGTATACTGTATAAAAGTATATATATATCTTTTTTTTTATGTGTGGAAAATTACTGTAAGACAAAGTTAAAGTTAGTCAAGTCACATTTATTTATAGAGCACTTTATAATATACAGATTGTTTCAAAGTAGCTTCACATTAATAAGCAGGAAAATAATACTGTTAATGTTGCAAATTACGTCAATTATATAAGTTCAATTTAGTTCAATATAGCTATAAGCAGCTCTACTAAATGCAACAGTGTCATTATTCAGCTCGAGTCAGTTCAGTGTTGATGCAATTCAGTTCAATAACAGTACAGATGTTGCAAGGTTATTCATTGTCCAGCTCAATTCAGTTCAAAATTAGTTGTCTTGCAATAGTCAATTGGTCAAAACGACCAAACTTCCAAACTGTCACGTTTAGTATTTGTTAGTTCATGTTTGGCTGTTAATTTGACCCAGTTTTTCCAGTGTGTCTCTTTGATTCAGTATCCTGTTCACCTGTGCATCGTTAGTCATGTCAGCTGTGTCTTATTTCCTTGATTTAGTCCCTGTGTTTAGTCCTGTCTAGTTGTCTGTCGTTGTCCGTATTATATGTTGGTTGTTCTGTGCCTGAGCTGTTCTGAGTGTTTTGGTTCATTTTGAGTTTGTTCAATAAAAGCCTGCTGCATATAGATCCTGCATCCTCTCTGCTTCAGCCTGCATGTGATAAAACGACAGACCTTTAAAATATGGATCTTCACTGCTTTGGCCCGGAAGGGTCTCAACTTTGGGGAATACTCTGTGAAGTTCTGCCATCTTGCCATTCTCTCCCTCTATGATGACGAAACCCTCAGAACACTATATTGGATCGGGGCCAACTACTACCACCCAATTGAACCTCCAGACACCCGAGGGCTTCCCTGGAGGGAGGCAATTCTCAAGTGTCTGGAAGACATGCACCCCCAATCCAGAAAACAGCCAGCTCCAGAGTCTCGTTCCCTCATGGCCACCGCCACGCCTGATCTCTCTGTCAAGATGGCCGCCGCCACTCCTGAGCCCTCTGCTAAGATGGCCGCCATGGCGCTTGAGTATCCAGCAAGATGGCACGGGTATCCCCATCCCCATCCCCATCCAGAGACGACTCCAGTCCCCGAGCTCACCCCATAATCCCTCTTGGCCTACAAACGCCTAGCTCCCCCCAAGAAATTTGGGGGGCCTATATGACCACTGCCATAGTGGTCGGGCCTGGGTCCCTGGGCAAGGCCACGAAGGCGGATCATCCCTGTTCTCTCGAGTTGCCGGCTCCGCCCTGTTCTCCCGAGTTGCCGGCTCTGCCCTGTTCTCCCGAGCTGCCGGCTCTGCCCTGTTCTCCCGAGCTGCCGGCTCCGCCCTGTTCTCCCGAGTTGCCGGCTCCGCCCTGTTCTCCCAGGTTGCCGGCTCTGCCCTGTTCTCTCGAGTTGCCGGCTCCGCCCTGTTCTCCCGAGCTGCCGGCTCCGCCCTGTTCTCCCGGGTTGCCGGCTCCGCCCTGTTCTCCTGAGTTGCCGGCTCCGCCCTGTTCTCCCGAGTTGCTGGCTCCGCCCTGGGGGCTTCCTGCTCTGAGTAAGCCTCCAGAGCCCCCACCCTCCCACCTGTTGATGTAATATGGCACAAGGCCGCGCCTTGTGGGAGGGGTTGTGGTCTGTCACGTTTAGTGTTTGTTAGTTCATGTTTGCCCGTTAATTTGACCCAGTTTTCCCAGTGTGTCTCTTTGATTCAGTATCATGTTCACCTGTGCATTGTTAGTCATGTCAGCTGTGTCTTATTTCCTTGATTTAGTCCCTGTGTATTTAGTCCCTGTGTTTAGTCCTGTCTAGTTGTCTGTCGTTGTCCGTATTATATGTTGGTTGTTCTGTGCCTGAGCTGTTCTGAGTGTTTTGGTTCATTTTGAGTTTGTTCAATAAAAGCCTGCTGCATATAGATCCTGCATCCTCTCTGCTTCAGCCTGCATGTGACACAAACATGATCGATGGTGGTTTATGGTAAATATAAATGTTGTTTACAGCTTGATACCTAACACGAACCTAAATTTGCAATAATATTTATAATAGAACAAAATCTTAAGGGTTTATTTACAGTGTTAATTTTACTACACCATTATTTGTCCTATTGACTCAGTTTACTGGGTATCCAGTGTAATTACAGCTGTAATACATTTTTGTAATGACGATTATACTGCTGACCTACCCCTACACTTTAACCCACCCTTAAATCTACCCATACCAGCAAATCTGCCCCTGACCTTACCCGTATCCCACCTCAATAGCACTGTACATTGTACTTTTTTTTTAATGCAAATAATTAGTAGTTAAAGACACCTAATATAAAGTGGCACCATGTTTCTAAAGTCTTGTAGTCTTCACTATAAAAGTAAGAATCGTTACAGATTATGGTGTGCAGTAATTGTGTGAAAACTGCAGTATTTTTAAACAGAGCTTTCCTGCAGGGTGTGTTCATCTTCAGTGCGGTGCAAATGGTTCCTCTTAAATTGAACAACTATGTGTTCCCTAAATGGGGGCAAGGAGTGGGCTGGCTCATGGCTTTATCCTCTATGGTTCTCATTCCTGGTTATATGGTCTACATGTTCCTCACCCTGAAGGGGACATACAAGGAGGTAACTGTTTTCATTTACGTATAAAATAATGAACAAAGATAATACAGGCATTACATGGTATATCTTTGCTTACTGGTGCTGGTTCTGGGGCCTTATTTTAGCGGATCAGAATAATGCTGCAGCCTCCAGCAGTGAGGCGTGCTCAGGAGAATGGGCCAGAGCAACAGCAGGTTCAGTCACCGCCACAGCTGCTTGAGCAATCACCGCAACCGCAGCAACCGGACCAGGCACAGCAGCAACCCCAATCACCGCAACAACCACAAGCACCACAGCAACCACAATCACCACAGCAACCGCAATCACCACAGCAACCACAATCACCGCAACAACCGCAATCACCGCAACAACCGCAACAACCGGACCAGGCACAGCAGCAACCGCAATCACCGCAGTCAGAGCCGCAGCCTCCATCTCAGCCTCCGTCTCAGCCTCCGCTGCAGTCTCAGCCTCCATCTCAGCCTCCGCCTCAGTCTCAGCCTCCGCCTCAGTCACAGCCTCCATCTCAGCCTCCGCCTCAGTCTCAGCCTCCGCCTCAGTCTCAGCCTCCGTCACAGCCGCAGGTGCAGGCTGACAGTTCATCTCCAACTAACCCTGGTAGCGATGCCAATGTCTAAAAGCAGTAGAGGTGAACCCCAGCAGAGAGCAATCAAAGATTAACAGCACAGAAAACTTCCATGTTTATACAGTAATAGAATCATCTACCTCCAGGGGTCATAAATAATCAAACTAAACAGAAAATGTGACAGAAAATAATAAAAAACACAAACAAACAAAAAACACTTGCATTTGAAAAACTTACACACAAACACAAACTCTGTAAGCTTTCCAAATGTGAAGCAACGAGTGTCAGTGTTAAAAAAATGAATTAAACTATGTATTATGTGAATTTGTCTCTACTAAGGTTATACTGTGAGTTAGATTTAAGGACAGTGCATTGTTTTGCAATGCATAAGCTATTTATGTAAGGTATAAACAGTTTCTATGTTGCACTGGGACAAAGCAGGAGTCCATGATTATGATTATGTTGTATTGTGGGTCATTTGGAAAAACCAAGGTGCAATCAAGCAAGCCCTGTGTCCGAAGCACAATGAATTTTTATTCGGTAGAGCCCTTGGATGACCCATTATATGTTGTTGAATATCTTTGTTGAGAGAGACTGTTATTATCTTTTTCTTTTTCGAGCTAAAAAAGAGAAAATACTTGTATGTGATTTTTAGAATTATTTTTAGAATGCTTTGTACTTTAATGTTGAGACCAAGGACCAAAATCATAGACTAAAGCAAAAACGAATCTATGCCTGGCAGTGTGTAGTTTGTAAAGCACAGGGTACAAAAATACAGAAAATGAGAACACCGCAAAACACAGGGTGAACATTTTTGCAGATTATTCTACAGATTACTGATGAGTGCTGTCAATTCAGTGTCCTGTTTACATGTCCCCTCAGGAAAAAAAAAAAAGTCTCAGATATGTCTCTGACCCTGAGTGCATATCAGCTCCTTAAGCCTGTGATTTATGTAGTCGCAATTTGCATGACCATTAGTTACTTCATGTGCCAAAATGTTGAATCGTTAAAACAAAGCAGAAATGCACACACGAACTGGCCACTCGATAACAATGGTTTACACTATACTATATTGTGCCATACCTTTTTGAAAAAGGATACAAAATATTTCTTAATAGTTAATACCATATTTTAAGTAAGTAGCATATACTAAAATATAATTAGGGCTTTTCTGCCCCCCCCCCCCCCCCCCCCCCAAAAAAAACAAAACAAAAACAAAAGCACAAACCCTAGAGTACAGGGGCAATGATGTGCTGACAGTTTCCGTCAAAGGCAGCTACACGTGAAAAGCATTCGGTCATGTTAAACATGTTTACTAAGAGGAGATACGTACCTACATCAAATGTGAAATGGCTATGTCCTGTGAGTTTTGTACAAAGATACTTTACTGCAGTTTTATCTCGAACTTTATTGTATAATTGTATTGTGTAAAACATGTAACCGTGAATGTCTGTACTCCATTAAGTTTTTTGTCTAAATGTTGAAATATTTGAAAAACAATTGCTGTTTTCTGCAATAATATTTTGAGCTCTGAAGCACATACCTTATGGAAATTATGAGTGATGATTATAAAAAGGATTATAAAACAAATAAGATTTATGTCTCGTAAGAAACAATATTGTTTTGTATATTTTTAACTGTTACACTGCCTAAATTATAACATAGGACATGTATTTAAATGGTGTCATATGAAAAAGCACGATTGTTATGTAAAATGTATGAATAAACAGAAAATATTCGTAGTCTATAATCTGTGCGTTGATTCTCAGTCTTCACTAGAAGTCATTCATTAGGAGTCTGTATGACAGCCCAATTGTTTCAAACAGTATCCCTTTAAAAATGCTACGAATAAGAATAAACTACAGTCAGTAACCAATAAGCAGTAATTAACTGGGCTGAAAGAATGAATGAACATGACATAAAATCCAGCTCTTTCTGTGGTATTACTTTGTTTTGCAGGGAATCATAGTCTCATGAGTAATTATCAAAGGAAAGAAACAATACGCTGAATACAGAGTAGTGTTTGCATTTCAACAAACACACTGATCGTGCCAGCTGAACAGTTATCAAGCTTAATCAGAAACAAATGAACCAACCAGTGAATTTAACACTGTCATGTTAATTTTGTTACCATACATTTTTATTGTGTGTGTAGTTTGCTCTTGCTGTGCCCTCTCCTCTGGTCTCACTGTGGGCACTTCTCCATTTTAAAAATAGCGTCTCGACCAAACCAAGAAGATGCTAAATACCAAACCATGTCCTCTGTTTCCATTTTCAAATACCTTTGCTCCTGGCAGATTATTTGACATTATTCAATAGATAAAACTAAAGGCATTTATGGCCCTTCCTAATGTGGATTTTGCTGTGATTATTTCCAAATTACTTGAATGTGCATTGTTTTTGAGTAGAAGTAAAAAAGATGGCATGTAGCTAATGGAAGTACAGAAGTACAGTGGCAAGAATAAGTTTGTGAACCTTAAAACCAATTCACATTTATTTGTATAGTGCTTTTCACAATACATATCGTTTCATAGAAGCTTTACAGAAAATGTAGGTTTCTTCATTACAATTTAGAGTAATCCGCTATCATCTGTTAATATGTCATAGAAATGTCCATATACGTCAAAAATGTACAGTTCTAAGAATACAAATCATGAAGTTAGCTAATATCATGGGTTTTTTCTTTCTTTTTTTTTACAGAAACATTGAGCTCGTTAAAGCAATTATTACAAGTTGTGATCGTAATGATTACAATATATAGATAATTTGGCAGTGGTATCTAGATTTCTACATTGATTATATTTAATTAGTGGTTGTATCTTCATCTCAAAGTCACAATTATATACAAATACATTCTGACTAAACTAATAATACACAAACAGTTGTATGTGGCAGCCAGGAGGTACTCAGATGTTCCACAGGTTGAGTGTGTGATTGCGGTGCACATGTACCTGTAAAACGCCGCCTCCTTCAGGAACTGTCTAAGACTCCCGTCCAAAGCCTGTAGTTCACGTCGTCAATGATGGCAAAGGTTGCAGGCCAGGCATTGAGAGACATGTATGAGGGTAGTCTCGACCCAGCACATCATGTACACATCACGTGGTTATCACACCGATCTGCTGCTGCATGATCAGCCCTTGGACAGACCTTGCATTTCTACACCCAGGGGTTCCCTTAGAACAAGTGTCTAGGCATGTTGTGCACAACAGACGCATCCAAAACAGGCTGAGGTGCCGTATGCAACAGGCACGCAGCCTTGGGCTCCTGGACAGGACCTCGACTGCATTGGCATATCAAATGCCTCGAGTTGTTAGCAGTATTGCTGACCCCGCGGAGGTTTCGGCCATTGATCCTGGACAAGTACATGTTGGTCTGGACAGACAACATGGTGATGGCGCCATATATAAACTACCAAGTTGGTTTACGCTTACGTTGCATGTCGTAACTCACCCGCCATCTCGACGAAGCACAGGTAGCCTTGTTCGCTGGCCCCAGGGCCTATGCAAATATGCACCCATGCTCAGACCTCTGGCCCCTGGACGAGACAGGGAAAAACAAAGTGGTCTTTCACCAGCGGTCAGGTGGTGACACTATCACTCAAGCCAGAACGCCCTCTATGAGGAAGCTGTATGCTTTGAAGTGGCATCTGTTCATAAATTGGTGTTCTTCCCGAGGGGAAGACCCACAGAGATGCACCATTGGGTTGGTGCTTTCCTTCCTGCAGAAGAGGTTGGAGGGACAGCTGTCCCCCTCCACCTTGAAAGTGTATGTGGCCGCCATAGCGCAGCACATCATGATGCAGTGGACGGTCAGTCCTTAGGGAAACACGACCTGATCATCAGGTTCCTCACAGCTGCCAGGAGGTTAAACCCTCCAAGGCAGTGCCTTTTCCCTCTTGGGACCTCTCTGTAGTCTTGCTGGGCCTACAGATACCCCTTTTCCACCGAGGCAGTGCTGGTGCCGGTTCGGAGCCGGTGCCTACTCGCGAATCAGTTCTTTGTGTTTCGACAGCCAAAGAACCGGTTCTCGGCCAGGAAAATTAGTTCCAAAGCGGCACCAACTCTTTGCTGGACTAGAACCGTTCTTTTTCCACGTCATGCTTACGTCAGGGGCTGGGGGCGGGGTTATTGTCGAACTTCTTCTTGAACGTCTATAGTAATCCAGATGAGCAGCTCAAATGTGTTCTAAACATCTTCTTCTGACTCCAATATAGGATCGCAAAGCCAGGAGAAACATTTGCAGAAAGACGATGTAGTCCGCCATTGTAATTGTTATGCTTGAAGTTGGCGCAAGCGTTTCTGGGAAAGCTAAGATGTATGGCAACGTACACAGTGACGTAACGACGTCGTTCGCTGGGCTCTCTAGTCAGTGGAAAATCAAACAGGTTCTGAGAAGGTTCGCAAGTTGAACCAACTTTGAACCAGCACCAGTTCCGAACCAGTTCTTTTTTGGTGGAAAAGGGGTAAGAGAGCTCCTTTTGAGCCCATGGAGTCAGTTACGTTGAGTGTCCTCTCTTTCCCACGCTTGAAGATGGCCCTCCTGACCACGCTCTGTATTTTGGTACTGATGTGTGAATGGTTTCTTATAGGTAAAACGTCTGAACACTGTTGATTGTGAAAACAGCACATTTGTGTATTTACCATAAAAGTCAGTCTGGTAATTTTACAGTAATTTACCAGGATAATGTGTGAAAGGGGCTCTAAAAGTAGAAGGGGACCAGAGGCTTTCAACTTCTAAACAAAACAAAAAACCTCTGTGAAGCCCTATGATAGCTTTGTGTGAGAAACATGCTAAAACACTTTATCATTATTCACTGAAAATCTTGCTTGACATCTATGATCACGATTCACTCTTATTGCTGTAGCATCTGGACCAATCAGACACACACAAATGATTCATTGTATTTAATGAATAATCCAGCAAACTCACTCTCCCAACAAAAGCCTATGAAACTTCCCCCAAAACTAACATACCAAATGAAGCTAACACACTGGCAGAACCCAGTAACAGGACACACTGAGACTGATAAGAATTTTACGACCCCAAAAGGAATGTGCAGGGAACTGTGACTCACTCAATTCTTGCTGAGAAGGAGAATTAAACCCTTTTAATCCTATATATTCTATATATATACATATCCACGTGAGAAATGTATTAACATATATCTAATTTCCCCATCTCATGATTTTCCTTTTATGTGGTTTGGCCTATGTCTTCATTTTCTCTTCTAAACTCTTTTGGATTAATGTTTCAGACTTGCATACTATGGTTTACCAAAATCATATGTGTGGCATGTTTGGTCTCTATAAACTCCAATCTTCGTCCCCCATTTGTTAATTTACATTACATTTTGCTAACTTTGTGACGCATTAGTATTATAAGAATCTTGAAGACTCTTTCCTTAAACACCCAATGAAATTACATATTCAAATGCCCTGCTAGAACACAATGGGTCATAAAATTTCCCTCCAAAGGGAAATCTTCTTATTGGCTCACACACCTCCAGAGGGTGTGACATCTTCACGCTTTAAAAATCTTGACTTGACTTGACTCTTTTGAAAAGACTTGACTTGACTTGACTCATCCTTTGGCTAACTTTCCAATGAATAAGTACAACTTCTACCATTAATATTTAAAACTTTTATTAAACCATTTTCTGAAAAATACTTCGAAACTTCCCAGTATATAAAATAAAGTGCCAGAAATAAAACGCAATCAACACTTTAGGGCATCATGTAACATTAATTCCACTTAAATTCTGTCTAGCACTGTGCAAAAAAAAATACATTATGAAGGCATTATGTAGTTTAAAGGAGCAAAGTCCAACATAAATACTGCCCAACATAAACAGTGCAAAAAAAGTTGGGGGCCTGTGTTACTAATTTCAGTAACTTCACTCAGTTCAAGTAACCGATCAAAAAATAGGCAGATAATCTAACAAAAATTCTGCATATCAATGTCAGTATTGTATGTCAGCTAGATCTCAAATAGCATTTCTATGGAGGAATGTAAGCATGTTTACATGCTCTGAAGTCAGGCTTGCTCTTTTTTTTTTGTCACAATGTTGCCGGAAACTGAGAAAAGGCGTTCAGATGGGGTTGATGTTGCAGGCATTGACAAGTAACACTTTACCAGCACGGCCAAGGTGGGAAATCTTGCTTCATTTTCTTTCCACCATTTCAGTGGATTTTCATCCTTTGGGATAGCCTGCTCACCAAAGTTCATGAGTATCCCATTCCTCACTAGCCTGGGAAAATCCAGACAACTTCCGGCAAAATTAGATTTGCTCTGCAAGTAGTCTGGCAAAGAGCTCATTCAAGCCCATTTCTAATCCCTCGAAATCACGGCACCAATCAGAAACGTTGGGGCGGGCTTTACACGATGACGATCGCTCTGATTGGTTTTAGGTCTATCCAATTGCGCCCAGAGGCATTTGAGCGACGTCCGTTGGTGAAGCACAGCAACTTTTAAATGCATTATTATATTAAAATTGTAAACACATGAGGACAGTCTCCATGAAAGACCCACTGGCAGATGAACGTGCTTCTACATTTCTCTCCGAAACGGTAGGAAATGAAATTAGATTTAATAGAGGATTTTAACTGTGACAAGATGATTGACAGGACAGTTTTAGTGACGGGATGCACGCGACAGATCCGTCCGATAAAGATGACGAAGTAGTATGTCCCAAAGCTTGCCTACTTTTTTGCTACACATTCAAAAGTAAATACCTTTTCTTCACAAAAAGAGTACATACTTTTATGGCGTAGTGTAACTTAGGCGAATTGGGACGCAGCATATGGCTTTACATGATGACAATCGCTACAACAACCATTACATTGGTCATTGATCTCTCAAACTTCTCAGCTGCTTTTTCCACCCAGGTAGCAATATTTTCAGCTGTATGCCAATCTTCAAGATTTTTGTTTTTACTTCTTTGAGTGAAGCTTTCACTCTCTCAAAATTCTCCTCATATTTCTTCTCCATTAACTTAGTGAAGTGGAACCTTGAGGGAAGTGTGTATCCTGGGTAAAACACGTTGATCATCTCACGAAAGGCCTGACTCTCTACAATAGAAAGAGGTCTCATGTCCTATTTCAGAAAGGGTAGTGTATCATTTTATTATGAAATATGCGAACACAGGAAGCATTTTAACTTTATTTTTAACTAATTATACTATTTATCATAAAATGTAAGATGTATACAGTCACAGTGTAGGCCTAATTAGAAAATGTGTTGTTTACTATAATTTGTTATTAAGTACAGTAGTTGGTAGTATGATTTACTTAATTGACTTGTGTCAATAGTAAACGAAAATGCACTTGTATTTATATGCTAAAGGTTCACATACACTAGCTTACAGCCTACTGTTAATGTAAATCTAACGTTAGTCGTTTATTTTTAAAGTCTTCATGTGCATACACGACTTCTAACAACTGGCAAATGCACTGAAAGCATCGTTGCCAGATTAAAGTTGAAGTTATAAGTTAAAGTCCATTTTATTGTGGCTGTAGGGGCCAATAAAGTACATTAGCATCATTACCCAGCACACAAGGGCGAACTAGCCGACAGCTTCAGCTCAAAGGAGACGTCGATCTGTTTTTGACCAAAACGCAGCAGGTAAGAATGCAACAACAACTCCCAAAACTCACTGAAATAAACACTACTTACCCAGCTGGCTCGTAGTTTTGAGGTCGTAGAGTCCCAGGATGTGCTAGATCACAGCATTTGTGCTGCCGTCGTATGCCATTTCAGCTTTGCAGAGTGAACAAAGCACCATTCTATTCGGCCTCAGTTTAAAGTATTCCCATACTTTTGATGATCGTGGTCTGGCTTTATGTCAAGTCAAGTCACATTTATTTTTATAGCGCTTTTTACAATACAGATTGTTTCAAAGCAGATTTACAGAGATAACAGGAAAATAATGCAACAAAGTTTGTTTCCAGAAGAAAATAGCATCACATTTAGCATTAAGCTTTGTATCAGTAGAAAACCTGTAGTATTTTCGAATTACCGTGCTTCCTTCCCTCATATCCCCCTGAGATGAGAGATTTATGTATTTTTTTGTCTGGAAAAAATCCTCTGATGATGCAAAAATCGTCATTTTACGTCATCAGAGGATTTTTTGGCCAGAGGCTAGAAACTACAGCCAGTAGGAGCTAGTTCCGCATGTTTTCAGCCCGCCCATGGGGGGAATTCACTCACAGAATGTACAAATAGTGTCAGCCATCTTTTTTTGGAAGCTAAGCTAACAGGCTCTTGTTCTGTGGAGAAAGCTGAGTAGTAGGGGTTACCATACTCTTTTTCCCGGACATGTCCGGCCGTCGAGATCGTCCAAAATGTCCGGGATTCGGCTTTTGCTTTTTACAGTCGCCATTCATTGTTTACATGCACACCTTTTGTTTCAATCTAACTGAATTCATTCCGATTGGTGAATCTGAGTGTAGTGTTTACATGAACGCTAAACAAGTGACCGGTTGATGTGCGTTTTAGCATTGCTAAGAAAATTCCCGCTCCTCCGTGAGAGATAGGAGACCGGTGCGTGTCACAGGTTTCGCTCATCAGTAATCACGCCACCGGCCTCTCATCGTTCTCCCGCGGCCCTAGCCTCGTCCTGCTCGCCACAGTAAACATAATGAATGGCGGCTGTAGAACGCAAAAGCCGAATCCAAGACATTTTGGGCGATCTTGAAATCCCAGGCAACCTCGTCACGCAGGGTATATGCAGGAATCATAGAGATGAATTTACTACCTTTTACTACCTTTTTTACCACCTCCACAATATTTTTTACTACCATCACGACATCAAGCAGCAGCCCTTTTTTTGGGGGTGTGGTGGGGTGGGCGGGGTATGTAAAGCACCACTTACTACTTACTATAAGGTATAAGTGTGACACTGTCACACCCATCATACATATAAGGTACACTAAAGTTTATTTGTTATCATTAAGTATTGTCATTGTCAATTATGTTTTTTTTGTAGTGTCGAGTTGAGTTTCAGTTGTCCTTATCTTAACCCTAGCCCTTGAGTTATCCTAACCATAGCCCTTAGCCCTAATAAGGTGAACAATAACCTTGGCACTTTGTCATTGCTATCAACTCCGACTCACTCAGGGCTCGACATTAAGCCTTTTCATGTGCTTGTCCTCTGGACAAGTAAATCTGTCATTCACTTGTCCGAGTAAAAAAGTTGCTTGTCCGGAATGTTTTTGGTGTGTGTGTGCTGTAAATATAATTTATTCTGAAGAAATATCCTCATCTGTGTTAAATCAGCTCTGATATATTTAAATCTGCATATTGTCATATCTGCACCTTTAAAGGGCCACCCCCCACCCCCCAAATCTTATTCGATGTATGCTTCATCTTTAGTTTTAAATTTTATCAATAGATTAAATTGGAATAGCCTAATAAGATAATAGGGCTGTTGTTACCCTAGGAAGGGCTGATCAAATTAAATCATTTACACTGAAAATGTACAACTGCATTAAATAATGTTATGAATATGAGATCGTTTAAAATATTTTTGAATATACAAATAAGAAACGTTGGAAAGAATGATACTTTTAAACATGAAAGTAAACCGCCAGTAGGAGGCGTCAGGCGACCGTCTTAATGAGCGAGTCATTGAGTCATTCATTCAAACAATTCGTTCAAACAACTGATTCATTCAAGAATGAGACATGTTCATGAATGGGACATTGAATCTTTGACTCAGCCAATTCGTTCAAAACGCTGAATCATTTAGTAATGAAACACGGTTAAGTGTTGCTGTGAGATGCGTTACGGTTCTGCTGTGATCTTTGTTTGGAACTATTTTTGCTGCTGAAACAGAACAAAAACAGTCAATATTGTGTCTAAAATGTAAGTAACTTAAAGGGTTAGTTCACCCAAAAATGAAAATTCTGTCAGTAATTACTCACCCTCATGTTGTTCCAACCGCGTAAGACCTTCGTTCATCTTCGGAACACAAATTAAGATATTTTTGATGAAATCTGAGTGCTGGGTCACTCTCCATAGGCTGCTAGGTGGCCCAAACTTGCTGGCCCAGAAAAGTTATTAAAGAGATCATTAATATAGTCCAAGTGACTGCAGTGGCTCAATCTTAAGTATATCAAGCGACGAGAATACTTTTTGTGCGCAAAAACAAACAAAAATAACGACTTTATTCCACTATTCATTTCCTTCTCTCTGGGCCTCTAGTTGGTTCGCGTAGTGTTTTTGCGCTGCGCGTCACACACATGACCAGCGTCGGCCAATAGTGAGCGTACGTGGTGACGTGTAACACAGACGCGCTGCGCAAAAACACTACGAGGCCCAGAGAGAAGGAAATGAATAGTGGAATAAAGTCGTTATTTTTGTTTGTTTTTGCGCACAAAAAGTATTCTCGTCGCTTGATATACTTAAGATTGAGCCACTGCAGTCACTTGGACTATATTAACGATCTCTTTAATAACTTTTCTGGGCCAGCAAGTTTGGGCCACCTAGCAGCCTATGGAGAGTGACCCAGCACTCAGATTTCATCAAAAAATATCTTAATTTGTGTTCCGAAGATGAACGAAGGTCTTGCGCGGTTGGAACAACATGAGGGTGAGTAATTACTGACAGAATTTTCATTTTTGGGTGAACTAACCCTTTAATTTGAACTGTTTATTGAACTGTTGTATCAAAAGCAATGTCACATTTTCAGTCGTGATGGTACTCAAGAAAACAGCACTCGTCGTGTGAGGTTGCTGTATCATATGTTAAAAATATTAAAACACATTTTGAATTTTGGCACTGGCAGTATGTTGTTAACTGAGTTTAAACTGAGTTTACATTTGTTTGGATTTCTCCTCGAGAGGCTGCGCGAGCCTCAACAGCGCAACCTTGTTACCGTCAGTAATACATCCACTATCGATCGCAACTTACAATAAATATAAATACAATCAGAATCATTCTCTCATTTTAGTGATTCCCTAGTTATTTATTAATTTTTTGTTATTGACGTTTAATCAGGCTACTTGTCCGGTCGGGCAAGTAAAATTCTCTTTTACTTGTCCCTTCAAAAAATCCACTTGTCCCGGAGTCCCGGACAAGCGTTAATGTCGAGCCCGTCAGGTCCTGTTAGCACCGTATATATTTTTAAATTATGCTAGATGAAGTTAAAATATGGAGACACAAATATTAAGCAAAAAAATGGAAACTCATATATTGAGGTGGTGATGAAAAATTTACTACCAAGTCAAATTGCGTTTGTTACCTTTTACTACCTTTCAAGGGCCTTAATTTTGGTAGATTATTTTTACTACCGCGCGGACACCCTGTCACGGAGACTCACGATAAAACGGCGTCTTTTAAGTTTCGAGTCAACTAGTAGCCTAGCCTAGTTGTTTAACTGCGCGCTCTTACCGGTAGGCGTGGCTTGGGAGTGGCCTCGTAGGGCAGTGAAACAAGTGCATTCTGGGAGTTGTTGTCTTTCATCCACATGAGCCAAAAATACATTTTCTGGCTTTTCTCAGTCTAGAAAGCTCCAAATTCAAAAATAATTTCACATTTCTACTACATAAATGACCCATTTTAAATACACATTCATCTTTACAGAGGTTAAGTATCCCTTTAAGTAAGTTCAGTGATGTTTCATTTTTGTTGTAAAAAAGTTAAAAGTTTAAATGTATTTATATATATATATAGCGCTCTGGAGAAAACCGTGATGTCATCATCCAGCTCAGTTCAGTTCTTATATAATGGTGTCAATGCAGGCAGATCAATAATATTGTAGAATATTAAATTAAATGTCTCCAACTAAGCAAGCCAATGGCAACAAAAGTGGAAAAAGGTGAAAAAGGCGAGAAACCAAAACTCCATCAGTGACAGAATGGAGAAGAAAACCTTGGGAGAACCCAGGCTCAGTCGCTCAGTTCTCCTCTGGCCAACGAGCGAACAGTGTATGATTATGATCCAGGCAGTATTACAGGTCAGAAGAAGGATTGGATCAGAACATTCAGAGTATTATCCAGTTCATCTGGTTGAAGATCGGAGTCACGCCGGTATGGAGAAGGGTTTATTGAGGATCAGTGCCGATGGCTGTCGTGTCGATGAGGCCTTCACAGGGGAAAGTCTAGTTGACACAATCTCTGCTGACACTTCAGGGATGCGTTGTGGTCGTGTCTAGGCGCAGGTCCTCCATCTGATCTGGATACGGCCCGGATCCGGCTGACTACATCATGTGTTGTGGTCGTGTCTAGGCGCAGGTCCTCCATCTGCTCTGGATACGGCCCGGATCCGGCTGACTACATCATGTGTTGTGGTCGTGTCTAGGCACAGGTCCTCCATCTGATCTGGATACGGCCCGGATCCGGCTGACTACATCATGTGTTGTGGTCGTGTCTAGGCGCAGGTCCTCCATCTGCTCTGGATACGGCCCGGATCCGGCTGACTACATCATGTGTTGTGGTCGTGTCTAGGCGCAGGTCCTCCATCTGATCTGGATACGGCCCGGATCCGGCTGACTACATCATGTGTTGTGGTCGTGTCTAGGCGCAGGTCCTCCATCTGATCTGGATACGGCCCGGATCCGGCTGACTACATCATGTGTTGTGGTCGTGTCTAGGCGCAGGTCCTCCATCTGATCTGAATACGGCCCGGATCCGGCTGACTACATCATGTGTTGTGGTCGCGTCTAGGCGCAGGTCCTCCATCTGATCTGGATACGGCCCGGATCCGGCTGACTACATCATGTGTTGTGGTCGCGTCTAGGCGCAGGTCCTCCATCTGATCTGGATACGGCCCGGATCCGGCTGACTACATCATGTGTTGTGGTCGCGTCTAGGCGCAGGTCCTCCATCTGATCTGGATACGGCCCGGATCCGGCTGACTACATCATGTGTTGTGGTCGCGTCTAGGCGCAGGTCCTCCATCTGATCTGGATACGGCCCGGATCCGGCTGACTACATCATGTGTTGTGGTCGTGTCCAGGCGCAGGTCCTCCATCTGATCTGGATATGGCCCGGATCCGGCTGACTTCATCATGCGTTGTGGTCGTGTCCAGGCCCAGGTCCTCCATCTGATCTGGATACGGCCCGGATCCGGCTGACTTCATCATGAGTTGTGGTCGTGTCTAGGTGCAGGTCCTCCATCTGATCTGGATACGGCCCGGATCCGGCTGACTTCATCATGCGTTGTGGTATTGTCCAGGTGCAGGTCCTCCATCTGATCTGGATACGGCCCGGATCCGGCTGACTTCATCATGTGTTGTGGTCGTGTCTAGGCGCAGGTCCTCCATCTGATCTGGATACGGCCCGGATCCGGCTGACTTCATCATGCGTTGTGGTCGTGTCCAGGCCCAGGTCCTCCATCTGATCTGGATCCGGCCCGGATCCGGCTGACTTCATCATGCGTTGTGGTCGTGTCTAGGCACAGGTCCTCCATCTGATCTGGATACGGCCCGGATCCGGCTGACTTCATCATGCGTTGTGGTCGTGTCCAGGCCCAGGTCCTCCATCTGATCTGGATCCGGCCCGGATCCGGCTGACTTCATCATGCGTTGTGGTCGTGTCCAGGCGTAGGTCCTCCATCTGATCTGGATACGGCCCGGATTGGGTTGAGCCCTGAGCGGACTGAGTGAAATATTACCGCTCACATGCTCTCATGTGAACTATTCCTTCAAGTAGTTCCATGATCTCACTCACAAATCATTAGGAAGATAAATTTTGTCACGCTAGTCACTGGATTGTGTAAGATGTCAAGTACATACATACATACATACATACATACAGTTTTGCATACATCAGCACATGTGAATCTACAAAAAACACTCACAACATTCATAGACTTTGAAAGATACATGCATCCTCACGCACCGAACACACACACACCCCACATACGAGAAGGAAGTTTAGGACAGGTCATCACTGGAGGCACAGTGAATCAGAGCTGTGATGTAGTGAGATGCATTCTCTTCTTGTCTGTCAGTGTGTTTTACATCTTCGCTCACTGATGGGGGATAACAGTGCTCGGACCACCCATCCTCCATCCCTGCTGACGTCAGCCCTCAACTGAGTCAGTCTCTCCTCATGGATGAAAGCTACACACATATGGAAATAAAATATTCTACAACTATTTGTATTGGTTTTGCTCTTATTGTTAATTATGAAAATTTTTGAAATTATGTTTCTGCCTTAAATTAATACATTGTTTAAATGAATACATTAGTAGCTAACTGTGTGATTTGTATATGTACATTTCTGAAATACATAACTTATACAGTTACGTCTGATAACAGATCACTCTAAATTGTAATGTAGACATGCATTTTCTGTAAAGCTGCTTTGAAACAATATGTATTGTGAAAAGCGCTATACAAATAAATGTGAACTGAATTGAATTGAAACCTATTTTCTGTCTATTATGTAGGGCCTACAAATAGATATGAGCTCTTGAAAGTTTAGTTTATATAATGTGAAATTAGAAATCTAACCTCTCTCCTGCATCCCTCCTCTACCTCAACTCCACCTTCACGTCTAATTATCATATTTGTTCAAGTCCAGATCTTCACTTTGAACTTGGATCAACTCAAGTCTCAAGCTTGAGTCCTCCATCATGGACAGTGAGCAAAATATGTGTATAGTATTTTATTTTTTACATTTTATTATTCAATTTCTGTAGTATTTCTTAAGACATGTTGAATAAACCTATAGGCAGTAGTACAGTAGTAGGCCTACCAGAAAAACCTAGTTTATTTCATTTTTTAAAAACTACATTCATTTAAAATGATTAATTTCCTTGGTTCACTTATAATATTATTATTATTTGTCCAAAAGAGTCTAAATTTAAGACTAAATGACAAAGTTTCATTTTGGACATTCAACTTGCCCTTTAAAGGGTTATGAAATTCTAAAGTACGTTTTCTGAAACTTTAACAAAGGTATTTTTGTTGCACAAAATTAATGTTTTGGCACTATTTATGTCTTCTGGGTTTAAAATCTTTAATGTGCCAACATCACAGGATGTGACATTTTCTCACATAATATCCTACATGAATGACTATTATTCATGAGACTGTGTGTCCTTAGAGACAAGACACCTCTCTTAATTATTCAGGACTGCACGTGTTGCTTTCCTATGACAGACGCTTCAAATTGTGAGATCATCACATACAGTAGCTGGAAAACAATATCATGGATCGATTTCTCTTTGTAAAAATTTGTGCATGAAATTATCTTGTGTAGACACAGAAGAAAAGAAACATGAGTGTATTTTCTTTGGGACTCCTTGATACAGCCGAATGGCTTATATAAAATGCAGCAAAATAAGTTATTAAACAAAACTCACAAAAGTTATTAAATATGCTAATGTCTGTTCATATATATTTCCAATGCAGAGTATAAATCCAAATGCCTCTGCATTTATTTACGCATTAAATTATAGCTGTCACAGGAAAGTGTGTGTATTTGTGTAATGTACAGTGAGCTAAAAAAAAAAACATGCCTATAATATATTTGTTAATTTTGATGCATGCAATGGTGAATTGCAGTGTGCATTGGGAAACGCGGTTGCTTTTACACACTTGCACTAGTCACACTAGCAATGTGACTATCAAAAGACATTTTGGTATCAAGCATAACACACCGGTGTTTAACAGTAGAGGACGATGCAATGGTACAACCATCAAACAACCAATTATATTCTAGCATCTTTTGATCAGATGCATTCTTGAGGAAATATAAAGCTGGGTGTTGAAAGTAAGTAAGTCAAATTCATTTTTATAGCACATCTAAACACAGCTCGCACTAACCAAAGTGCTGTACATAGCGCAATAGCCACAGAATAATAAAATGTAATAAAATAAAATGAAATAAATACACCTACAGATCAGTGATTTAAGCTAAGACAACATCAAGAGACAAACAGTTAATTACAGACATAACAGGGTAAGACAATTAAAACACAGGGAAGGTCAATTTAAATAGGTGAGTTTTGAGCCTGGTTTTGAATATTGTAATTGAAGAGGCATTTCTATGTCAGGTGGCAGTTGGTTCCACAGCTGAGGGCCAGCAATAGAAAAGGCTCTGTCACCTTTTTGCTTAAGCCGGGACCGTGGGACATGGAGGAGACATTGGCTGGAAGATCTGAGGGACCTGGGGGCTACATGGGGATGGATGATACCAGCTATGTAGCTGGGGGCCAGGGCGTGAAGAGCTTTAAAAACCATCAGCAGTATTTTAAATTGTATCCTAGACTGGACTGGAAGCCAGTGCAAGGAGGCTAGAACAGGCCAGAATGGATCCCTGGGGGACACCATAAGACACAGGGATGAAGAGTACTGGCCTATGGATACTGAAAAAGATCTTTGGTGGAGGTAGGAGTGAAACCAACCCATTGTTCGAGATGCTCTAGTAATTTACCATGGTCTACAGTGTCAAATGCAGCACTAAGATCCAACAGGACCAGAATGGCATTTTCACCTGAATCAAGAATGAGCAGCAGGTCATTTGTCACCTTTAACAGTGCTGTGACGGGCTTTGAACCCAGATTGAAATGGCTCTAGGATCTCTGTTGAGTTGAGGTATGGAAGCAGCTGCGTTAAAACCACCTTCTCCAAATTTTTAGAGATAAATGGCAGTTTAGAGATAGGCCGGAAATTATTAGGACATTTTGGAACCAGATTATGTTTCTTTAGCATAGGCTGGACAGCCGCATGCTTGAAACATGTAGGAACGGTGCCAAGGCAAGAATAAATTGAATGGAGGGACCAATAGCGTCAAAAGCATCTTTGATAATCTGTGAAGGGATAGGATCATGTGTCCCATAGTTCAGTGTAGGACACTGGGGAATGGCAATAGGGAAATGTGGTGGTGTGTCAGATACAACGGGAGTGAACTGTGTTCTGATGTGGTCAATTTTCTCAGTGAAAAACTTCAAGAACTCTTCACAGCTAGGTGGATGCCTCGACCTCTGAAGAGATTTGGGGGTTAACAATTGAGTTTATGGTATTAAATAGAATTCTAGGGCGATGGGAATGTTTGCTTATAATGTCAGAGAAATATTTAGCCCCGGCTTTTTTAGCAGCAGCTTGGAAATTGGCCAGGGAATTTATGAATATTTTTAGAGAGACTAGGAGGTGATCCTTTTCCCACTTACGCTCAGCTCTTCGACAAACCTGCTTGAGATGGCGGGTGGAATCATCAAGCCAGGGCGTCTGAGTTTAAGAGGGGCCACAGTTTCAAGGATAGCTGAGCAAGATGTGTTGAAGGAGGATATTAGCTCATCAGGGCTCAAGAGGTGATCATGGGCAGTGATAGAGGCAGTGATATCATTTCCCAAGTAACATTCAGATAACTTATTTGCAGTAAAAGGGTTAATATGACGAGAGTAGTGGCTAAAGTTCTGGCTGTATACAGTGAGTTAAACAGTTTAACACTGAACACAGTAGGCACATAGTCAGAGAAAAATGCATCCTCAATGCTTATGTTATCAATGGAAAACCCATAAGATAAAATCAGATCAAGGGTGTGCCCATGCACATGGGTCGCCTGATTTATGTGCTGAAGGAGGCCGAATGACTCCATTACATGGCAAAACTCACTAACCTAGGGTTCACCTGGGCAACATACATGAATATTAAAGGGGTTATGAACTGGATTGTTTTATTATTTTATAATGTTGCCTGGGGTGCCCTTATAATGTTAGTATGATTTTTACATCAAAAATGGTCATAATTTATAAATAAAAGCCATTTTTCCAAGCCTGATTTCAGCCTCAGATTTGAACGCTCTGTTTTAAGGGGCGTGTCTGCTGTGAGACTGCAGTGCAAACGCCCACTGCTGTGATTGGCTGACATGCTTGCATATGAAATAGCTAGTATTATATGAACTCTCTCGAAAACTTTTACTACGTTTTTACTATTACAGCTATCGAGGTGAACAAATCGTGAAAAGTATCGTTTAAAGCATTATATTTAAATCTATTCCATCACATGAAAGGTTGCAGCATGATGAGCACTGATGAGCAGATGACAGACAGTCTGTTGATCGCATGAATAAAGATCTTTTCATTGCAACGCAATTTTTGCACTCTCACAAATGCTTACACCAAATCACAATGCAAACACGATGTGAATACACAGTAAGAGCTTCGTTGTGTAGTGTAACAGTGTCATTATTTCATCACGAGTTTGGTAAGTGTCCAGATAAGCTCTCGCGGCTCGCGCTGTGCTGTTTGATTGACAGCTTGGGCGATTGGAAGGGATCGTTCTTTGATCGCTTTCAGTTTAAAAAATATTATTTTCATAATTCTACGAGAAATTATGTGAAGTTGATCGTTTAGTCACTGATGCATAAACAGTATTGAACGATTTTAAGAGAAATATCTGAACACAGAAATCACTGATCGCAGATCAGGCATTAGAATACACATGGTTACTTACATGTTGCTGGCAGATCCGTGTCGGGAAATTGTGATTGACTGATTTAATAAAGTTTAACCATGCTGGAATCCGAAGGAAGCTTATGCAGACTGTCTTCTTCCACAAACAGGCACTGCACAATATTTAGTAAACAGCATGTTTATTGCTTGGAAGTAGCTCGATCCGGTTTAGCAATTATCATGTCGTCCTATGTTATTTAGCATGTTTGGGCGAATCGGTGGGCGGGGCTAAACAGGCCGTGTTGAAGTAGGCGTTGATCTTCTTTTGTGGAGGCGGTGTTTTATCCTCTTTGACGTCATAGTTCCCCACTTTGAAAAACGAGTAGTTTGCTGAGCCTGATGTCTATAAAAGCTTTTATTGGACTAACAAGGTAGTTTTCAGTTCTGAAACTTACAGGATATTATTATAGTATGATGATCTCTTATATGTCAAAAGCTCAAGGAAATTTTGATTTCTCAGTTCATCACCCCTTTAAAATCACCCAAAATCAACAAACGGTCATAGGACATAATGAAACAGAAAGCCTGAGAATTATTTTATGAAATGTTTATCTGGTTTGGGAGACCTGTAAACAAGTGCGCACATCACTGGTGTGGTAGCAGACTCTACTTTTATGCATTGTACTTCAAAGGAAGAAAGCTCCCAGCAGAAAGTGTTTGTACCTTAAGCCGATTTTTAAAGATCAAAGCCACTCCGCCCCCTCTTCCCGAACTCCTCGGAGTGCTTATGAATGAACAGTTTGTGGGGAAAAGTTTGCCAAAAACAGATGACTCACCAGCACCGGAGCCAATCCATGTCTGTTAAAAACAACATGTCCAGATCTCGCTGGGTAAAAAAGTCGTTTAAACATGCATACTGGACCTGCAGTTCAGTAGCGCCACCTTACCCGCAAGGTAATCCAAAGGCTGTGGAAGTTGAGAGCGTTGCAATGGGCGAATGTTCCGGAAGTTCACCCCGCCGCTTCGTCTTGGTGGAGCTGCAGGGCAATCAGACACCTGATTGCCCTGCAGCTCCACCAAGACGAAGCGGCGGGGTGAACTTACGGAACATTCGCCCATTGCATACGCCCATTGCCCGTTGACCGAGCTGGAAAAATGGAGAGATGACAGGAGTATCTCAAGTCCCATGATCGACGAGCCAGGTAGAGGCCTCTGCTTCCTGCAAAGTCGATAGAGGGCCGGCGAGGTGATGGTTGCGGGAGATGGGAGACACTCACAAATCCCCTGATCCGCACTCGAACACCGCCACAATTTCCTCGCTTCCTGCGCCGCTTCTTGCGGTGGAAAATGCAGCAGGAGAGCTGGCGAACACAGTCCGCGGGAGAGTGATGAACGTCAGGTGGCATCTGGAGCGAGGGCCAAGGCACCCAGTGGATTGTAGCTCTAAAGAGTTTTGGATATGTAGCAGTATAGAGTGATCATAAGTCCTTAGGGCATCGGCGTAGTGCCAGAGCGACAACAGGAGGAACACAGACAAACACGACAACACGCGGACAGGTAGGAGCTGACGGCAAGCCGACCAAAACACTGGCGCCATCTTGACTTCCTTCCTTCCTGAAAAGTTGTCAGCATAGCCATGAAAATTGATTCCATGTTTCCTGATAATGTCCCCGAGGGGAAGCATACACAATGAAACAAGCAGACTCTGGCACTCCGTACCTAACTTGTGCTTGATCTGATATCTCTTCATTTATATAAACAAACTGATAGCAATCGGGTAGATATGATCTAAACCATGCTAATGTCAATGTGACACTCAAGCCTTACCAACAGAATGTCTTGATCTATGACATCAAAGATGGCGCCAAGGTCTTACAATACTAGATGGGAGATGCAGCCATGGTCAGATGATGTGAGCAGGTCATTTGTAACTCTGACATGCACAATGACCTCGATTCACCCCAAGTTAAGACTTTTGTTTAAATATGCTTCTCGCATATTTCTATTCTGTAAGAAGGAGATTTAGGTAATCTCACGTGTCCTCTCTAGAGTTTCTAAAAAGATACTAACATCTGAAACTATGTTCCCTAAAGTATTTTCCCAAATACTTAAAGTCTTTAAAAGTTCTCAGTGTGAATTCTCAATATTAAACATTGCTCAGCAAATTCACCCAAAACCAAATTAATACAAGCTGTGCTATTCCCATTATTTTTATACTATTTTTGTATTTCTACCAACAACAAAAAAAGACATTTAAGACAGTTAAATAGCAAGCACTTATCAATAAGATGTTACTTTCCTTTATAAACATAGGATCAATATTTTTATATTTAAAATTATTATTATTATTATTATTAAAAAGGACTTATTTTTTATAAAGATTTAAATTTCTAACAGGGCTTAAATACAGGGGAAATAAACCGATTCACTCCGAACAGAATAATTATTTTAACGTTTCAGTTCTGCGTTTCTTCTGTAACATTACAGTTCTGAAAACAGTTTGATTACAAACGATACCGGTCAATAACATTACTAACGTTATTAACTGGTTAATTTCAAATAAGCGTTTCTGTTTAGAGCGAATAAACTTGATTTAGTTTTTGTTTATGTTCCTGTTCAAATTTAGTTATTTACCTTTTTTTTTTCGTTCCTTGAACCAGTTCGGATCCCTGATTTCTAATAATTATTATTATTTTACTTTAATGTGTAGATTTCAAGTAATTTGCAGTATTTAAGTTTTAATGCAGTTGCAGGAATAACTTTTGATATCACAGTTGAAATTAGTTAGTTTATGCTTAAAAAGTTGACGTGTTCTGCCCTAATGGTCATTTATTAATTGTGCATTGCCTGTCCAGAAAGTCAATACTATCGTGGTTTCCTTTAACAGACCTGGCACTTATGCAGTGAATGAGTGAAGCAGAAATGTCTTTTGTTTAGTTTTTTCTTAGTTTCTTTCTTTCTTGTCCTGCATGCTTTTCAAAACTCTGCTGGGTTAATATAGCTGAAGGGGGCATCCTAGACATGTCATTATTTCAACCCCCACATGCCTTAAACTGGAAGGAAGCTCAGACAGCATCTCATACTAGCTTGCTCTGTTTAGCACTCATAGTTATCTCATTTAGTTAAGAGATAAAACACTGTATCAGGAGAGAGGCTGTGACTCCTCAAACAATGAAGGTAAAAACATAATAGTTATAATAGTGAAAAATAAATGACAAACTTTTTGTCATCATTAATTAAGTATAATGCCGTTTCATTACCTTACTGCACAACACTATATTAGATGACTCACACTTTGTCAAACTAGTTTGAGCACAAATTAAAGAAACGGTCAATTGTACTACATAAAAATCTTCCAAAATACATCTATATCTTGTAGATCTGCATGCTTTCAGAGCACAGCTGGGTGTTTTTCGTGTTTTAGTGCTGTATTGAGGTAAATGAATGCAGAAGAAGCTGACGAGAGCAGCGTGTTCCTGCCGTACAGCGAGTCTTTGATGAGTGAATGGGAGAGTTATGTAACATCTTTAGCACACATGCCTGAGTGTGTGACTGCCAGAAGACGATGCAAAGAGATGTGAGAGGAGAAACATTGCTGCTCAGATTGGCATTGGGTCACTTTCCTTATTAGAACTGTTCAGTGGAGCAGCACTAACTAGCCTGCTGAAAAGAGATGTCTCTTAAAGCAGGGTCAGCATCTATCTACTGTTAAATGATCAGCTGATATTCTGACATTAAACATCATGTGCGTATTAATTAATTAATTAATTCGTTGGTTTGGGGGAAAAAAACTGAATTATAAGCAATAAGATCAGAGAGACATGCTGCCATCTTTGCTCATGGGCACTGTGTTGATCACCTGAGCCATGTAACTTTTCACTCCAGAGCTACAGGAAAATGGCATTCTGACAATGGTGAACCCAGTGAAGATGCCTTGCTTTGTGCCCAGCTGGCTGATGATGCTAACCCTATTGTAACTATAGGCATAAATAAATCTCAATCAATCCAGCTTGCATTTATCACAAGTGACTAATGGCACCACAAGGCTGTGCACAGTTCCACTTGCACGAATCCTGTCAAAGGCAGAAGAATCAGTGAAAAGGCAATTCAATGCTTTTAAAAGCTCACCAAAAATGTATTGAATAATACATAAGGAATTGCCGCTTTTATTTTATTTTATATATTGAAAAATATGTGACAATTTACTTACTATGTTACACTAAAGTGTATTCATGTGAGTTACTTTCACTCAATTGAGTTGTGTTTCTGCTAAACATAGTATTTGAGTTGATTTTAAGGGGAAAGTTGTGTTGGTCTAATTGGTGTTATTGGTCTAATAGTCTAATTGGTCAAACACAGTTCAAATACTCAACATTCTGATGCAAATACATAATAATTGTAAAATTTTGTTTTAATTGAAAAATTTTACAGGGGAAACAGATTCCCTTAAATTTCTCAAGCATGATTTACTCAAAAGTTGTAAGTTGTTAATACAAAGATATACAAAAGAGCGTTAGGACAACGATAGACCATTTCGCTTGAAGTTAACATTATGGTGATTAGTGTTTGCTTTAGTTGGGCTCTTGACGCTTGACTTTCTAACATTTGTTTACTCTGGCTGCTGTAACTGTGTGTTTAGGTACATTTGGCACATTCTCTCAGTAGAGCCGCGGGTCTGGTTAGCACTCTGGGAGAACTGAGGGTTACAGTGGAAGCTTCTTCAATGGGTCCGCCCCCACGGACCTCCCACTTCTCTAGCATGCCATGTGCCGTTGAGTTGCCGAATGTTGGTGCGGGTCCCTCACGTGGGGCACCTTGTATCTCATTTGGTGCTCCAGATGAGGATAGGATGTTGATCACTGCATCGGGGATTGGGCTTTTGTCCTCTGGAGAGGATGAGGAAGCCGAGCTACCAAGGGTCATGTGGACGTTCCACAGGTGGAGCGTGCAGTTGCGGTGCACAAGTACTTGCATTATAGACTTCTATAATTCCATATTAGGCTGCATAGATTAGGCCAGCCGGAACCGGGAACACTTCACATAAATCCTGATGTACTTGTTACATCATAAGAAGAATGGCGTCTACGCTAATATTAGTCTCTCTGTTTATACAGAGGTTTACCGCAGTCCGCCGTATCCAGATCTGATGAAGGACCTGTACCTGGACGCGACGACAACACAGTCCTGAAATGTCAACCAGTCTCTCCGTTTACTGAAGTGTGGTGGAACCCGGCCGTATCCAGACCAGATGGTGGATCTGCACCTGCACCCAACCATGACGCATCCCTGAAGTGCCAGCCTCATCAGCCCTGTGAAGGCCTAATCGACACGACCAATCTGACTTCTGACCTGTAACGCTGCCTGGATCATAATCATACACTGTTCGCTCATTGGCCAGAGGAGAACTGGCCCCCGACTGAGCCTGGGTTCTCCCAAGGTTTTTTTCTCCATTCTGTCACCTGATGGAGTTTTGGTTCCTTGCCACTGTTGCCTTTGTCGCCTTTTTTCACCTTTGTTGCCAGTGGCTTTTGGCTTGCTTAGTTGGAGACATTTAATTTAAAGGAACCGTATGTAAGAAATGTATTTCAATTAATCATAAAATGGCCCTGATATGTCACTAGACATTAAGAAATCATGTTCATTTCAAATACTTATATCACTGACAACAGTAGTCTGGCCAGGATATTGTCATTTAAAAGTGAAGTTGCAGCCCTCAACTGATGTTGATGTTGTCATCTTGTGTTTTGGCCTGATGCTCCACCCTCCACCTATCTACCAATCACAAAGTCAGTAGTGTTTCGGCATCCGGGTTGCCAGCTCTGCTCTATTTACCACAGCTGCAGCTACAAACGTGTCGGATAAAAAATGCCAGCCTATCTGGCAACCTCGAGTCAGGGGATGGGGAGGGGATACACCGCTCTACAGTAATTTGAAAGTGATTGCAGTACCAGTTTTGGCCACAATCTTACGGTTCCTTTAACAGAAAAAAAATTTACTGTGTAGGACTCGTCACTTGCCTTTGGAAGCTCCTTGTAGCAGCCTACATTCCTGCTGGATCCTGCAGCCTAACTGGCAACCTCGAGTCAGGTGGAGGGGGAGGGGATACACCGCTCTACAGTAATTTGAAAGTGATTGCAATACCAGTTTTGGCCACAATCTTACATACGGTTCCTTTAATATTCAACAATATTTATTATCTCCCTGCATTGACACCATCACACCGACGACAGTATTCTAGGGTAGTACGTGAGGAGATTTTTGGTCCAATCATTAGAAACTCTGTTTTTTTTTCCAGAATTAAGTAGTAGGAAATTACTAGTCATCCAAATTTTTATATCAGCTATGCATTCCGTTAATTTCTTGAATTGGCAAGTTTCCTCAGGGATATAGAGCTGAGCATCATCAGCATAGCAGTGAAAACTAATGCCATGCTTCCTAATGATATCTCCTAAGGGTAGCATGTACAGAGTGAACAGCAACGGTCCTAGTACTGAGCCTTGTGGTACTCCATACTGAACTTGCAATCGATAAGACATCTCTTCATTTACTGCTACAAACTGATAACGGTCAGATAAGTATGATTTAAACCATGCTAATGCAATTCCACTAATGCCAACATAATTTTCGAGTCTATTTAAAAGAACGTTGTGGTCAATAGTATGAAATGCAGCACTAAGATCAAGTAACACTAATAGAGAGATACAACCACGATCGGATGATAAGAGCAAATCATTTGTGACTCTAATGAGAGCAGTCTCAGTACTATGGTACGGTCTAAATCCTGACTGAAAATCCTCACAGATATCATTTCTTTCTAAAAAGGAAAACAGTTGTGAGGATACTGCCTTTTCTAGTGTTTTTGACAGTAAAGGTAGATTCGAGATCGGCCTGTAATTGACAAATTCTGTACGATCAAGTTGCATTCTTTTAACAAGCGGTTTAATCATAGCCAGCTTAAAAGTTTTTGGTACGTATCCTAGAGACAAAGATGAATTAATGATATTAAGAAGAGGATCTATGACCTCTGGAAGCATTTTTTTCAGTAGCTTAGTCGGTATAGGGTCTAACATACATGTTGTCAATTTAGATGATTTAACGAGTTTAGAAAATTCTTCCTCTCCTATAGAGCTGGTAAGTCGGCCGCCCATCTGTAAAACCCCAAGTGGACCTCTAGGTTGAAAAATCGTCAATGCAAGTGAATGTGAGAAAATAATTATTTTCTGGTCCCGTTTGAATTGTGCCATGAATGTGAACATATGTTGTCTGTGAATTTTTTATATAATTTTTCATGTTACGAGTCTGACAGTATATTGTATGATTCTTTGGCTAGCAGTTGTGGAAAAGACATAACGAGAAAGACTACATGTCGCCTATGTGACGTCACCCCATAACACGTTTTCCCTCCACTTGTCAAATCACGGTGCTAATGCTGCGATAATCTATGGAGACCGATCGAGATGCCTGTGTGTTTTGTACCCAAATGTCACCATTCAAACCAAATGGGCTGTTTTTTCTTCATATTCCCATCTGATGTAAAAACTAGGTTGTAGTCCACAAAGTGCTCTCACACAAAGTCTACCCGTATCAAACTTCTACCCGCTAAATTGTAGCATTCTTCACACGAAAAATTCTATAAAAAATTCACAGACAACATATGTTCACATTCATGGCAAAATTCAAACGGGACCAGAAAATTATTATTTTCTCACATTCACTTGCATTGACAATTTTTCAACCTAGAGGTCCAGTGGGGTTAGCGGAAGGGGCGGGACTTACCAGCTCTATGGCAATAAATTAATCAATGCTGATTGCGATACTGTAGTAGACGGTTGCATAGTTATAATTTTCTCCCTGATATTATCAATCTTATAAGTGAAGAAGTTCATAAAGTCATTACTGCTGTGCTGCTTGGAAACTTCTGGGGTTGAAGCTTTCTTTTTCGTTAGTTTAGCCATTGTTTCAAATAAATACCTAGGGTTTTGTTTATTTTCTTCTAATAGGGTTGAAAAATAAGCAGATCTAGCAGCTTTTAAGGCCTTTCTGTATGCAATCGAGCTCTCTTTCCATGAATTGCGAAATACCTCTAGTTTTGTTTTCTTCCAGTTGCTCTCCATTTTTCTGGCTGCTCTCTTAAGGGCCAGAGTGTGCTCGTTGTACCACGGCGTTGGACTATTTTCTTTAATCTTCTTTAACCCTGTAACACCCCTTGTTGTAAAATTACAACGTTACATTTAACCATCCTTAAAAACAATCTGTTATATATTTGTATTTTTTTACCACATTTACATAGTCATTGGGTCCTATTGTTTGTCCTCACAATGCTATTGGATAGAAGAAGTGTTTATAGGTCCGGTCATCTGGCTATGAACTCACTCTACCTGCAAACTTCCCGCTGAGCTCATCTCCTTTTTTTGCATGACTGGATTTGTCAGGATTAAAGTAAGTAAAATTGCTTAAATATTTTTTTGGGTGTTTATTACAATGTCTAGAACATGTACATATTTAGTTATTTTGGAAAACTTTCATCAAATTTGATTTAGAGCTTGTTATGTCTATGTTGTAATTCTACAACGTTGGGTCAGAGTGGTAGTCAAAATAGCCTGTGCACCTTACACATTACATAAGGACACTGCACTTTTCAAATGATCACAAATTGAAAAAAAAAATGTAGTAGAAATGTAGTGTTACATGATTCATTGTAAATAAGCTCTAAATGTGTTTTTCTGTTAATTTTTTACTTAGTTTAGCTTAGACCATTATTAAACACATGAATAAATTGTATGGGATATTTGAAACTTCAGCATCTATAGCAGTATTTGAAACTCCCTGTATCTTTGTAGTTTTTTTGTTTGTTTTTTTACTTCTAAATGATCCTGAGCCATTTTTTCTCAGTGTAGCCCAAGCAGCAGTTAGTAGCATTAGGAGATAGAAAAACAGATTCTGAATGTTCTGGTATTCTTGGGATGCCTGTTGCATTGTCCAGGGACAGGTGCAAATGGTCTTGAATGTGAACCATGTAACGACTATGGCTCGATGGGTAAAAATTGACTTTTAATTTATATACTAATTAAAAGTGAAAACACTTTCTAAGTCCCACAGACTTGGCAAACTCTGTAACTGAACCCCCGTTTACGACTCGCTTCCCCCCTCTCGACAGTGTGAGCTTCAAAGACATTACTGACATTCCGATCTCAACAGAAAACCCGCTCTGAATCACACACACACCAAACCACTCTGAAACTCCTAAAATACAAGTTACACACACGCATGAAATGTTTTTATGTAGTTTTCTTGTCTATGGGTTGTGATGGGATAAATTGAGATATTTATGCACCTCTGCAGATGTAATGGACACGTGTGTTGATACATTTGAGATGTATCTGTTTCATTAACTGATATTAATGTCGGGTATGATATCCTACGGATCGTACTGAGCTTCTTTATACAGAAATATAAACTATATTCCGCACAAATGTTTATATTTCTATACATAATGTGGTATTAAAGTTTTAATGCATTTTTCTGGGTACGATCAGAAGAGGCGTTCCTTCACAAACAATGAAACGCTCCCGCCTCAGAACCGAAAGATTCCATTGGGTCCCGTCATCAAACAGGGCGTTACCCCGCGCTGCTTTAAAACCAAAACACAAGCAGACGCTCGCTCTCTCTTCTCTTCGCTCTCTTCCTCTCAACTCATCCAACTTCTCTGGACCCTCCTCCCCGGCGCAGCGTTTCTCCAAGGAACATCTGAAGGAGGCCCTGGCCTTCTCCATCGAACGAACCCATGTTCGAGTCGTAGCTGCCGGTCTTTGCAACTAAGATTTCCAGCCTCTCCCATCCCGGGAGACGAATCTGAACTTTCTCGGTAACATCACATTCAGTGAGCCTTTCAAGCCTCCCGCGACACCGGAAGACGCAGCAGAAACAGGACACCATCCTCGCTTCTTGCATCAGCTTCAGCCTGACCAAAAAGAGCACTCGCAAGTATATTGATTCCTATAAAAGCTGTTCCAGGTGTCTAGGTCTTAGGTCTGTGATTTAAGTTACCCTCTATCTTCCCTCTATATCTTTCTTTCTTTCATTCCATTTTCATTCTGATCACGCTATGTTTATGTTTTTGTTCGGTTAAATGTTTATTCGTTTGTTTGCATTTTTACGTACGTTTATGTTTGTAGTTTATATAATCTCTAGTGTGTGCCATTTTATTAATAAACCCATTTATACTTTTAACTGGCTCTGTGTTTGAAAACCCACTTTTTATAAAGTCAATGAAACAAAAGATCTATAAAGCTACAGGCTCTATATTATAAAACTACTTTGAATAGTTTTAAATTATAAACCCAAAGAGGTTTTGTCTTCGTGGCCAGAAGACAAACTTTCTTGGAGTTTTGTAAACAGGAATACTTCTTCTTAACTGTAATGATCAGACAGTACAGAACGAGGCATTTCCTATAATTGATAAAGTAAATGCATATGCGATTTATGAATTATGACCATGCGTTATAAATATTAATATTGCCAAAATTCCCTATATTCTTGAGCTAATTCGCATTAACCCAGAGGCATTTACGTTACAGTTTTATGGTGGAGAATGCGGGCAGTTTCAAACTTCATTTTTGTGGGCAAATTCAGTTTCAGTTGAATGTGTATTATTGGTATTAATAATTGTAGGCTATACGCGCGTTTTGAATTGTGAGATAAGTCGCTAAGGCGAACTCACCCAGCTGATCGCGGGCACAAAGCCAGCTCAGCTCTGCTAAAACTGCAGTTCATGACATTACATCTGTCTCTGTAAAGACGAAGCAAAACTCTTTGCAGTTGATACATGTAACATGATTTAAACCGACTAAATGAAGACGAAGGATCTCTTTTAGGACGAAGACGTAAATCTGATAGTTTTCAGTCGTAATAGGCCTTATGATATACAATACGTTAACGATAAGCTCCTGGTCAGAAATTGGCCTCGCGATCCAATTTCGTAAACCTACGCAAAAATCATAAAAGTGCTATTTTGATTAATGCTTATGGGAGATGAGCAGATGATAAGCCCTGCTCACAGCTGTTCTGATGCCTGTTGTGCTCACAGCTTAAGTAAATAGATGTTCAATGCCTGTTTGCTCACAGTTTCTAGTGATTAAAACACGAAGTTTTAATACCTGTTTTTATGTAAACCGTTTTATATGTAATGAGTAATTGGAGACCAGTTTTATGAATTAAGAAAAGATGATAATCCCTGTTCTTATTCTAAAACCGTCTCAATGTGTAATGTATAATGTGTAATTCCTGTTAGTCACATGTTGTGAAACTCGCGTCAGTTTTCCGCATGCAACAGAGCGCAAAAAAAAAAAAAACTCGTGATTCCACAGATAAAAAAATCTGCTGTCTTAACTGCTGAATCACGTCACCGACACTAGAGGGCAGCCTCTAGAGGTGTGGCAGGGCTCAAATTACGCGCCCCCCACCGACGTCATCCTGCGTGAGCGTCGCCTCCCACTGACGTCAGCCTGCGCGAGCGCAACTACGCCATCTCGTGGCGTTCTAAGATAATACCTGCTTTCAATTTCTTTTTCTCTCTGCATTCATTTTCTCTCTCAAATACTTAACTGCATTCAAGCTTAGCTTATGCTGATATTATTTGGAGTTAGACAATTCCTTTTTCTGTTTTTGACTGTCACACTTTAAGTTAAGTTCGAAAAAAAAAAGGGAAAACTTTTCGAATTAAAAACTTAGATTTGATTCACTCAGTTCATTGATAAGGTCCACCTAGGAAGAAGCACGCCACCGTGTGGCGATCTTGGGTCGACTTATCAATATCTGTTTAACCCCCAGCCTGCAATTGAAGTGTCTCATTGCCACCCTTTTCGTTTGATTATTTTTTTATAATCAATACTAATAACCTCAGTGTTATTGAAAGGATTATAGGAAGTCATTCTGAATTTCAGTTTTGATTATTTTTAGTATTGATACATCACTGTTATCATTCTGATTTTCTTTCCTTCCTTATTATTATTATTTTGGACCTCTCCTTGCATGCTTATTTGAATTTTAATTTAAACTAGTTTGAATTTTAATTTAAATTGTGTTCACTAACAACCAGGTGGACCACGGAGAAGGAATACGCCCCTTTCCCTTGTGGCACAAACCCACTGCAGGGCCTATCCCTCTGCCTGCGTCCCAAGCCTGTGTTGTTTATTTGAATTTTATTTCATTGATAATTTTTTTTTTTCTCTTTCCCCAGCCTTTTCAAAGGGGGGGTAGGTTATTCTGATAATTACAACCAATTATCGTAATTTCCTTTTGTTGTATCATTATTTTAGTAAAGCCTTTGCCTCGGACTCCTGCATACCTATTTACTCAATTTGATGAAACCAGAAAGCCTTAATTTACTTTAAGTCTAACATTTTAATCCCTTATTGTGTATCTATTGGCAGGACTCAGTCAGTGCACTGTGGTAATCCAAAAGTCATCCCTGGTGGTTTCCGGTGGGCGGGGATCATCTGTCCGGCGTTACTGACACTGCGCTCTGTCTGGTGTTGGGACCGTCGGAGAGTCTGACCGCGTCCGCTGGTTTCCACCTGGATGACCTCTATTCACCCCAGGTAAACTAAAATTTTATAGAACCCATCCACTTATTAGGAACCACAGAATACTAGCTATTCCTTCGGGTGTATTTTAAGTGCTTGGACTCACCTTTCTCTCTCTAAGACACACCTTCTTTCGAGGTCCTGTCCCGATAACCCACGCATCTCCTGGCCCGATCAGGAACTCTCGCAGTGTTAATAAGGCTTAGGCCTCTTTATTTTATTTTATTTTATCTTATTTGATTTATTTTCCTTAAATAACGCTCCCCGTGTTATTGTTTGCGACATTTCACTGCAGACCAATTCACTTCCTTGTGTTGTGTTTCCCTCTGATCTTCCCTACCTTCAACCTTGTCTCTTTCTCCACTCTGTTGTGATTTGTTTCTTTCATTTCACTTAGACACAGAACCTAAGAGAGACCCCAGGAAAAGCTGAATAATAGAGTGACGATCAAAGCGGGCGTCGCTAAAACGACCCCCAGGCTACCGCCTGTCCAAATTTCTATTGTGGGTTTCATCCATACCCACGAAATTGGCTCAGCTAACTGTCGGCATCAGTTAGCCCCGAAATTCTCATAAACGGCATAGCCCGTATGAGTATAGCTCATTAACCCTAAAACAAACTTGCATTTTGTCTCTTTTTGTGTGTGCTGTGCTTCTCTCACCACAGTAAGCAGAGATGTCGAGCTCACCCAGTCCTGCAGTCCGCTGGCACGCCCTCGAGACACGGTTGCGAGAAATGACAGCAACCATCCTACCCCAGGATGCCGCTGACCCACAGTACCTGGACCAGTTTGAGACCTGCGATCCAACCCAGAAGTACGACCACGAGCAGCTGGCCAAAATCTTCGGAAAATCGCACTCAACCTCGTCACCAAGGCCCGGGCCAGCGAAAGGCCCAGACCGTCGAAACTGGAACCACTCTCCTCAGAACACTGGTGAGCCCGAGTCTTCTTACATCACAGATGAAGACAGTGCAGCCACGTCTGACACAGACACAGAAAACGAACACTGACACCTACTGCTTCAAGGTCCTGACTGACCTGCAGTTGAGTAACCAAACCAATGTCTGCGCCACATACATACCACCATCACGATTGCAGTGACCACACAGCACGAACGAACTTTACCAACTACACTGCACGCCTCAGAGCCGCTAAACGCTACCTCCGCTGTGTACAAAGAAAGTCATGCGGGCCTCTGATGAACAGACTTTTCCTATACCACCACTTACCCCTCCACCACCCTCGCAGGCCATCTGAGCTCACTGACGACCAGTGCCTCAGACAGCTGTCTGCCACCACGCACATGTTGCGTTCACAAGACTTCAATACGCATTGTGCACCTGTTGCCATCACAGCGCCACAGCTCGTAAAGCCACAAAGCACAAGGGGGGGGCCAGGCGTAACAATGACGCCACATGTGCCAAAAAGCCATGCATGGGACATCAAAGCATGCGGCATACCAACCTCAGCGAAAACAAAAGACTGTCCTAAGCCAATCAAGGACGTCCCTCGCTGGAATTTTTTTTTTTCTCCTTCTCTCTCTCTCTCTCCCTATCGCCTCTAACAGGATGCAGGCCGCAGTGGTTCGCGAGAAAGCAGCCACACTCACCAGGTCTGGCATCCGGCATCGCACGGAGAGAGCAACCCTGAGTCCTGAACACCAAGGCAGGACTCGCACTCAACACAGTCCCTCCAAGCATGGGCAACCGCCCAGCCTGAACACCTCACCTGTGTCCGTACCTGGACCACAGCTGACGCTGCGCTGTGTACCTCCACAGCAACCGACCACGCCCTGACTCCCGTCTTGGCTTTCACCCTGTACCAGACCCTACCAAATGTGAGCAGCCACAGCAAAGCTCACAAAGCCATGTCTGGTGGTTTCCTATGGAACCGCAAAAAGGGGGTCCCGATCCGGGGCTCGCCTAAACCTCATTTGACCTGAGTCCTCAGTCATCAGCCGCTTGCCATCGACCATTGCGCTAATTTGTTGTTCGATAAAGTCCTTCCGAGGTCTTTATCTAACAAAAAGGGGGATATGTAACGACTATGGCTCGATGGGTAAAAATTGACTTTTAATTTATATACTAATTAAAAGTGAAAACACTTTCTAAGTCCCACAGACTTGGCAAACTCTGTAACTGAACCCCCGTTTACGACTCGCTTCCCCCCTCTCGACAGTGTGAGCTTCAAAGACATTACTGACATTCCGATCTCAACAGAAAACCCGCTCTGAATCACACACACACCAAACCACTCTGAAACTCCTAAAATACAAGTTACACACACGCATGAAATGTTTTTATGTAGTTTTCTTGTCTATGGGTTGTGATGGGATAAATTGAGATATTTATGCACCTCTGCAGATGTAATGGACACGTGTGTTGATACATTTGAGATGTATCTGTTTCATTAACTGATATTAATGTCGGGTATGATATCCTACGGATCGTACTGAGCTTCTTTATACAGAAATATAAACTATATTCCGCACAAATGTTTATATTTCTATACATAATGTGGTATTAAAGTTTTAATGCATTTTTCTGGGTACGATCAGAAGAGGCGTTCCTTCACAAACAATGAAACGCTCCCGCCTCAGAACCGAAAGATTCCATTGGGTCCCGTCATCAAACAGGGCGTTACCCCGCGCTGCTTTAAAACCAAAACACAAGCAGACGCTCGCTCTCTCTTCTCTTCGCTCTCTTCCTCTCAACTCATCCAACTTCTCTGGACCCTCCTCCCCGGCGCAGCGTTTCTCCAAGGAACATCTGAAGGAGGCCCTGGCCTTCTCCATCGAACGAACCCATGTTCGAGTCGTAGCTGCCGGTCTTTGCAACTAAGATTTCCAGCCTCTCCCATCCCGGGAGACGAATCTGAACTTTCTCGGTAACATCACATTCAGTGAGCCTTTCAAGCCTCCCGCGACACCGGAAGACGCAGCAGAAACAGGACACCATCCTCGCTTCTTGCATCAGCTTCAGCCTGACCAAAAAGAGCACTCGCAAGTATATTGATTCCTATAAAAGCTGTTCCAGGTGTCTAGGTCTTAGGTCTGTGATTTAAGTTACCCTCTATCTTCCCTCTATATCTTTCTTTCTTTCATTCCATTTTCATTCTGATCACGCTATGTTTATGTTTTTGTTCGGTTAAATGTTTATTCGTTTGTTTGCATTTTTACGTACGTTTATGTTTGTAGTTTATATAATCTCTAGTGTGTGCCATTTTATTAATAAACCCATTTATACTTTTAACTGGCTCTGTGTTTGAAAACCCACTTTTTATAAAGTCAATGAAACAAAAGATCTATAAAGCTACAGGCTCTATATTATAAAACTACTTTGAATAGTTTTAAATTATAAACCCAAAGAGGTTTTGTCTTCGTGGCCAGAAGACAAACTTTCTTGGAGTTTTGTAAACAGGAATACTTCTTCTTAACTGTAATGATCAGACAGTACAGAACGAGGCATTTCCTATAATTGATAAAGTAAATGCATATGCGATTTATGAATTATGACCATGCGTTATAAATATTAATATTGCCAAAATTCCCTATATTCTTGAGCTAATTCGCATTAACCCAGAGGCATTTACGTTACAACCTGTAAGTGCTCTGGGGGGATGCATGTGTTCTTTTAGTATGATAAGTAGAGAGCATAATAGGCTGCAATAGACAGTATTGTTTGAATGTAGTGAAATGTTGATTATCACTTCATTGAAATGATAATTATATAAAAGAGTGATTACCACTCTTCCTGGGGGGATGCATGTGTTCCTTTAGTATGATAAGTAGAGAGCATAATAGGCTGCAATAGACAGTATTGTTTGAATGTAGTGAAATGTTGATTATCACTTCATTGAAATTATAATACTTATGGGCATGCTAATGGGACTACTTAGATTTCTACCCACATGGTCTACCACCCTGTCTATTCTTTCAGTTTATCTACTACAATGTAAGACCCATATGTATTATTCACATATTTAACTTCATTATTTTTTACTTTTTCCATTTCAGAATGCCACCAGCACAGAAAGGTCTTTTATTCAGTGTGCAGGATGTGATTGCTTCAGTCCAAAATGGAGAGAGCGATTTTGAAATGGACTCAGACGACACTGATGCAAGTGACTCAGAGAATGAAGATGCAGGTGAAATGGACAAAGAAAACCACCAACCCATTGACTGCCCAGCCAATGATGATGTGGAAATCAAGCCCCAACCAATTAAACACACTGTGCCCCGGGACAGGTTTCGCTGGCTGAAAAAGGATTTTATCAGTCCCAATACCGTAAATATTTTTTTCCAATATTTTTTATTAATAAATGCTTATTCATAAAACTATGATTGTTGTGTGGTTATTACTCATGATATATACTGTTATGCGGCTAAGTAAGCAATCAACCCTGCAAATGAATGCTTAAATGTTCTGTATATCTGTTCAGACAAAGTGAGTACAAACACAGAAGTTCTGCTCCCAACAATGCCCAATGTTGCAAATTTACAACATTTTCCTAAAAACTTAATAAAACGTAAAAAATCTGAAAACTCTTTCATTTCTACATCAGAGGCCTCCTAAAACAATATCTGGGAGGTCAAAAATGTTTTTGCTCATTTCTTTCTATATCTGGGTCTTACAGGGTTAAAGCCACACTAAGTAGAAATTGTGTTTTTGTCAAACAGCGACCCCTAGAGTCGCTGTGGAATACTTGCACTGTCGTAAATATATTATATTATAAAGTTTTTACATGATTGCAGCTAAATCACAAGTAAATAGTCTATAGTCTAGGCCTACTGTATAATTTAATTTGTGTTGTTTTTATTGGAATGTAAACATTACAAAATGCCAGATAACATCAATTAAGTTAAATGTACGTCGCATTATTTCATAACATTGGCCGTTATGATGTCATTAGACATGATTATTGCAATTTATCATAATAGTTTGCAAATTGTGCTCGTTTACACTATTTACAACCTCTACGTTAGGCTTATTTATGATAATTAGGTGAGATATTGAAAGCTGTTCTCATGATAATCGCAGGAATCAACGTCAACAGCGTCGTCTGATATCCCTCAGGACTACGTGATAAATACATCTCACAACACCTGAGTTCAGCTGGCAAACTAATTCGTGAGGCATAGCTATCTGATTTATCAAAACGATTCCATTTACACCTGGTCACATAAATGTATTTTTGCGAAACGGATTTAAATTCGATCTTCAATTCTCGCGCTATATGCAGATTTAATGGAGTGCACGTCACCGAAAGCAACAGATATGAGCTGCATTTTATAGATCATCAGCTAGATCTCCATCAGCCCTGGTAAGATCATTTCATTTCTTTACTTTTAATGATGAAGATTGTGTGTTAAGCGTCTGCGATTACTTTCACTTTGATTTGCGATAGTTTGCACGTTGGCTTGATGCAGTTGCTCATCTGCGGTGATGCGTGTTCCAGCGCGTCGTCATATCTGGATATAACATATAGCCTATACAACGCTCTCACGCGTTTTTTATTTTATTTATTTTTTTAGCATTTTTGGGAGGAGTACAATTTACATATGTGGTTTCAACAACCATATGCATTTACACTTGTCCAGTTTCGTCTGGAATGCGTCTCAGATCTCCTCCTGAAGTGGTTTGAGGGATCGGATTCAAATCCGTCTCAAATGCGTTCCGGAGGGCATTTAAACCTGGACTTTTCACGATCGGATAGCTATCCGATCTGAGAAAATGCATGAAGTGGCCAGGTGTAAACAACCCCCATGACAGAAACATACGCACGAAAGCCGAAAACAAACGCTGGTTGGCCTCTCACGTCCAAATTTGACGAAGTGGTGGGGGAAGTGACGTATGCCGTAAAGCAGTCGAATTTTGTAGTTCTTTTTGTGCTCTGGTTACTACCCGAACCCCGAAGTTACATAGTGCCAGTAAAAGCGATACAGACCCTGTCAGGCTATGGCAGACGTGTCATTCAACCTATTGTAAGTCGATGTACCATCACAAGGGTCTTGGAAATATATTATGAAGGTTGAAAAGTTACATAGTGTTGCTTTAAGCGCAACGGAGCAACTGTGTCTAAAGTGCTGGAAAAGAGAGAGTTAAAAGTTTCTGTTGCAATACTGAGTTCTTCTAAGAACTGGGATGCTGAGATGATGAAACTGATCAGGAAGATTATTAATAAAGCAATCTTTAGTGGCAGAAGTGATAGGTCTAACACGTTTGTAACACAGAGTCGGCTTTGCAGCCTTGGCTAAATGAAGTTTACACGAGACTAGATAATGATCTGAGATGTCATCGCTCTGCTGCAGAATTTCAACGGCATCAACATTTGATTACGCATTAGACAATATTAGATCTAGAGTATGATTATGACAATGAGTGGGTCCTGACACGTGTTGTCTAACTCTAATAGAGTTCAGAATGTCTCTAAATGCCAATCCCAATGCGTCTTATTCATTATCTACATGTATATTAAAATCACCAACAATTATGACTTTATCTGCAGCTTTATCGTTATCGTTCTTGGTGTGAACGGCCTTTACTCAGTATTTTCATATACGTAATATCAACCATTTTGTTCCTGCCCTTTCAGTGAAGAGCACTGTCATTATTCTGCATGCTATAGTAACATCACGCATTGATTGTTGTAATGCTCTGCTCTGGTATTCCATCTAAGGTTCTTCTCTACTTCAGTTAGTGCAAAACTCAGCTGCATGTATTATATCCTGAACTCCTTCAGCTGAACACATCTCCACTCTTCTTTCACATCTGGCTTCTGGCTAAATACCGATTTGATTTTAAGATTTTGCTATAAAGGACTCAATAATCTCGCTCCTTCATATTTATCTGATCACCTCCACAAATACATTCCTATTTGTGCGCTTAGCTCTTCCTCAGCACTCACTCTTGTTCTGCTTCATCTGCGTGACTTCCATGGGATCTCAAGCTTTATGCAACTCCCCATTTCTGGAAGTCGCTTCCACAGGACATTCGAAATAGTGATAGTTTTCCAGTTTTTAAATCTAGTCTTATAAATATAATTGCTTAAAGGCCCTTCTGAAAAGGTGGGTTTTATGTTCCCAGCTGTATGTTGTACTGTATTATGTGTTTTATTATGTTTGTAAGGAGTCCTTGAGTGTCATGCCTATAAATCAAATATATTATTATTTATTATAAATATAAGAGTTTTTTAAGCAATTTTATGAATTCCAAAAAATGACATTTACTCACCCTCGTATTATATGCACACACACACAGAAGAAAGGCAGGCTGGGTCACTCAAGGACATCCTCAGAGTCGTCCCTAAGCCACTCCTCCTGCACTGCATTGCTCTGCTGAGGGTCGTTGTCCTGTGGAAGATGAACCTTCAGGCCAGTCTGAGGTCCTGGGCACTCCGAACCAGGTTTTCATTAAGAATATCTCTTTATTTAGCCGTTTAGCTTTTTATTCTTTTTGTAGCCTCTCCCAGATCTATTCTGTCCCTGTCTCTGAGCTCTGTTTGCACTTCTCTTCAACTTATGGTTTAGTTTCTACTCTGATTGGACATGATTTGGAAAGGCACATACCTGTCCATATAAGGTCTATTAGATGAAAATGCACATCAATTGAATTTCATCCAGATTTTTCTTTTCTTTTTGCTGTCATTATAGGGTATGAATTGTAGAATGATTTGAAAAACAAAACAATTGAATGCATTTTACCATAAGGCTACAACATAAAATGTGAAAAAATGAAGTGAATAATTTCTGAATGCATTGTGTATATCAAATTGAAAGGGAGAATTATGAATAATTTTAATCTCTAATATATAGTCGCTGCATCTATAGATCAATGACTGCACAATATTGTGGTGCGAGCCGGCAGCGTGTGTGAGGATGAGCGATAGGCAGAGACGCCTGCTGAAACCCAGCCTGACGCTGAGACGCTGAGACGGCCTGACAGGTTCTGTTTGTGTGCTTGCTCAGACTATGATCTGGACTGACCGTGTTGTCTCGTAGAGGTCATGCCATTGCCAGCAGTGCCGCTGACACAATGAATGAAGCTCCGGTTCCTCATCAGGTCATTCTTCTGCGAGAACCTCTCGACGCTTCCCTGCACACACCAATACATAAGGTTTGTGAACCTTTAGTCTTCAGCGATGGTGACCAGCGCTAGATGTGGAGATGATGTGTTCAGTAATAGGGCATGGAGTGCTGTCAGCCGTAGGAGTCGGATCTTGCCAGCATGACTCAAGTTTTCCTGCAGGCCACAATCCCACATTTGTGCATGTACTGCACTTCCTTATAGGATCTATTTTAGATGTGCTTTCCCTTAGGATGCGGACACATCCTCTTCAGAACGCTGGATAATGCCGAAATAATCTACAAGCAATTATGCAAATCCAGTGGCGGTCTCACCCTAGAAACGAGGAGATGGTAAAGCTGTACATTCACAACCATAGATGATGCATCATTCTTTTACAGAAATCAGTGTGCTCTCCTCTCATCACACACAGGAATAAAGTGTTTTTTTCTCTCATTGTTTTGCCACCCTGTATGTGCTCATTTTCTGCATTCTCTCTCTCTCTCTCTCTCTCTCTCTCTCTCTCTCTCCATGACCTGAATATTAAATGTTTTTTTCTTGATATTACACCGTATAAAGGCATGGGCCTGAATTTCCACTTGAAGCGTGTCTCTCCATGCCCTTGACAGATATGTGCCAAAGCCTGTCCTCTGCACGCCTGTAAAGAATCCTGAGGAAGTGAGAAAACCACGGCTCGTCTGCTGGGAAATCAGCTCTGATCAGTCCTGATGCTGGAGAGCCTGAGCTCATTTGCTCCTTTGAGTTTTGGGGAAGAAAACAAAGTGGTGGATGGGAAGGTTAGATTTTTTTTTTTTTTTTTTTTTTTTTTTCACTATTCAAAAATATATTCATATTTTAATGTTTTAATTTTTAGAATATTTAATAGTAACGGTGACAAAGCTTTTCTTATAGCTATTTTTGAGGTATAACAATATATATCAATAATAGCTATATAGCTAAGAATTGTGATAATGAATGAGAATACATCTCTCTGTTTAATGTATGTTGCAGAATGACTCAATGCCAGGTCTACACTGACCTCTGCTGGCTCACTCAGACACTAGGCTGAACTGCGTAATCTAGTGAAATCTCATTTCTTGTCTGTCCTGTAACCCCTGTACAATGGCTAGATGGCGCCTTTCTGTCATTTTGACAAATACTAAATCATCTAGTCAATTGTGCCTCCTTACAAAATATAATATTCCTATTTTTTCCTTCTTGCAACTGTTGCAAACGGTTTACTTGCTTCTTAGTTACTGAAACCAGATCATCCAGATAATATATTAATTATATTTGAAAGCTAAACATTAAATGTATCAGAAAGTATAAAATAATCCATACTTGAAAACATAAATGCATTAGGCTACTTACTTAGACAACATATTTTCTTCTACTCGCCTGTCAACAACGCTGCGTTTCTTTTGCTGATCATGATGGTCTTCTAGTCGAGTCACTCACACACTCACACTGTGTGGATTTTGCTCTCGGCCTGGTTAGTTTTGTTGTGACCTAAATTAGGAAATGTTCCTAAGGTCGCTTCTAGCTCTTTCTTTCTGTTCTCAGTTTGTGGTCTTGCAACCTTTTTCTCCGCCTCTTCAGTTCCAGGAGGATGAGAATTGCTTCCACAAAAAAAGCAGAAAAAAACATAACATTAATAACATGAAATGTATCTTGAGCAGCAAATCAGCACATTAAAATGACTTCTGAAGGATCACGAGACATCGACAGATTAAAGACTAAAAAAAATCAGCTTTGCCATCACAGGATAAATTACATTTTAAAATAAAGTCAAATAGAAAACAGTTCTTTAAAATGTAATACTATTTTTACAATATTACTGTAATTGTTATAATGCCATGCTGCACCCATGTTTGCTCAGCACAGACGAGACAAATTTTACATAATCTTCCATTTAAAAACAAAATGACAGTGAATAATTGATCTGCACATTGACCTGAACATGAGCATCCAGATTAAATAATAGCTAGAGTAATAAAACAGCTCAATATAGTTGCAGCTAAGAATTAATTCACTGAACTCATTAAATCTGTATCATCACAAATCCAGTATATAAAAGTTTAAAGGTCTCATATGTCATAAATGTGCTTATGCCACATATTTCACCCATTTAAAGAAGCACAGCTGGCACATAAGAAGCTTCATTCATAATTCATTCATAATCATTCTAAACAGTGATGCCCTTGAATGTAAACTTGACTAAATTTAAAATGTTAATACAATACAAAATGCAATTATTATATGAATGATATCTCCATGAGAGGCCAATGAAACAGAGAAGGTCATTATCCTGTAAGAGGGTTTTGATGGGATTGAATCGGGATAATTTGATGGGATTATCTAAATAGTGATACATGTGGGTGCAGGAAAATGTTCAAGAAAAATGATTGTTAGCTTTGAGGAGATTTTATTCATATATTATACATATACAAATATTTTTTAAGAAAAAAGAAAGTTACAAATTTATAAATCAACCTCACATTCACAGTTATTTTAAAAAAGTTTTTTGGCAAAGCCACTCTGTCATTTCAAAATAAGTTATATATATATATATTCCATATTAATGTAGATCTGCCCATGTCAAACAGGCAATTTATGAGACTTTGTTCAATCCAACACTAAAGAACCAGTTTAGCAAAGTAAGATGGCTCAACATGTTATTACACTTATTACATCTGTTTTATATAGCATTATATAGCACCACTGACGGTTACATTACAAGGAAAAAAAGATGAGCATACACAACAGTTAATGACAGACTATTTGCTATGAGAAACTATATATTTATTCATCACACACAGTGTAATGATCGTCATATTTTACATTATTTGTATTTTTTTGTATACATTAAAAAAAATTGTGTTCACAAAAGGAAAAAAGAAAGACAAGAGATGAGATGAGGAAATGAAATCATTTAGTGTGTATCCTGCATTGACACCACACACACACTCTCTCTCACACACACACACACCTTTTTTTTTAAATAGCTCTGGTTACTAAAACTCAACAAATAATGATAGAAAAAGTCAACATTAAAATGCTCCAACAGAAGAAGGAAATTGTCCACATTAATAACCCAGTACTCTCAGCAGCTGGATTAATAACTCTCAGCAGCTGGATTAATAACCCAGTACTCTCAGCAGCTGGATTAATAACCCAGTACTCTCAGCAGCTGGATTAATAACCCAGTACTCACAGCAGCTGGATTAATAACCCAGTACTCACAGCAGCTGGATTAATAACCCAGTACTCACAGCAGCTGGATTAATAACCCAGTACTCACAGCAGCTGGATTAATAACGCTGGATTAATAACTCAGTACTCACAGCAGCTGGATTAATAACCCAGTAGATAATAACCCAGTACTCACAGCGGCTGGATTAATAACTCAGTACTAACAGCGGCTGGATTAATAACCCAGTACTCACAGCGGCTGGATTAATAACCCAGTACTCACAGCAGCTGGATTAATAACCCAGTACTCACAGCGGCTGGATTAATAACCCAGTACTCACAGCGGCTGGATTAATAACCCAGTACTCACAGCAGCTGGATTAATAACCCAGTACTCACAGCGGCTGGATTAATAACTCAGTACTCACAGCAGCTGGATTAATAACTCAGTACTAACAGCAGCTGGATTAATAACCCAGTACTCACAGCGGCTGGATTAATAACTCAGTACTAACAGCAGCTGGATTAATAACCCAGTACTCACAGCGGCTGGATTAATAACTCAGTACTCACAGTGGCTGGATTAATAACTCAGTACTAACAACTCAGTACTAACAGCAGCTGGATTAATAACCCAGTACTCACAGTGGCTGGATTAATAACTCAGTACTAACAACTCAGTACTAACAGCAGCTGGATTAATAACTCAGTACTCACAGCAGTGTTGACTAGAGTTTATGTCATTTAATGCCAGCATGATAAAACATGAAGTATAGTATACACTTTTAATTCAAATATAAAAAAAACACTTTGCTAGTTTAATTTAGTTGATCATTGCAGGAATGTGTCATGGCAGTGAAACTCGATCAAGCCAGCCGCGAACATACTCCTGACACTTTAAAAATACAGAAAACACTGTCCCAGCAGTTGCTTACTGAAGAGTGTAAAGAAAATGTAAAACCCATCCGATACCAACTATTCGAGTTTTAAAGTCATGCATTAAAGAAAGGTGAGAGCCAGAAAAAACATGCTCATTGCCATTTGCTTGGAACCATTTAGATTTTTTTAACATTATTTTATGACAATTTATCAGATCTTAATCCAACTGTAAGCATTAACGTGGTAGAATTTGTTGTAATTTTTTACTTATTTTTTAGGAGAATTTTGGGAGAATTTCATGAAAATATTGTTCCGTTTCTGGTCTTGGGTTCATTTTGTTTATGCAAAACAAATAAAATAAAATAAAAAAATAAAAATTTCTATTGATTTTGGAGTTTCCAAACTAGTTAAAATTAGTTAAAAGCACTTGAACGTTTGTTCAATAGACAACAAATTCAGCTCAACGACTCAGATATTGAAACACCTCAACAATTGATACTTCCTGAAAACCCAAAGACACTCTAATGTTAATAAAATTAGAATTAAGCGTTTCTTTGGTTGGCCATCATCTTCAAAGTTTACATTTATAGTAGAGGTGTAGTCAAGACCAGACCATCCAAGACCCAGACCAAGACTCTTCAAGACCAGATCCAGAACAGAGATCTATCCTCGAGACCAAGACTAGACCCTTCAAGACCATATCCAGAACAAGACCTATCCTCAAGACCAAGACTAGACCCTTCAAGACCAGATCCAGAACAAGACCTATCCTCGAGACCAAGACTAGACCCTTCAAGACCAGATCCAGAACAAGACCTATCCTCGAGACCCAGACCAAGACTAGACCCTACAAGACCGGATCCAGAACAGAGACCTATCCTCGAGACCCAGACCAAGACTAGACCCTACAAGACCGGATCCAGAACAGAGACCCATCCTCGAGACCCAGACCAAGACTAGACCCTTCAAGACCAGATCCAGAACAAGACCTATCCTCGAGAACCAGACCAAGACTAGACCCTTCAAGAACAGATCCAGAACAGAGACCTATCCTCAAGACCCAGACCAAGACTAGACCCTTCAAGACCGGATCCAGAACAAGACCTATCCTCAAGACCCAGACCAAGACTAGACCCTTCAAAACCAGATCCAGAACAGAGACCTATCCTCAAGACCCAGACCAAGACTAGACCCTTCAAGACCAGATCCAGAACAAGACCTATCCTCGAGACCCAGACCAAGACTAGACCCTTCAAGGCCAGATCCAGAACAGAGACCTATCTTCGAGACCCAGACCAAGACTAGACCCTACAAGACCAGATCCAGAACAAGACCTATCCTTGAGACCCAGACCAAGACTAGACCCTACAAGACCAGATCCAAAACAGACACCTATCCTCGAGACCCAGACCAAGACTAGACCCTTCAAGACCAGATCCAGAACAAGACCTATCCTCGAGACCCAGACCAAGATTAGACCCTTCAGGACCAGATCCAGAACAAGACCTATCCTCGAGACCCAGACCAAGACTAGAACCTTAAAGACCAGATCCAGAACAAGACCTATCCTCGAGACCCAGACCAAGACTAGACCCTTAAAGACCAGATCCAGAACAAGACCTATCCTCGAGACCCAGACCAAGACTAGACCCTTCAAGACCAGATCCAGAACAAGACCTCATTTCAGTAATATTTAACAGTTGTTTTAACGCCTTTTCATTTATTTGACTATATTGAACAAGTGATAAGTCAATGATCAAACGATACCATTTTTTTCATGTCAGGTTTCCTCTGACACAACACAATGTCAGTCCATAGAGATTTTGCGATATTGTTTACATCCTCACGGCTTTCAGTTGGCAGTTCTGCTTAAAGTTATTCACACATTAGATAAAGAAACATGGAAAATATAAAGAGCATGACATGTTTTATATTAAAAAGAGTAATTTATTGCTCAATAAGCCGTATTGAAATGAATGCTGCAATGGTGTGGGTCTTGCCTACACCTCTGAAGTGATCCGACCGGAGCAGTGTTCGTGTGTGTGAGCTTGAGTTGGTTTAACAGCGCCCCTCGTGGTTTGGTGCAGTCCTGTCGTGGCCCCTGGCTTTGATCCGTGTCCAGGCGTCCCCCAGTGCTTTAGTGAAGTGGTCGTCGACGGAGCCTGTGATGGACAGGTTAGAGACGGGCTCCTCGTAGATCTTGCCCAGACTGCGCCGGAAATGCTCCTCAATCACAGGGTCACACTCAGAGTCTGCTGAGGAACAGACAGATCACGTGATCAGAGGACCAAAAACACTGAATACATTGGGGATTTTCATGGGAGCCATTTCAAGAATCAATCATTCGTTTATCACCTACAAATGAATAAAGAGAAGCAGTTGTAATTTTATTGTAAGATTTATAACCACACCAGCTGGTAATGATGTGCTGCTCACTCAGACTCAGAACACACTTGTGATCACGCATTCATTGCTACCGTTGGTCTTGCTGGAGGATCCAGATGTGCAGGCATTAGGACACATGTGGCAGCTGGACAGACTGCAGGGCCGGTTGCTGGCAGGGGCACAGGTGATTACAGATGGACGATTCTGTTCGGAAACATGTCGGAAATATGACAATTCGACATGCTAATGCATATGCACACATTCAACAACACATCCTATAACAGTGGAGTCACTTTTGTAGAGTCAACAGCCTTACCACCGTCTGGCCGAACGGTTCCGGTTATATTTACACTTGAGCCTGGCTCTGGTTTCTCTGTATCTGGCCTAGTTAATAATAAAATTAAAAGAAATATCTGATCATCCTCCATAACGCGGTCGCTATTTACATCTCATACTCATTAGTATTAGATTGCAAAGAGCTCTGTTCTCAGTCCCACAGTGAACCATATCCGTAGCGGCTGGGCCGGATCGGCACCGAATGGAACAATTACAGGTCAATGACACGACGTGCATATACGAGTCCAACTACATTATTTACTTTTTAAATTATTTGATAAATTCATGACATGCATCACTTTATTCTATAAAACCTATTTAGTTTGAATTCATTTTCAGTACATTCAAATAATATATTTTTTTATTTTTTTATCTTAAACCCCCCAAATGTCAGGTGGGGCCGTCCGCACACATGAACAGACTAAGAAAGTAGTGTTTTAATAATAAGAAATTCAAAATAAAATACTATGGCATAATTTATTTATTTTTTTAAACCTTTTATTTAAACAAATTGTATAAATACCAGTAGTTTTAAAGCTCTTGAGATCATTTGAAAACTTTTGTCAAGTCAAGTCACCTTTATTTCTATAGCGCTTTGTATAATACAAATTGTTTCAAAGCAGCTTTACAGTTATAACATGAAAATGATGATAAACGATGCAAATAGTGTTCATTTCGGCTGTACAGTAGCCTGGTTAAAACCAGACCATTCTCAGTAGTAACTGAGTTATGGTCTGGCAAAGCTCCATAGACAAATCATTTCCAAAGGCAAAGGGGTTTCCACCAACGGACGTCACTCAAATGCATTCTCGGCGCAATTGGATAGACCTAAAACTCCAAAAACCAATCAGAGCGATCGTCATGTGTAAAGCCATATGCTGCGTCCCAATTCGCCTATGTTACACTACGCCATAAAAGTATACTCTTTTTGTGAGGAAAATGTATTTACTTTTGAATGTGTAGCAAAAAAGTAGGCAACTTTTGGACATACTACTTCATCATCTTTATCGGACGGATCTGTCGCGTGCATCCCGTCATGTAAACTGCCCTGTCAATCATCTTGTCAGTTAAAATCCTCTATTAAATCTAATTTAATTTCCTACCGTTTCAGAGAGAAATGTAGCAGCACGTTCATCTGCCAGTGGGTCTTTCATGGAGACTGTCCTCATGTTTTTGCAATTTGAATATAATAATGCATTTAAAAGTTGGTGCGCTTCACCAACGGAGTGGACGTCGCTCAAATGCCTCTGGGCGCAATTGGATAGGCTAGACCTAAAACCAATCAGAGCGATCGTCATCGTGTAAAGCCCGCCTCAACGTTTCTGATTGGTGCCGCGATTTCCACGGCATGGAAAAGGGCTTGAATGAGCTCTTTGCCAGACTAACTTGCAGAGCAAATCTAAATTTGCCGGAAGTTGTCTGGGTTTTCCCAGGCTAGCTGTACAGCAGCTCTAAAAGAAAATAGTGTCATTGTTCAGCTGAAGTCTGTTGATTCAGTTCTGTTGTAAAGAACATCAATTAATAAATTAGTTTATTTAATCTATAAAGCAGTCCTGCAGAAAATAGTGATGTCATCCAATAGTATCAGTGCAGTCAAATCAAAAATACTGTTGAATATTAAGTGTAACCTAACTTGGGGGAAAAAAACCTTGAGAGAAACTCAGGATTTTGTCTGGGAATGTGTATATTGTCAAATGTCAGGGTGGCACAACTGCAAACATGGGTCTTTTATTATGAAGTGACAAGGTAATAATAGTAAGCATGATAACGCATCATCCAGAGGAGCCCAACTGATCCCTGTGCCAGAGAGAAAAGGCTTGTAAATCTCTCACAAATACTGATAAAAACAGCTACTTTCAAGTACGGGTAGGTTGGTACACTTTCCATGTCAGGTGGTACAACAAATATAAAATGAGGGAAATGCTATTTTATCATAAATTTCTTTATTGCATTAAAAAAAGTCTGTGTATGATCTTGGTAGCATAGGCATCTGAGTAGAAGCCTGTTCAGTGTAAAAATAGCTGCAAAAGTCAGGTGGTGCAACTGCAATGAATGGCCCTATATGAAATAAAAACATAATTTAAGCTATGGAAGTTATGGAAGTCACTTTGTTATGGAAGACTACGAGTCTGCGCTCATACGCATTCGTTTACTACAGTGAACTCGAGCCGAACGCAACATGCCTATAAATTACATAATCTATCATGTTTTTTGTCCGATTTTCATTCTAAGGATGTTAATCTTGATAATACTGTATTATTACTTTGTCTTCTGGGTAAATTTCATCTTCACAAAGCCAGAAACATTCACTGTAATCACAATTTTACTATGTTCTCCTCTGATATAAAGTCCCGTTTTACTAAATGTCAAGACCTTTGAACACAAATGCTTCGAAAACATATATCATCCCTGAGTCTGTTGTAAGGAACCTTTAATTTTTCATGATGACAAAATGTTTGTTGTGTTGATTTGTGTGACTCTTATAGCCACTTGTGATGATGTCTGTATGTCCCCCTTATTTCTTACTGTTAATATCTAATGTTAATATCATTTGCAAAAAAAAAGAACGAAAGAAAAGCCTATAGACGTGCATGACTTCACCGTTTTCACAGATTGGCGTTTTCGTAGTTTACAGAGATGACAAGGATGTCGTTTTGAAAAACGTACTCTTTGAAACCCGTTTTCAAAAGTTTGCGTTTTCATGCCCCTGAAACGCTGTTGCCGTGTAAATGAACGCCTAAACCGAATAAACGTGTGTTTTCAGTTGAAAGCGGTGGCTGAGTCTGACCTGCTGGGGTGTAGTGCTGGATCCAGGACTGAGGAGCGTAGGATCTGAGCTGTGTTTGTTCTTCTCCATGGGTGGATCAACCGCAAGTATGGGGAACGGTGGGAAAACACGACGGCTATGGAGAGCGCTCACAGACACGCGTCCAAATGAACCGTAGTTCCACGACTCTGGATTCACAGCATCTCCATTTGGATTTCTCCTAAAAAAAAATCACAAGAAAAAATACATGCTGTGCAAAAATGTTTAAATTATTTAAACAATTCTATAGCAAAAAACTGTCTGCGTTGTAAATAACGGAACTGAAGCAGACGTACAGATGCGACCTCATTTTGTTCATGTGTTCTTCATCAGAGTCTTCGTTTTCATGGTGTTTTTTTCTCTTGGTCGGGCTCACGGGTTGACAGCCTGAGTTCAGCAAAACCCTCGATGCCCCCGAATCATCTGTCAATAAATCAGATTCATATCCATATCAAACACCGTAAAGGCACAATCATTACTGACAGTCATATTAATCACATGTTTGTCAAATGTTTTGTGATTAGCCAATTGCCAATTCTACTAATAATGCTTAAAATCAAACACAAAACATTAGATCCTCATCATGTTTTAATATGTAAGTCAGATGAAAAAAGTCAATGAGCTTTAATTGTTCATATGCAAATATTTTACTGAAAATCTTATTCTTCAGTATACAGTAGGGTCAAGAGTTCAGCAGTAAAAATGTTTACTATCAACAACATATTCATTTATTCTTAGACTAAAAACGCAACTCACAATGATATTTCTTTTCTTTCTGCAAGTCACAAATATCAACTGTCCTGATTTAATAATGAAGAAAACTTTGATAAAAGGTTGAGATCCTTGCAAAGAAAACCTTCAAATGTCAGATAATTTGACTTTATGACACAGCAAGGTTTAGCTCAGGGCAGGCTGAACAATATAGAGATTAATGAATGAATTATTAATGTACTATTTGTAAAATAATAATAATAATAATAATGAAAAAAATCAAATAAAAAAAGTTTTACACTGAAACATATTTTCAAAACATTTTTAAAATAAGATATTAAGATATGTACACTAACTTGTACTCGTTGTGTATGGAAAATATGATATTACTTTTACTTGACTTTTTACTAGTCATGAAATTTAAATTCTTTTTTTGCATATGAAACCAACATGAACACAAAGATTATATTTCTAAGAAACTGACATATTTTACTAACAGATGTATTTTCCTTAGTGCCTCCGATGATATTATTCCATAATCAAGTATTAAATATGTATTGTTTAGGAGTTGTGAATGTTGTTACTCACCCTCATACGGATTATAATGCAGCCTGCTGATGTTATTGTTCATTTTATTGACGAATCGATTAATCAAAATATGCATTTTACTACAAACATGCACATTTAAAGCAGAATTATGATCGGTTACTCCAGCTCAGATAGAGCTGAATGTATCGGTCTTTCAGAAGGGGAAACATGAGCAATCTTACAATCACTGATAGTAAGATGTGAAAAAATATATATATATTGAAAAGTTTACGTTGTTTTTAGCATACTGAGCTAGCTATGAGTTGTGACACCAATCTCAATGAACTGTTTAGATAGTTTTGCAGTCATCAAAGACGCCTGCTATTGGCCCGTCCTGACCAGCGCTGAGAAAAGCATCACGTGTCAGGTGACCACACCGTCTCTGCTCCTGCTGAAAGGGTAACCGTCTCGTGCCAAACTCTCGCGATAGTATGCATTGACGTCACTTTCCCGCCGAAACACGCCCCCCAGCAGGACTGAGTGGCAAAACATTCTGCAGAAAACTGCGAAAACGGGATTAAAACAAACGATTATAAAGTAAAGGCAGTTGGAATCGATGTTTCTTACAAAAGAAACAGTGGTCCATGGTCATTGACATCGGGTTTCCTGACATATGTACCTGATTTACACGCCTGGGAAATACATAAAGCAATTGACTGAACACCTAATGCTAGATAATATTGTCCATTCAAGTTAGGTCGAAAAGATCGTATTTATGAGCTAAATGCACATAATAACATAAACGAGTGGGAAGTTCTGGATTTTCTTTAAGCCTTGATGTTAACGAGTTGGGTTCGTGTCAGTGAGAAACATATATTATAGTAGCCTAGGTATAATAATGTATAACAATATTTATAGTATAGACCTTATGTAGCCCTGTGCCTTAACAGCGATCTAACGTATTTATGAATGAACAACTTGTTTCAAAATCTTCCTGGTCTACTGACATTTGTTAAGACATATGCTTTAAACATTACAATGCTCATGATATCTTTCGTTAACTTTACAATAAGTAAATCCACTTCACCAGTTAATTACTCCTCGACAGCGATGCCATACAGAGCGACCGCATAAACAGAAGTTCAGAGACAATATTTTAAAGATGGCTGTGCACTTGTGTCTCTGGCGCATAAGGTATGACATCACTTTGTAGTCCAAAAAGCAGAGGCGAGATTAGCATTTTAGCCCTTCCGTTTCCAATGTCCGGAAGTCACTTTCAAGTTTTATTCTATGACATAAAATACATCAATATTACCCCACTCGTGATTTTTTGAAGCTGTACGTGTCTTAGGCTAAATGGCTAAATGGGACTACAGAGGCTGTCGAGGAGATTAAACATCATCACGCCGAACAGGTAAACTCAGTCCGCTTTACAGCATTGTTACGTTTATAATTGTGCTCTTCTAAACAATTCTAACACAAACTTAGGAAAATGTTTTTAGATAAAAACTGAAAGAGTTGTCGGAAGCTAGTGGTGGTGACGTTGAAGTTGTGGGACCTGTGGTGTAGTTCGCTTGTAGCCTACCTTTAGCTTTTTAGTTCTGGCGACTGCATTTATGCTTCAAAATTCACAAAAGTTGTGTTCATCTGTGATAATTATCTTGATGGACAAAATGTGCAAGTATCATAAACGTTAGTTGATCACAGAGCTTGTTTTTAGCGATAATCTAAAAGCCTATAGGAAAATCCTATAGGGTTTTTGTCAAGGGAACCAGGGTGAACCACATTGTCAAGCTTTTTACAACAAAATAAGCTAATAAGCCTGGGACCTGTCCACATTACTGAGGGATCTTAGAGGCTCCCCGTTTGAGCAGCTCACAACGGCTGACCTTCAGCTTCTTTCGCTAAAAACCGCCTTCTGCTAGCTTTGGCATCAGTCAAGCGAGTTGGCGACTTGCATGCTCTCTCAGTGGACGCATCTTGCCTCGAGTTTGGGCCTAATGACAGAAAAGTCATCCTAAGGCCCCGATCACACCTAACGCGTTTTTCAGGTTCGAAAACACGAGGTGCACAGCACTTAACATCACACAGAACGAGCCATCATCGCACTCTCCGGGCGTTCATGCAACTGTAGCTTTCATCACTAAAACGGAAGGCCCGTCTCTCCATTCATTCGATTGGACAGTGGAAAAAAACGCGATGACGTCGGGATGCTTTTTCCGATCGGAGATGCTTTTTTTTCAATTTCAAAAACGCGAGGCGCAGCAGGCGGTAAAACGCGAGGCGCAGCAGGCGCATAAACAGCGCACAAAACGCTCGCTGCCATAGGAAACCATTTGAAAATAGGCACCTCTCACTGCAAAAAACGCGTCAGGTGTGATCGGCCCCTTAGACCAAGAAGAGGCTATGTGCCTAAGTTGCTCTCCACGCACTTCAGAGCACAGGTCATAACTGCTCTCTGCTCTCGCGTCCACTGAGGGTGAGCAGGCGCCGCACCCACTCTGCCCAGTCCGGGCCATTAGATGGTACATTGTGCACTCTAGCCAGTTCTGGCATTCAGAGCAGATATTTGTGTGCTTCAAAGGGGCTGCCAGTTACAAAGCAGAGACTTTCTCAATGAATAGTGGATGCTATAGCGCTGATCAGTCCTTGGGCTTGCAATGCCCTATAGGGGTGAGGGCCCACTCCACCAGGGGAATGGCCTTCTCTTGGGCTTGGTCTAGCGGGGTGTCCATCGCTGACATCTGTGCGGCGGCCGGCTGGTCCTCGCCGTCCACCTTTGCCAACCTTTGCCAGGTTTTATAACTTGGACGTCCCTGCTCTTCAGGCACGGATATTGTCTTAGCCAGTCCCCAACTTCAGTTTTTTTTCTTGAGGCGTCATGCCCACGGCTCCGGCTCCTAGACCCAATCCTGTCTTGCCGGATAAACCTTTAAAGTTGCTATCGCTCATTTAGCCTGCTATGGGGCCCTTGTTACCAAACACCCACAGCTATGCGCTCGCAGGACGGCCTTCCGTTCTGCATTAGAAGCATGGCACTATTGAATTGAATATATGGCGCTATAGAAATCAGGTAGAGTTTTCCCCATAAGTGTCAGTAACTGATGCAATGCTCGTTCTCATTATCTCAGGGAACCGAGGTTACGTTAGTACATGAAATGTTTTCAAAGTGTGGAGCATGAGAGCATGTCAGGAGCCGCATTTTGTGTCAAACTGCACGTCTTGGTAAACACACTCACACTCACATTCATGTAAACACACTCAGTTATGTCTAAAGTGAAAGTAAACAGTTGAGCGAAATTATCCTTATACTGGATGCATGCATGAGGTCTTAAAGTGACAGCAGCCTGTCGTTAATGTTAGTCAAACAACAAAAAGGAGAGGAAAATCATTCCCTGCTCTTGACTAAATATGTCTTTCATAGCTTTATTAAGAATCTGTGCATACGTAATTGATACAGGGGGGTGTCATCGTGTATATTGTGTTAGAAGGGAGGCCCACTGTCTTTGACTTTGAAAACACCTGCTTTATATTATGTTGCTTGCCATTTATCTTATTCTTATACCTTCTTTCTCCTTTTGCTTATGATAAACTTATGATGAAAATTTGTTTAATCAGTTTCAGTTCAGTAGTTAAGCTGCTTTACTGGTAACTGTGGGTGTACACTGTGTATATTCGTAGGTGAAATGGATAAAGTTATGTAATGGGATAATGTTAATGACGATAAAGTTACACATAATGTAAAAAGAAAATACTACAAGATACAAGAAGATACTACAAATTAAAAAAATTATTAATTCTTCACTTTTTTTTTTTTACAAAAAGTAAATCTGCAACATGCCTTAATTTATATATACATAAAGTAACTCCACAAATTAATAAACAATTTTGATTTTAAAAAACACGGAAAAAAACAATGGCATGTAATGCAAATCATTTCTGATTGGTTTGTAGTTTTCAGTGCATTCTTAGTGATTCTTTCTGACTTTCACATTCATCTTAACACAACAAAACTGTCCTCTTATTGCACCTCTCATTAAGACCAGCATAAACCGAGCTCTAACCAGAAGAAACCAGCCTGGACCAACGTAATTGATGTAGTACGCATTGTGGTGTGGAAAAACATGCCAAAAACATGTAGCATCTGAAGATGAAAATAAAGATGAAATTTGATTGACAGTGCCGAATAGTGCCTCATCTCGGATTCAGTTCAAAATAAACTTGCTATGATATATAATTGTGAGACTATAGACATGATTTGTGTGTGGCAGCCTCTGCTTCTCCTGCTGATGTAGACACAATCAGACACCCAGCCTTCAAAGAAATCCAGTCGCGAGTGAACCTGAGAGGCATTTAAACACCAGGTATACATGGTCATTTATCTCTCTTGACTTGACCACTTGTGATCGGAATGACCAAAACACCAAATTTGCATGCATTAAATAGAAGGATAATAATGAATAATGACACAATAAATTGAAAATAAACAATGAAGCATTAAAACAGGAGCATTTTTATTTGTGTCAAGATTGCATATCGGTTAATAATAAATGAATGTCATCCTGCATGTTCATAAGAAGATAAATAAATAGTTCAAAGATACTGCAATGTCTTATCTTTTTACATTCCAACAAGAATGAAGGTAAAGCTGTGATAAAGCATGCAGTAAATCAGTAAGAGCGTGGCGTGACAGCTCATGAAACACGACAATCTCTTCAGGTGAACCTTCGAGTAAAACAACACTGCGATGAGGGGAAGCTCGGTGCCAGTTTGACTGTACTGCAGGAAACCTTCTGTGGTGGAGATGCGATCAGGCATGGGGGAGGGGAGGGAGGCCGAGCATCTCATGCAGGGATGCAGCGAGCGTCTGATTGGCTGCTTGCGTGTGTGACATCAGAGGTGGGTAAAGCAGAGAGGGGAGGAAACACTGCGACTCGAGGAGCATCCCAGCATCCCAGCTCTGAGCCGTCTCTCTCCTGTGGGATAAACCCTGTGAATCTATTCCTGGATCAGCACTGCTCCTCTAGCCTCAGTCATGAACTACCTGCGCCGGCGTCTGTCGGACAGCACCTTCATCTCCAACCTGCCGAATGGCTACATGTCCGACCTGCAGAAACCAGACCCCCCTCAGCCCCCCCCGCCGGGACCAGCCTCAGCCCCCGCTCCGGGGTCCCCGGGCCCGGACAGGAGAGCCGTCCCAGCGCAGGCGTCGGGCTTCTTCAGCTCCATCAGCAGTGTGGTGAAGCAGACGGCCGCCTCGGCAGGGCTGGTGGAGCACACGCCCGCGTCCACGTCCAGGAGCCTCAGGATCCTGCTGGTCATCGATGGAGCCCAGCACGACTGGTAAGAGGTTCTGCTCGTTATTTATTTAGTGCTGAGCTCAATCATTATTTTGATTGGTGGAGAATATAGTAATTGCACGTTTCATTGCTGGTATTGACTGGGAAAAGGCAACGCCGTCACTGCATAAATCCTCTGATATACGTGCCTAAAGTGTGTTTGATTCTGTTAAACTTAATCTCTAGTGTGAGCATAGGGTTTACACTGAGACAAGATGACATGTGTAAAACAATATATATCATTATTAAATAGGCTACACATATATTTATTTTTAAATACACATGCTTTTTCTATTGTTGGTCCAAAATTGTTGAATTGTCTTCCACAATCCATCAGAGACTTTCCTCTTTTCACAGGCTTGATTTGTAATGTTGAATATTTCTGATTGATGTTTTTGAGGTAAACTCCCTTTATCATTTGTGTTGTGGTCTTTTTTTTATTATTATATGTATCCTCTTGTACAGCACAATGGCCAACTACTGTTGGTTTTATTGTGCTATATAAATAAAAGTTGATTGGTTTATTGATTGGCATGTGAACGAGGATGAGTGAGTCTGAGGAGCTGGACATATCTGGAGCATTTCCAGTGTTTAGAGGAATCAGGCGACACTCATGCTCACATACTCTTTCATATCTTATTTATCCACAATTCCCTGCCATTTCTTCAAACGATTAATGTGAATCTGAGTGAATTCATACTAATTATTCAGTTCTGTATTGGTACACATGCAGAGGCGATGGTCAGATATTCAGTCGAGCAGAAAAGGCTAGGCTGTTGATTGATGTGGTTGGATGAGGATTTCTGTGTCAAAGCTTCAGAGAAGGTGTTCAGTGACAAACAAACATACCACATATACTCTTGTCATGGTTGGTGTAAAGAATCACATGACCATGTGTTTACATGACCACATGTTTAATTTTGTGTCAAAGCTAAAAAACAACAAAAAAACAACAAAAAAGAAACATGTAATAACCTATAATACATGTCATGTTTAAAGGGTTTGTCATTAATATATTGACAATATGGTTCTTGCTCATTTAAATCATGCATTCATGTAGTGGTCACAAGTGGAAAAACACAGCCTTTCCACTTAGATATTAAGGTAACTAATTAATTCCCAGTTATAGATTATTGTTGTTACATTAAGTGAAAAAGGTGTTTTCTTCTCCTTTTTTTTATTTTTTTTTTGTATTATGTTACTTTATTGTTTGTAGCTTTGTGTTGGGGCTTATTAAACAGCTGAGCTCTTTTCAGGGAATGAACTGCTCATTTCATAATTTCATTGAGCAAAATACATTTGCTTAGTTGGGATTGGGAATAATTTGAGATGAAATGGGTCAGTGATACCCGGAGTGACCATAGGTGTAAATGTGTGTCAGTGAACAGCGATAACCCTGCCTGACGGCTCACGACTGACGGAGGTCTGCTGTGATTGGACTACAGTTTTAATTTAAAGACCATAATACGCTGAAATCTTCACTATAACTGTGTACGGTTTATTGTGTTTCCTGGAGCAAATGAAGTATGTCATCCACTGTACCTGTCTTTTAGTACAATACCTTTATCTATAAGAGCAGATTCATCGGCTATTTCCCAATGTAAAGATCATGCTCTCCACAGATGAAGACACACACTCAGTGTTGGATCTATTATAGGACTAATATTCTGGAGCCGTCCACAGCTAAGGGAAACACAATCCCCTCACACACTGCCTAACATCTGACGTCTTCCAGCTCTGAGTGCTGTAGTGCTGTAGTGCTCCTGTAAGGCCTCCAGTGAGTTATCTTCATCAGAGTGTTCTCGTAAGAAATTCAAAATCTTCCACTGGTTGTTATTTATTTGTCTATGGTTCCTTGGCTCAGTTTACCCTTACACAAGTGCTGAAAGTGAACAGATTGTGTTTGACATTTGACATATCATAGCCTTTGACTGCAATACATTAAAATAATTAGATTCAACATTAAAATGCTTTCTTTTGTATTGGGATATGGCCCAAACCTTTCAGCTTTCAGAATTATAATTCTACCTATTCTAGCCCTATGAAACTATGGTGTTGTATACTATAGAACTATACTTCTGCTTTTACTCAACTACACCAGCTTACCTTTTACTGCGCATAAATAGCATTTTTGAGTTCATAAGAGGTACTGAGTTTTAAGTTTAAAGGTGGATCAGCATTGAAGATCTGTGTGGGGTTTTAGCCTGGCTCCGCCTCAGTGTCCGCCAGTGCAGGAGAAGCAGTGAAGATCAGCAGTGAGGATCTGTGTGGGGTGAAGCCTGGCTCTGCCTCAGTGTCCGTCAGGAGAAGCAGTGAAGATCTGTGTGGGGTTTTAGCCTGGCTCCGCCTCAGTGTCCGCCAGTGCAGGAGAAGCAGTGAAGATCAGCAGTGAAGATCTGTGTGGGGTTTTAGCCTGGCTCCGCCTCAGTGTCCGTCAGGAGAAGCAGTGAAGATCAGCAGTGAAGATCTGTGTGGGGTTTTAGCCTGGCTCCGCCTCAGTGTCCGTCAGGAGAAGCAGTGAAGATCAGCAGTGAAGATCTGTGTGGGGTTTTAGCCTGGCTCCGCCTCAGTGTCCGTCAGGAGAAGCAGTGAAGATCAGCAGTGAAGATCTGTGTGGGGTTTTAGCCTGGCTCCGCCTCAGTGTCCGTCAGGAGAAGCAGTGAAGATCAGCAGTGAGGATCTGTGTGGGGTTTTAGCCTGGCTCTGCCTCAGTGTCCGTCAGGAGAAGCAGTGAAGATCAGCAGTGAGGATCTGTGTGGGGTTTTAGCCTGGCTCTGCCTCAGTGTCCGTCAGGAGAAGCAGTGAAGATCAGCAGTGAGGATCTGTGTGGGGTTTTAGCCTGGCTCCGCCTCAGTGTCCGTCAGGAGAAGCAGTGAAGATCAGCAGTGAGGATCTGTGTGGGGTTTTAGCCTGGCTCCGCCTCAGTGTCCGTCAGGAGAAGCAGTGAAGATCAGCAGTGAAGATCTGTGTGGGGTTTTAGCCTGGCTCCGCCTCAGTGTCCGTCAGGAGAAGCAGTGAAGATCAGCAGTGAAGATCTGTGTGGGGTTTTAGCCTGGCTCCGCCTCAGTGTCCGTCAGGAGAAGCAGTCTGCAGTTAGTGCTCTTCATGACGTGTGTAATTACTAGCGAGAGGCTGAAACTCACTGCTCTGAATTATAGCGTTGTGTTACTGAGATGCCAGTAGATCAGCAGTCTACATCCAGTTTGGCTGCAATGTTGGCACTGCAGCTCTGAAAAACAGAGACATTGACCTGTTTTATAACTGACTTACATTTCACCATATTTAACATATACAGTGACTTATTTTGTCACTGAAAATAAATGCAGTGATCATGTAGATAGTGTGTGTGCCTATCTTAAGATGAAGTGAAAACAGTTGATTCATGTAGTAACGAGGCAGCGTAATCGAGGAATTCCTGGATTATCGCAGGTGGAATATTATAGGTGAAAAATATAGCATAAATGTTGGTCCCCATGATAACTAGCCCGCCGCACAACATGCCATCATCCTCATGCCAACATGCAGGGCAAAAATACTACCGTCACACACTCCGCCATATGCTCTGAACACAACACTTCAACTACATATGCTTACTGAGGTGTACCAGTGAGTCACTTTTATATTTTGTGCTGTGTTGACCAATGACTGATTTTATGATAACATCATATACATTTATTATGTAGCCGGTCCTGCATCAATTACAGCAAAGAGAAGTGGCATGCATCGTGTTCAAACAAATGTGTCTAATCCGCTGTATGAAGTTTTGACTATGAGCCTGATACAGTACAGGGTACAAACGGGGTAAAAAGATGGCACACAAACTTTCCGAAACATCCGCTTTTCAAGATGCACGTGGAAATTTGTCTGATCCGTGACGCGATTTCAGACAGCAGCGCAAAGTAGAAGCTGTGCTAATTTGATCTAATATTTAATGCTTTTTAAAATGTTGTAGATTTATGTAGAAAATGAGAATCGCTAAAATTATTGGTAAATAAAAAAAATTTCTAAGTTGGGTGTCCACCTTAGAGATAATCAACATATTTATAATGAAACCATCATATTTAAAAAATATCATATGAATCATATCATATAACAAAATGTCATGTTTATTGTTACTACTGTAAATCTATATTAAATTATTATGGGACCTCCTTTCAGAATCTGTACTTTGTTTAAATAATTTTGTTTCTATGTATTTTTTTTTATATATTTTTATATTAACATTTATTTTACACGACAGTATAAAATGACATTTTAATGAAAAATGAATTATTTTATCAAAGTAAACATAAATAGTACAAACTTTGCTAAAGTGATTATTTTGAACAAGTATTAACTTAGACATTATTAAAAACATATTATTTTAGCTGAAGTATTTGTATCAGGACTGTGTGTCTTTTGACCCATGTTCATTTTTCTTATTTGCTTGTGAAATGCCAATAACTCCTATGATTTTTTTTTTTGCACGTTTTTAGCACAATTTACTTTGACCTGAGCTTTTAGATAATTCTCTGAACAGAACAATAAAATCAGACACAATGGAAACATATTTTAAGTGCATATTTGATCACTTTTTAAATCATCTTTTTTTCCTTTTCTACAGGGCCAAACTCTTTAGAGGAAAAAAACTGAATGGAGATTATGACATTAAAGTTGAACAGGTGAGTTTATAAAAGTCAAAAGACAAATCAAATCAAAGTATTCTTATTTATTCCTTCCTTTCTTTTGTTTTCCAGGCTGAGTTTGGTGACATCAGTGTTGTGGCTCATGCTAATGGATCATGTAACGTGGCTGTGCAGGTTTGGCAGAATGAAAACAAGATTGTCAGGTAAACTTGTTTATAAATCACTTCAATCTGTTCATATTGTACTGCAATAACTGAGATAATGTGCCATAACTGTTGAATATTATCTAAAAACATCAGTTTCTATAATCATCAGTGCTACTCTGTGTACAATAACAGTCATCAACATTTCTTAACCTTCAATCAGTTTGAAAGCTAAATTAACCCGCTCAGAGAGAACTGGTTTGATGTGTCACACATGAAAGCTGTATCATTATCCTGGGATGTAATAAAGGACAATTATAATAAAAGGCCATTCATATTGATTTGAGTGGCTTGTTGTCACCAAGACAATGCTTCTGTTTACACAAACGGCCCATGAATTCACACAAGTCTTCAGACACATATCCAAAACACTGTCTAAAATTACTATTACTATTACTAGACATTATATGAGAATAGATTATCATACATATTTAATGAAAACATGAAAATGAGCTGTGTTAGAGACGTGTGTAATGTGCCCTATCATGCACAGCTCCCACACACACCACTGAAAGAGCAGGGAGTGGTTTCAGACAGTATGTCTCCACTCTGTAATGTCTCACAGAAGTGTTTTGTGATGGCCAGCTGACATCTTTCTCAGAATTGTGAGATATAAACGTCCAATTCTAAAATTGCCCAATTCTTCAATTCCAAAAGTCAAATTCTAAGGAAAAAAAGACAATTCTGACTTTATATCATGCAATTCTGACTTTATAACTCGCAATTGTGAGAAAAACGTTTTTAGTTTGTACCTTTCTTATTCTGTGGCGGAAACAAGCCTCAATGAGATATAGGTTTCCCTTTATAAACGTCAGCCCAAGAGATGAAGAGCTGATTACTTTTCTGTAGTAACTTTATCTTCTGCACATATGTAAAGCATGCACTGGACGCTCCTCCTGCGATGAGGAAAAAGGCAGTGGAAAAACAGCAATAGCTCCACAGTTCAGGCGGTCCCTGCTGTTTCACTGACTTTAAGAACAAAAGCTGGACTGGATTTAAAGGTATAGCGGAGGATGTTTTACTTCCTGGTGGGTAGTCTAAACTATTGGTCCTCCTAATTGTCAATCATTCTGGTGAATCAATCAAACTTTTCAAAAAGTGGAGAGGGCGGGTCTTATCTAAAATTAGGAAAGATCCTCCGCTATACCTTTAAGCATAACTTTCAATCCGCCCAATGCAAACTACATACAAGAAGAATGTACAAAGCACGTAATTCACTTCAATTGCTTTGCCATAGTGCGAGCAAGCAGAAACGCTGTCTTCAGAGAAAGATGCTTTAAAGGGTTAGTTCACCCAAAAATGAAAATTCTGTCAGTAATTACTCACCCTCATGTTGTTCCAACCCCGTAAGACCTTCGTTCATCTTCGGAACACAAATTAAGATATTTTTGATTAAATCTGAGAGCTGGCTCCCTCCTCCATAGGCTTCTAAGACACTATAACTTGCTGGCCCAGAAAATGCATTAAAGACATCGTTAATATAGTCCAAGTGACTACAGTGACTCAACCTTAAGTTTATAAAGCGACGAGAATACTTTTTGTGCGCAAAAAAACCTAAAATAACGACTTTATTCCACTATTTATTTCCTTCTCTCTGGGCCTCGAGTTTTTTCACGTAGTGTTAAAACACTACGTGAAAAAATCTTCGCAGCGCGTCTGTGTTGCACGTCACCACGTAGGCTCACTATTGGCCGACGCTGGTCATTTGTGTGATGCGTGTGACGTACAACACAGACGCGCTGCACTATTACACTACGTGAAAAAACTCGAGGCCCAGTGAGAAGGAAATAAATAGTGGAATAAAGTCGTTATTTTAGTTTTTTTGCGCACAAAAAGTATTCTCGTCGCTTTATAAACTTAAGATTGAGCCACTGTAGTCACTTGGACTATATTAACGATGTCTTTAATGCATTTTCTGGGCCAGCAAGTTATAACGTCTTTAGAAGCCTATGGAGGAGTGAGCCAGCTCTCAGATTTAATCAAAAATATCTTAATTTGTGTTCCGAAGATGAACGAAGGTCTTACGGGGTTGGAACAACATGAGGGTGAGTAATTACTGACAGAACTTTCATTTTTGGGTGAACTAACCCTTTAAGACAATGCTCTCTAATGGTTCAGTATGGGGCAGTGAGAGCACTAATAGAAGCAATCTCAAGACGATGATTTACAAACAGGATTTAGCTGACGTGTACCCTTCACAAACCGTTGTTGTTGACTCATGGCCCTGCGTTCATCCAATAGTTCCTGCAGGAAGCATAAAGCAATTTCCCCATCCAATCTGGCCTGTCTGTATCTCTGAAACGGTGTTTGTTTTAAAAAAATCCAGTCATGGAACTGCACCATCCTACTCAATTCTACCCATACTAATCAGGATAGCGGGAAACACGAGCAACGGGAGTTCAATCAGGCAGAAATCGATGTAATGAAAAATGTAATGACATTGTCTGTGAGAGAGAATATCTCTGATAAAGTGTTATTTGGTCTCAATGTTGCTCTATACATGAGAGAATAACACTGGACGTGACAGTTATCGACGCTGGATGCGACCAAGCGAAGTAGCGCGAGCGCTTGGAGTACTTCAGAAAGGTGATCAGCTTGTCTTGTCGCACTGCGTTCAGTATAGACATCATCACTGATTATAATGAGTTGTTCTATGTGCTTTTGTCGAATGCTGCTCCACACATTCAGTCTCCGCCAGACTGTGAAGTGGTGGAGATCCACCACCCCTTGCCTGTTTATATAGGCTACGACTGAAACCCCTCACACCGTTCTGCTGTTGAACAGCACTCCAAGCCCATGAGTGATGCATTCATTACTACCTCTTCTAGAGGGATAAGACCTCATTAGGTCCCTTCTCTAGCAGAAGTGTGGGCTCTCCAGCTTCACACGCTCCTCTCAGATAATCTCTCTGCGGCTGAGCCAGTGTCCAAGGCTCTGGTTCTCCGTCCAGTGATGAAATGCTCTCGTTCTCAACAGCCCCAGGGAAATGAGAACCATCAACATCATTAACCTCAGACCGAGAGGAGCTGATCGCAACAACTCCATACGCTGAACTCTGAGAGCTGGAGCTGAAGACCCATGGTGCGGCTCTTGTCCCCCTGTGGTGAACAAGTCTCGGCCCTATGAAGCCTGCCTGGTTTTCTCACCCAGGAGATCGGCAGGGTTGATTTGCTGCATCTGTGGCGTAGGACTGTTACCTTACCTTGAGCCATTTAGACTGTGACATGATGAGGTGGTGAGGGCAGTAATCTGGGTAGCCCTCATTGTCCTGTGATGAGAGGTTCACACGAGCAGGCTGATGAGGTCTAGCTCCCGTTCCCCCATATCTGGAATATCCAGCTGTACAAAACTCTTAAAGGGGTGGTTGATTATGATTTCACATTATAAACTTTAGTTAGTGTGTAATGTTGCTGTTTGAGCATACACAACGTCTGCAAAGTTACGATGCTCAAAGTTCAAAGCAAAGGGAGATATTTGCTTTGACAGAAATCGCTTTTTAAGGACTACAACAAACCGCTGGTAGAGACTACAATGAGCTTCTTCACAGGTTAGTGATATCATTCACCCTAATCAATGACCAGAAGATAGTTAACTCGATATCAGCTTCATAAATGCATCAACTAACCATTCAGAAATGTCCTGTTGCTTCTACATGTTGTCACTTCTTGAGTCTCTCCATCATTGTCTGACTCCAGTTTGAACATTAAAGGCTAAAAGTTTTTGAAATGTTCAGTGTGTGTCTGTGTGAGGTAATCGGAGCTGCTAACACACACACACACACACACACACACACACACACACACACACACACACACACACACACAACACACACACACAAGCCCTTGAAGCTCCGTCCCCCTGTGCCGGGAGCAGCAGCTCATTTGCATTTAAAGGGACACACAAAAACAGACTAGACAATGGAAAGTTTTGCGGCAGACTTCCCTGAGGTCCAGGGGAAGATCTCCACTCTGGTAGCTTGGTGGATGAGATGAAGTAGACGGGAGGATGGCTTCCTCCTCATCTTCATCCTCATCAAGAAGTCAGGAGGACATCTTCGTCCTCCACCCCTGTGTGGGTATCTCCCCCCAATCGTCCATGATGTCTCCCCAGCTGCTCAGCCGCCTCCTCTCTGTGCTGAGGCGAGAGGCACGAGTCCTTGTTTCCTGACACCACAAGTATGGAAAATAGAACAAATACAATGTTGGATAGTTTTCTCTATGCAAATAATTCTTATTGTTCTGTTTATGGTACAAATCGAGTCGTATCTTTGAAGTTGTGATTGATGATCAGTTAAACTTCACAGACCACATTGCTAGAACTGCCTGGTCCTGCAGATTTGCCTTATACAACATTAGGAAGATCAGCTCCTTCCTATCAGAGCTACACAACTCCTCGTTCAAGCGCTTGTTCTATCCAGACTGGACTATTGTAATGCTCTCCTGGCTGGTCTTCCAGCATGTACTGTCAAACCACTGCAACTGATCCAGATGCTGCAGCAAGAGTGTCTTTATCGAGCCGAAGAGAGCACACGTCACTTCTCTCTGCACTCTGCACTGGTTGCCAGTTGCCGCTCGCATCAAATTCAAGGCACTGATGCTTTCCTACAGAACAACCACTGGCTTCGCTCGCTTTGATACCTATATACCTTTATATTCCAGACTTACATGCCATCGCATTCTGCAAGTGAACGTTGCCTCGTGGTGCCATCATCTCAAAGAGGCACAAAATCTCTTTCACGGACCTTCACCTGGACTGTTCCCTGCTGGTGGAGCTCAGCCAGAGTCTGTAGCCATTTTCAAGAAACAGCTGAAGATGCATCTCTTTCGGCAACACATGATCCATTAATACTAACACTTTCTTTTCTTTCTCTACTATTCTATATCTGTTTCCTTTTTTAAATGACATGTACTGCGTTAGACTAAACTGGGAAGGGTCACAGCACTTGCATATTGTTGTCCTATTGTTAGTTTAACTGCTTCTATTGCTCTTCTCATTTGTAAGTCGCTTTGGATAAAAGCATCTGCTAAATTATTAAATTATTAAATCTGAAAATTAGGATGCTTATTCATAAGATTGGACAAACTCGCCTTGGCACGGCTGTTTTCCACTCTTGCAAAAAAAGCAAAACAGGATTTACAGCACCAGCTGTTACAGGACCAGCTCAGTCTGTAAACGGCAAAACGGTGAATACAATAATGCCCTGTGAGTGCAGCTTCCAAAACCTTCACGGGGAAGAGTGTGAGGATAGTGCAGCGGGGACACCCTGATCACTGTCATGATTGACCTGTCAGTCTGACAGATGGGGCACTGTACGGATGTTAGAAGGAGAACCATTGTGACATATAATAAATGTCAAGCGTTGGATTGTGATGGATCTGCCATGAGCCTTAGCAAACCTCAGCAAAAAAAAATGAGTCCATCGCCACAAAACAGGGAGCAAAGTGGTCTTCAATTGTGACAGTTTATTAAATCTTGCTTATGCAAAATAAAAAGTGATCAAGCCTCATTAGAGAGGAAAAGGCCCAAAATTGTATTGCATTCAGATTACATCACATGAAATATCCAGTATTCAAAAAGGACATAATTGGGCTTGAGCCTCTCAAACTAACAGAGGACAAAATTCCACACCACTGTTCACAAGGTACAATAAGTAACAACTTTCACTAGATAAAACATACACTGAATTTATAGGAGGTGGCCAGCACCATGAAAACAAAAAAGGGGAAACAAAACCATACAAATGTTCACAACAATAACACAAACCTTGGAATGAACAATACATTTAACTCAATTTAGAGCCATGGATAAATTTAAACAAAAAAATAAATATAAATCACACTGATCAAGACATCATATTTCCCTATGTCCCCTCTAATACATCAAAGTTGGTACAGTCTCATTTCCTTTAGAATTCCCATAAAACAGATCAACTTCCTGTTTGAATCTCGTTGTCACTAGGCTGGTCCATTCCCACAACACACCAGGTACTAAACATTTCTAGTCATCTTAATTACAAAATGAACTTTAACAATTTGAGCTATGTTTTTATAAATCACATTTTAGCCAAAGAGGAATTTTAACTGGTTTTAATGTTTTAACCTTAAGCCAAATAACTAAGCCCATGCAATGACTCAGTGCAATGACAAATAAAGATCTTAAACCAAACCAATTGTAACGTGCTGCGGTTGAGGTAGAGATGAGGCAGGATCCAAATGCAGCGCACACCTTATTAACAGACCACAAACTATACGAATTAGACTGGATACAGGACTCAGGAACAGGATACAAGAACAGGCACGAACATCCACGTTAACATGCTACAGCAAACTGTAAGACATACAAGAACTCACAAAGACAAGGCTGAAACACAGGGTTTAAATAATCAGGGACAAACGAGCTAGACAAGATAACAAGGGGGCGTGGTAAATCAGAAACACCTGGGATAACTAATAGACAAGACAGGGAACCATAGAACCTGACAGGACACAAAACCCACATCGTAACACCAATATAGTAATGTCCTTTTATTTATTGATCAAATGCAAAGATGAATATATAAGAATTGTGTGGCTTAAATCCCGGCCATCACATGCATGCATAACTACAGTTACTTGTGTCTGTGTACTGTGTGTCCCCACAGGTCATTTAAGCCCGACTTTGTCCTGATCCGACAACATGCTTTCAGCATGGCGGAGAACGAGGACTTCCGTAACTTGATCATCGGACTGCAGTACGCTGGTATTCCCAGCATCAACTCCCTGGAGTCCATCTACAACCTCTGTGACAAACCCTGGGCCGTAAGTTTGAGGACGTTCAATCTGACATGGCGTTTGATAGATATCTGATATCTCCAACCCCATCTCTCTAAACCTATCTGCAGTTTGCATGTCTGATCAGCACATACAAGAAACTCGGACAGGAGAAATTTCCATTAATTGAACAGACGTTCTACCCCAACTATAAAGAAATGGTAAGATTGTTTCATAAAGTTATTTTTTCCAACAATTTGATCAATTACTATTATCTGCATAATTAAATGAATAAATCATTTGTTTGTGCGAAAACAAACCAGGTGACCATGCCGGCATTTCCCGTTGTGGTGAAAATCGGGCACGCTCACTCTGGTGTGGGGAAGGTAACGCTGAAACTCAATGACTGTAGAAGAAGAGCTTTGAGATTATGTAGTTAAACATCTCATCTAATCGTATGTGTTGTTAAGGTGAAAGTGGAGAACCACACCAAGTTTCAGGACATAGCTAGTGTGGTGGCCGTCACTCAGACATACAGCACGTGTGAACCGTTCATCGAACCCAAATATGACATCAGGATCCAGAAAATTGGAAATGATTACAAAGCCTACATGTGAGTAAAGATGCTATTCTGTAGAGTTTCTGAACACATCTCAGATTCAGCTAAATGCTGTTCTTGACAGATGAAGAATGCTCCTCGTTTCATAGGAGGACGTCGGTGTCAGGTAGCTGGAAGTCCAACACTGGCACTGCCATGGTGGAACAGGTGGCTATGACAGACAGGTAACACACTCAACAATGGCAAGCTTTACAGCATCTGCTACAGGTAAGCAATATGCTTGAAACATGACTAAGCGTGTTGCGTTGTCTTGCAGGTATAAGCTTTGGGTAGACACTTGCTGCGAAATATTTGGAGGCCTTGAAATTTGTGCTGTAAAAGCCATTCATGGAAAAGATGGAAAAGATTACATTATTGAGGTATGTGCTGCACTTAAAATGGCTTGGAGGAGTTGCACACTAGTTGTATAGATGTGATATATAAAGACATTGTAGAGCATTTATCCAGGTTTGTATCTTCAACCATTGTGTTTTACTCTTCATGTAATATCACTAATACGTGTGTTTTTGGGTAGGTAATGGGTTCCTCTATGCCTTTAGAGGGGGACCATCAGGCCGAGGACCAGCAGCTAATAGCAGACATGGTCATTGCCAAAATGAATCATGTTATGTCACAAAATCCCAAAAGACCAACTGCTATTCAACCAAAACAGGTACATGATGTAACAACACACTGCAAAGACAGAACAACACAAAGCTGACTTACAAAAAAAACAAACCTTTTGTACAAATTTATTTTTTTTTTACTCAAATTGCGGTTTCTGACAACTCAAATATTTTGTTCATATAATGGGTAACTGACTAAGACTTATTCAATATGCCTAAGCAACTAAATGTTGTTTAGAATTTAGCAATGCAAGGAACAATATGTAGGGTTTTCCCCAATTGTTTTTCAAAGCCTGAGGCAAATATATTACCTTGATAGTCAAATATATTAAATCTAAAAGGTGCAATGAGAGGCACATTAACCTAGCCTGGAAATCCAGACCTAAATCTGAAAGATTAATGGTCTGGCATCGACTAATGAAAATCGGCCGGCTCGAGGGGCGGCACCAAGCATGCATTTGAAAATCTCACTGCACGAAATTGGATAACACTATGACCAATCACAACAAGCCCCATATGCTTAGCTACCAGCGGAGCTAACTGGTAGATTAGACTCTTGTCGTATCCGGTCGGCAAAACAGCAAAAACGTCCTTCTTGCAAAGGAACGATTCGAGCGCTGTCTTCTGTTGCTCTTTTAGAGAAAAAGCCAAGTCTAACTCGTTCATTGTAGCGGCCAAAGCCGTTTCAAACAACTGCTGTTCATCCATAACCATCTTGCAATGTTTACTAATGACTTCGACGTCGTAGCGCTGTCATCATCTGTTTAGCTCCGCCTATATCAGATAACCCGATGTGATTGGTGCAGCTCGGATACAAGGGCATATTTAATGAGCATCATTACTCGACACCAGAGTAACTCGCTGAGCAAATTCAACTTGTGCTCTCGCGAGAACTCTGGATTACCAGGGTAATATTTACCTCAAATTTACCTTACAAATCTCAAAAACGTTAATGAATGATGATTAGTGAAGAAGAAATTGGAACTCTGAACTGTATTTTAATATGCATGTTTGAGTATTCTACTTCTGTTTATATAAAAAAATTAAAAATAATAAAAAAATAAAGCTTCTTCACATTTGTTAGGAGAACATTTAGCAAATTGAATGTTTTCTATAGTGCAGAACAAGCGTGTCGACAGCTCGGAAGCTCTGTTGTGAAGGCCACATGTATGAGCAGATGTGTGTGTGTGTGTGTGTGTGTGTGTGTGTGTGTGTGTGTGTGTGTGTGTTTCAGGTTACTGTTGAAAAGGACGCTTTGGTTGAAGTGAAGAACGGCCCGCCGCAGAAAGCTCCTCCACAAGGCTGTTTGCAGTACATTCTTGACTGTAACGGTGTTGCTGTGGGACCGAAGTTAGTGCAGGCCAACTAACACAACCATGAAGAACCTCTGACAGGTTGTGTTCGAACATTCAGACAGTGGCCTGAGAAGCAAGTGAACAAATACTGGGTAAGAAAGAGTTAGTTTGGGCCTGATCTGTCTTTCAGTCTGTACTGTGTTATTCTCACTGTTGTGTGCTTGTGACGGTTGCTTTTGTTTCTGTGTGAAGCGGTTTTCTCTTCAGGGTTGTTGTGTGTGGTGATACAGCAGATTGTGCCTAGTGCTCTTTCAATTGTACTTATATATATATATATATATATATATATATATAATTTTTCTTGTCTTATGTCTGTTTCAGTAAATTGTGGACAAAGGGTGTGTGTGTGTGTACGTGAAAGAAAGGAGACTATAAAACGTAAATTAATACTTTAATTGCATGATCGAAATTGTGTGTCATTGTGTGTTGAACGGTGAGGTGTGTGTTTTTCTTTTGTGATCACTGTTGAAATAATATATATCATTATTGCACTCTAGTATTGTAAATGTGTTATAAAATATGGTGAAATATATTTCCTACATTGTATGAAAGCCATATTACTGGACATCTGTCATTTTTGGGTTGCAAAAATGTGGACAATTTGTTTCTTGTTTAACAATATTATTGCAGAATAGCAAATTAAATAAATAAGCAATAAAAATATAAAATTCGAACAACCACTGATCACTCTAGAATTTTGAATGTCTATTCATTTTATATGAGATACACAAACCGTCACCAAAATTTGTGATCTAAACCCCTGAATTAAAACACTAATCACAATTAAAGTAACAAAATGATCAAATTTTTATGAATTTACGAAAATAAGTTAACACTTTATTTTAAAATATCCTTGTTGCAAGTTACATGTTCTTATCATAATAATAATGTGTATTCTACATAATTACATGCAACTAAGCCAAACCTTGATCATATTGTCACACTCTGACTCTGTTCTCGCTCCTCATCTTCATCTTCATCACTCTGTTCTAAATTATTACTTAGTACTGAAATGTATAATTAAACTGTAACAAAGACACATAAAGTGTAACAAGTGTTTTTTATTACAGTAACTTGGGTTGAATGGCTGACTTTGACAAATGCAGTCATCTACAATGTTTGTGCAAATACAGCCATAGGGTCGAAATAATGGTGTTTGGATTCTAGTATGTCCAGTCAATGTTAAAACTGATCAACCCATGGGTGATAATCTAATAGTTCTTGTATGTATAAGAACACACTCATAAAAACATGAATTACGGGTTTGCCGGGGCGGTCAAAAAAAGTAGTCTACATGTAATATGAAGCTGACTGATGAAATGGATCATATGATTAACTTTACCTGAGCTGTTGAATTAAAGGACGATGTGTTTAAAATGCATATACACAGTTCAGATGAATAATAATAGACCGTCCCACTTAACAACGCTCAGTCCGAGCTTCATGGCATTGGAAGGATGCCGCCTCTGAACCGGGACACGGCCACTGTCTGGCCTCGTAACTTCTCAAAAGGACTTTCACTCTCCTTATGAACTCGCCTTTATGTTACTTACCTGTTGGACTGCTGCTATTTCATGGATTCTTGGAACTCTGCTTGTAAACTTTATTTGTGGATTTACCCATCGATGGACCCGTGTGGAGAAAGATTGTGACTGTGATTTTAAGTTAAGTGACTGTTTGATGTTAACCCCACTTCAAGGAAATGTGAAGAATGTGATTTACTCCCATTGATGAAGGTAATTCTGTGTACAATGTGTTACTAACCTGAAGCCCTGAACAAACTGATTGTCCTTTGTTGAGATATTTTCCTGGAAGCTTGCATGACTGCGATCCTTCTGTTGATGTACATCCCAGTGTTTTTGCTCTGCCTCAATCCTGTGTATGGTCAGCAGTTTACCTTGTGGTACTCCTGTATCTTTACTGTGTTTGCTTTAATAAACACACCTGGTTCCTGACAGTATCTCTCAGTGTGGAGTTACGTTACAGCTACAGCCAGTTATTCCACTGGGAACTGTGATTTCCGTGTGGGAACGTGTGTTTTAGTTGTGGTCTGTGTGACTCCGCCCAGTGCCAGTATTCCCACACCTGGGTCGCCAGTTGGAGGAAAACACAGAGTATGGAAGCCAGCAAACAAACTGGGTCAGAGATCGCAGATTATACCCGACTAAAAGCCCCAGAATCCATCTGAAAAATTCAATGACCAGAGGCATATTGAACCGCAGATAAATCAAGGCTCGTCACCTTCCATTGCCAATCGCACTCGTTCCTGTTTCATGTTGTCAGTCATTTCAACCACTGGCTGTCAAACATACGTATTCTGCTTTAAAATAAATAAATAAATAAAAATTACAGCTTTATGCATTATTTTTAAATCAACACTTGAATGTGGGTAAGTTTCATCAAGAAACATTTTGAACAGAATGCTGAGAAAATCACATTTTTGCCAAAGACTTCGTACGGATGGGAATCAGAATGATGATCAAAACACAGATGGAGTAGATCGAGTCCATCAACACCCACAAAGCTTCACAGTTGTTTCCTCTTCATTGGTTCCACATTTCATATGGTAATGAATTTTGATTTATATGCGGTCACCTCTTCACCTTTATAGCACTTTATACAATGGGTCAGTGACTAATAAGGTTTGTCAAGATGAGAAATTCAAAAATCTTGTAAAAGTTTGTTTTAAAAGCATGCATCAGGTATGTTAAAATGTACATTGTGTATTTATGTTGCTTTTATGTAATTAAAAATGACATTTGCCCCATTTTTTATGAAAATTAAGACTGAATGTACCTGAATGTGTCATATGGTGTAACTGCCAAAGAATATTTTATTCACCTAGATGGCATGTTAGTGTACATATAGACTTAATTTTATATATCACACGAAAATAGATTTTATTCGAGTTATCTCTATGTAATTTTTAATGTGTTTTTGCAATATTTGGCAGGACATATGCTGAAAACACCTCCGTTTTCTAAATAATCTTTGACAATTTATGCCAATTGACAAAAAACAGTTACACCACCTGACCATGTTGTTTTTAGAGTCAAAGGCCTCAAAAATCAAGCATGACAGTCAACAAGTTCAGCAGAAGTGGTTTTATTTTTGTCAATGCTGAAAAAAATCCCTAAAAAGAACCAATGAGGATCATTCTTGTGTTACGCAGCACGTTTGAGCTTCACAAGAACCAATGAGGTTCATTCACGTGTTACGCATCACGTTTGAGCTTCCGAAAGAACCAATGAGGTTCATTCTCGTGTTACGCAGCACGTTTGAGCTTCCGCAAGAACCAATGAGGTTCATTCTCGTGTTACGCAGCACGTTTGAGCTTCCGCAAGAACCAATGAGGTTCATTCTCGTGTTACGCAGCACGTTTGAGCTTCCGCAAGAACCAATGAGGTTCATTCTCGTGTTACGCATCACGTTTGAGCTTCCGAAAGAACCAATGAGGTTCATTCTCGTGTTACGCAGCACGTTTGAGCTTCCGCAAGAACCAATGAGGTTCATTCTCGTGTTAAGCATCATGTTTGAGCTTCCGAAAGAACCAATGAGGTTCATTCTCGTGTTACGCATCACGTTTGAGCTTCAGCAAGAACCAATGAGGTTCATTCTCATGTTCAGTTTAAAATCAAATTTTATTTTATTTTATTTTTATTTTGACAAAAAAAAAAATGTTGACAAATTTTTTTCAAATTATCTCACATTTTAAAGAGAGTTAATAACATTTGCATGCAGCAGTTAATTTCACAGAGGGTCCGTCTCTGTGATATAATTTCCTGTCACATGGTCGTCTTACACAATATTAACAAAATGACTCCTTGAATGGTGGTTACACCACCTTGACACTTCAGGAATTTCACTTGACTCACATGATTCCCCAAATTAATTATAATATTCAGAACAATGGTGTTCCATTTACTTTTATTTATTGTTAAATAGTTGTAATGTAAGATTATGCCAAACTAGCTGATATGGTGTTTTATTGAGAATTTCACCTTTTTTAAACAAGATCAGTTATTTGGTACAAAGTTTTGACGGTTACACCACATAGACATTTTTGCAATCTTCCCCCCAAAATTCTCTCAAAATGAATTAAAACCAGAAATTTTAGACTTTGTCCTCAAAAAAGAGAATGTATGCAAGTAATTTGCCATTTTATTTAGAAAATGTAACCCTATTAAATTGAATGAAACCATATGGACACAAAAAAATGTCACGTCATTGACCCACAATACAGATCATTTCAAAGCAGCTTTACAGTGACAACAGGAAAATGATACAATGATGCAAACAGAGTTCATTTTAGCTGTACAACAGCTCTAAAATGAAATGGTGTCATTGTTCAGCTTAAGTCACTTCAGTGTTGATTCGGTTCAGTTCAATAATTGTATAAAGTTCATCAAATATGGAACGAGTTTAATTCGGCTGTACAGCAGCTCTGCAGAAACAGTGATGTCATCATCCGCTCAGTTCAGTTCTTATATAATAGTGTCAGTGCCGTCAGATCAACAATACTGTTGTTGAATATGAAGTGTCCTCAACTAAGCAAGAACACAAACTCCATCAGTGACAGAATAGAGAAGAACCCTTGGGAGAACCCAGGCTCAGTTCTCCGCTGGCCAACGAACCAACAGTGTATGATTATGATTCAGGCAGCATTACAGGTCAGAAGTCAGATTGTGGATTGATATCACTCAGAGTATTTCATCCAGCTCCTCCTGATTGAAGACTGGGATACATCACACCGGTATGGGTTGCTAGAAAATTCTATCAATGCCAGATAAAAAGTTAAAGTGGCCAAAATGGCCATTTTCCCAGTCAAATTCAAAACGCATGTATCTTTGTACACTTGATCTGAAGTTTCAAGTGAATGAACACTGGTAAACTGAAGCGCTTAGCTCATTACTTTATCACTTTTTTAGTCAAGTCAGGTCATCTTCATTTATATAGCGCTTTTAACAATGTAGATTGTTTCAAAGCAGCTTTACAGAGATACACGTATAATTTAAGGTAAGATTGTTTTGGCTTTATAGCGGTTCTTTAATAAAGTTATTTCCTGCTAAAGTTAGTTTTGATTGATTCGCTTCTGTCACAACGATCATTTGTTATTAAATTAGGGGCCGCTAAGACGACACCATTCTCTCTACACAGACTCACTTTAAACACCAACCTGTGATAAATGCTGATGGCGTTCACATGCGCATTAAGAATTGGTTCTACAGTTATGTGCGTTTGAATATATGTGTGCAGGTTTGTAATTCCCTACAAACCAAGCCTAAACAAAGTACTGGTGTTTCCTTATAATTTTGATACAGAATTTTATTTTATTTTATCAATTCGGGTAGATCCACGAATTGAGTTTCCCGACGACGCTTTATCTGTAGAGTGGTAAAGGGATCCTCCATAGGGAGAGACTAGTTGGCACTTCAGCACTGCGTTGTCATCGGGTCCAGGGCGAAGGTCCTTCATCAGATCTGGATACGGCCTGGATCCGGCAGGCTGCGGGAAAACCTCGGGATAAACAAAGACACTAAAATTAGCGTAGATGCCATTCTTCTTATGATGTAACGAGTACATCAGGATTTATGGGAAGTGTTCCCGGTTCCAGCTGGCCTAATCTATGCAGCCTAACAATGAATTATAGAAGTCTATAGTGTATTATGTGAAAGCTAGGTCAAAGAGATGTGTTTTAGTCTGGCTTTGAACTGACAGAGTGTGTCTGCTTCCTGGACAATGGTAGGAAGACTGTTCCAAAGTTTTTGTGCTAAATAGGAAAAGGATCTACCGCCAGCAGTCGATTTAGAAATTTGGTTACTTTTATAAAACTATATAACGGAGAGGAACATGAATTATTAAAAAAAATGTCTAAACAACATAACTACTTTGAACAAGAGAACTAGGTTGTTATAACATACTATTTTACATGTAAAACATGTTGCATTAGATTCATCTTGCATTGCAAAAACAGTCGCATACGAATTGTGAAAATTGGGACAAAGCGTTAGCCATGACATAATCAATCAGTGGGACAAAGCAGCACAATTTGCGGTTCACAATTCACAAGCCTGATGTCATCCTCCACCTGGAGCCGATTTCGGTACTTGTTTTTTTTAAGGCAGTCAATTTTGAAAACTCGGACTCACACAGATAAGTTGAGGCGAACGGAAGAAGTAATTTTAGGGCGGCGTCAGACAACTGAGGATTATTCAGTCATCACACTCAACCAAAACGAAGACCAAACAAGAGCTATAGAGCTATAGAGGTCTTTCCTGGGCAACTGAAGGGATCTCTGATCGGCAAATTAACTGAAATCCTCACTGAAATAATGGCCAAACTGTTGTTTCAGTCCTTCAACATGTTGAGCTTCTGTGTTCATCAAATGAGAGATATTTTCCCTGTCTCTTCCTCATAGTCAGCTAAGTTGGGAAACATGTCAAACATGTTTATTAATCAGCTGATCAAGCCAAAGATCCAAACGAATTCACTGGCTTTGTCAGAAAGAAGCAAGATGTTGGCATCTCCCTTGCATCAATGTGTTCAACAAATTTAACCTGTGGAAAAGGTGTGAACACTGCTCTAACCACAGGGGGTCGACCAGGTACCGCCACGCCATCGGACTTCACATCTGAGCGCGATTCGTAGAGGCGATGTAAAACCCGACCTCTGGAGAGCCAGCGAACCTCAGTGTGAAACAGGAGCTGCTCATGCTCGGCTCCCATTTCCTGACAGAGCAAGGAAAACAAGCGTGCATTTGATGAAAATGACCATTTGCACTGCCTGCTTTAAAACCGACTTCCAGAGACTCTTTGATGCGAGAGATTCGCGGTGAATGATACAGTGGGTCCACTTGGCTAAAGGGGCTGAATGCTGGACACGAGTGACCAGACCGATAACCCTCCCAGTCACTGAACAGGCCCTGGAAGAATGTCCTCCTCAATATTGCCATTTTTGATATATCTGACATGTGCCAGTTCTTCACCATCAGTTGTCTCATCAAGCTTTAGGGCACAGTACTGGCTTTTGCATGATTTTAGCTAGCAATCACTCCTTAACGTCGCTTGCCATGTCAGATATGCGGTGGCAAACGGTGTCGTTAGAAAGAGGGATGTCACTAATCTGTGCTGAGACATTCTCTCCAAACAGAACTTGACAGACATCTTTGGCAGCAGGTAAGATTAGCGCCTCTGCAATTGTGTGAGGTTTTCCTGATTTGGCAACTCGTTGCGAGACGTGGAAGGAGACCTGACACCTTCTAGACACCTGTTAGACACTGATGTGTTTGCTGATGTTGTGTTTCTGTTGTGCAAGGCAAGATCTAAAAATCCTAAAACCCTAAAAATCTTAGGGTTTGTCTTTGAGTGTCGGGTGTTTGGTTTCTAAATGGCACTTCAGCTTGCATGGGGTCATGCTGTCATCTACGCATATAATACACTGGTGTAGCGGTTCAGCGTCTGTCCCAGCCACCGTACAGCCAGACTGAAGATAGCCAATATCATACTTTCATGTTATAAATCGGATAGTTCCAGTCCTTGATTCTGATTGGTTGAGCCGCGTTCGAAGCAAATCAACAAACACACACCTGTGAGCGCATTACATTAGTGTTACTCCACAAACACACACCTGTGACCGCGTTACATTAGTGTTACTCCACAAACACACCTGTGAGCGCATTACATTAGTGTTACTCCACAAACACACACCTGTGACCGCATTACATTAGTGTTACTCCACAAACACACACCTGTGACCGCGTTACATTAGTGTTACTCCACAAACACACACCTGTGAGCGCATTACATTAGTGTTACTCCACAAACACACACCTGTGAGCGCATTACATTAGTATTACTCAACAAACACACACCTGTGAGCGCATTACATTAGTGTTACTCCACAAACACACACCTGTGAGCGCATTACATTAGTGTTACTCCACAAACACACACCTGTGACCGCATTACATTAGTGTTACTCCACAAACACACACCTGTGACCGCGTTACATTAGTGTTACTCCACAAACACACACCTGTGACCGCGTTACATTAGTGTTACTCCACAAACACACACCTGTGACCGCACATTACATTAGTGTTACTCAACAAACACACACCTGTGAGCGCATTACATTAGTGTTACTCCACAAACACACACCTGTGAGCGCATTACATTAGTGTTACTCCACAAACACACACCTGTGACCGCATTACATTAGTGTTACTCAACAAACACACACCTGTGAGCGCATTACATTAGTGTTACTCCACAAACACACACCTGTGAGCGCATTACATTAGTGTTACTCCACAAACACACACCTGTGACCGCATTACATTAGTGTTACTCCACAAACACACACCTGTGACCGCATTACATTAGTGTTACTCCACAAACACACACCTGTGACCGCATTACATTAGTGTTACTCCACAAACACACACCTGTGACCGCATTACATTAGTGTTACTCCACAAACACACACCTGTGACCGCGTTACATTAGTGTTACTCCACAAACACACACCTGTGACCGCGTTACATTAGTGTTACTCCACAAACACACACCTGTGACCGCACATTACATTAGTGTTACTCAACAAACACACACCTGTGAGCGCATTACATTAGTGTTACTCCACAAACACACACCTGTGAGCGCATTACATTAGTGTTACTCCACAAACACACACCTGTGACCGCACATTACATTAGTGTTACTCAACAAACACACACCTGTGAGCGCATTACATTAGTGTTACTCCACAAACACACACCTGTGAGCGCATTACATTAGTGTTACTCCACAAACACACACCTGTGACCGCATTACATTAGTGTTACTCCACAAACACACACCTGTGACCGCATTACATTAGTGTTACTCCACAAACACACACCTGTGACCGCATTACATTAGTGTTACTCCACAAACACACACCTGTGACCGCATTACATTAGTGTTACTCAACAAACACACACCTGTGACCGCATTACATTAGTGTTACTCAACAAACACACACCTGTGAGCGCATTACATTAGTGTTACTCCACAAACACACACCTGTGAGCGCATTACATTAGTGTTACTGCGCAACTGCCGGTTGTGATGCTTTGTTGCTGCGTGTGTTGCTTAGCAACCTCTTTGGAACTGCATTGCTTGGCGGAGGAATAAATGTTATAACGTTTTATTACATGGCTTGGTTGAATTCCAATGTAGAATGCGGTGTGTTATTTCTTGATAACAGACCGCTGCGAACTATAACACACCGTTGCCATGAAAAACAGCGTTTTGCTATGGACACGGAACAAACTATTTTCTTTGGCGGAGGGAATACAATCGTTTTTAAATCAATAATTTGTGTCAAATTATTTATTTATTTTGTAGGTAGCCATGTAATAAGCGGGATAATGTATAGAGAGGCGGTCGCCATAGCGAATAACAACCCCCTCAGGCTGATTCAAGCTCCGCTTCGCGTCGGGGTCCCGTTCAGCCTGTCGGGGTTGTTATTCGCTATAACGACCGCCTCTCTATACATTATTCCTTACATATTTTTTGTTGCTGGTGTTTATTTTATGAATAAAATAAATATTGAAATGAATATTTTTATGGAGTAACCGTTTTATAAAAGCAATAAGCCCCTTGAAGATGTGTTTTACAGTGGATTTAGAACAGCTCAGGGGGTTTTACTCCGCGTCGTGCCTAACAACGCCCCTCAGCTGTTCTACACTCACTGTAAAACACGGCTTCAAGGGGCTTATTGCTTAATTTTACACTTCTTAAGGGTTGGTGCTGATGAAGCATTGTTGCCACAATGTGATGAATGTATCCATGTTTTACCAATATGGACTCGTACTTCGTACTGGACTTCGGCTGGTAGTCACTGACGTTCTGAAACGTGTCTGCAGTGTGAGTGAGTAATATAAGCGCATGACAAGAATAAAGGGTCAAATTAAATTGTTTACATTAAATTGTTCAGCAGAATGTGCTGCTCCTCTCAGAGGCTGGAAGTAGCCAGAGGTGTGACTGGGGCGGGAAAGCAAGGTTTGTCCAAAAACTTGCTAGATTTGTCGCTAGGCGCTTTATTGCAAAAAAGTCGCTAAAGAGGCCTGAAAATTCACTAAGTTGGCCACACTGGTCTGCACTGACAGCTGAATAAAAGGCCAGCTAAGCTCCACCTCTCCCCAGCAAAGAGAAAGTGCAGAGGGAAAGGGAACGCTGGTTTTGATTTCTTCTGTTTATGTACTTTCTACTTGGAAAGCAATAAAATACACAGAGTACTCAAATGATGCTCTGTCTGTTCTTTCTTGAAAACATTTTGCTCCCTCTTCCGCTCTCTCCGAGAACCACTGCCCTGAGTAGTAGAGCTGATCTTTAGCCACACAAAATTAAGGGATTTATTAAGGGAAATTAAGGGAAAATTAAGACAATTAAGGGATTCACACGCAACTCACTAAAGCCAACAGCAGTCAGGAGATGCTCAAGGAGAAAACACAAGCTGACACATGAACCCACAGTACGAGAACCTATCAGAGAGATCATCTGTGTAAGACTCATTATTTTGTATTGTGGAATATATTTGTTTATATCGGTTGTGCTTCTTCAAAGCAGCTAAAAAACTACTTAATCTTAATTTAACAGCTTCACTTAAAGGGTATATTAATCCATGAGCATAACTGTATAAAGCCTGTAATGGTTAAAAACAGCATTAACCAAGCATAAGAAGACATTCAATGATAGAAAAGGGTATTTAACTTAATTTTATTAAAATAATTGATTAACAGTATGTACTCTATACATATCAAGAACACCTTCAAAATACTTGACATCACAAAACTGATCTCAAATTGCGTAAGACTAAGTCGCATCTTGAACACCACTCAATGGCAACTCAATACTGACTAAATTATGAAGCTCTTTTTGTGTATATAATATATAAACATCAGCACTCTTTGAGCATTAGGGCAACATCTTTTCAGACGCATAAAAATGAGGGATTGTAGCAAATTTCTTATCATCTAAAAGTCCCAGCATCCGTCCCAGGCTTGCAAACAGAGAACAGCCTTGGTTTCTGAGAGCGTCAGAGGTCTTCAAGCCACTGTCCTGCAGACACACCAGGAGAAGAGGCTGATCGAGCTCTTCAGGGTCACACCGGCCGTAGAGCGGAGGTCAAGGAAATAACCTCGGCAGGACAGCAGGGTTGATGACCTCTGAGTGACCTCTGACGTGTCTCGTCTCTGTGAAGGCTTCAGAAGGCCGGCAGCTTCATGGCGGCGAGTGTGCCGGAGCTGATGTCTTCGCTCTGGGACGCTCTGTGCAGAGAGGGTTCAGACGTGCTGCGGTTGATCTTGGGCAGCGAGTGTTGCAGAAGCTCAATGGAGGACAGAATCTGTGGACACGGATCACAGAAAGCCATCAAGAGTGTGTTATTACTTGCGGAGAGAGGCAAGGTCAAACTAGACGGACATACGCAAGGATGTTTTATGAATCTGTCCCTTTGTTTTTCAGTTCTATTGTTTAAGTTCAATTGTGGCCACATTTAATTTATTTGTAGTTATAACAAGTTATATACATGTTTTAACTAAAATGAAGGTAAGAATTAAAGTGCTCGATGATTTCTTCATTCATGGAGAGATATATAGGCCTATTTTATTCTGCATGTCATGAACAATAGTTCTCTGTCCTGTTAATAAAGGACAGGTAAGTAATAACAGAGTAGGCTCTGTGCGTGACCTGTTGAAAAACATGGAGTTTTATTAGAGCCAATTATTAAATGCAAGTTTCAAACGATTGTATTTGTGACGGCATATTAAATAATGTGGGGATAATGTTAGGCTACCACTTTTAATGTTCCCATGCAAAACCACTTTTTGTAGCCTCGAGTAAATCATAAACATAGGCTCACAGTCTTGATATTTACAATGTTGCTCGAATTTGTTCTAAATAAAAATGCATACAAATAATACATTCAAAAGTGCTATATTTGCACCTGTGAATATGAATAGTTTTAAAGTCCCCCTGTGGTGAAAATCCAGCTTTTAATGTTGTTTATGTGTCTATGTGGTGTTTTTCATATGCTTTAAGACAAAGCATGTGTAAATTTATAAGTCGACACCATTGCTGAGTGTTTTCTCCTTAAAACTGCAGTGAACCAAAGACAGTCTCAAACACACGCTTTGAAATCGCTGGTGTTTCTGATGTCACAAACTACCTTGTAACCAATCAGATCAACGTGCCGGTGGGCTTTAGCATATCATTAACTATAACTCTGAAGCAGAGGAGTCTCGAGATATTTTTCTCATTTGATATGAAAAATCATGTACATTTAGCAATATAGCGGGTGTGTGATGTATATTACGATAGACCAACGCTACTTTTGCGTCATCGAAGGGTAACGCCCCTTTTTGGGGGAAGACGAACGGATTCCCCTGAGAACAGAACTCGCTCGCTCTAGTTTCTTGATAGCAAAAATGGCACAAACATACACACTCTCTTTGCCACCACACCTCTCTTTCATAAAATGCAGTATTCTACTTACAACAAAATGATTGAAGCCTCTACTTATTGCAATAAATAATGCAATAAATTTTCGGCAGACCATCACTTTTCGGCATGACACCGGCCGAGGACCGTGAGCGCTATTTAAAGAAGCTACTGGATACGGGGTTACAGAGGTGTCCCTTTGAAATGGTCGAAAACTGGATTAATGACCCCACGCAGTGGCCAAATATGGACTATCTACCACTATCTCGTGGAATCACCAAGTAAGTATAGCCTATTTTTTTGTCATTAAGTTTAACACACTCACAGTATGACAAACTAGACGATGAAGCCATGTCAAGAGGAGTCGGCGGTTTACTTGGATCATATTTCACTTGATTTAAGCTATTGACATAGTTTTGTTGTCGACTAGCTATAACGTTACTAGTTAAAAAGACGAAGCTGCTAGCAGCTACGTGATTAGCTCTCACTAGGCACGCTAACGTTACCTTGGCTGTTAACTGATTTTACTGTTGAAATAGTGGCAGGCTAGGACTAAAGTGGACTTGGCTGGTTTCTTGGCTTGTGTCTAGAAAGGTCTAGGACTTAGAAAGTTGTAAAAAGTTGTAAAAAGGTTTACAGTGTACGGCAAAAAAAGTCCTCTTTAGTGAGATTTAATCACGTAAGTTAGCTGATAGCAGCTTCGTCTTTCTAACTAACGTTAACTTAGTAGTCAACAACAAAACTGTCAATAGCTTAAATCAAGTGAAATATGATCCAAGTAACGTTGAACCACCGACTCCTAATTGACATGGCCTCATCGTCTAGTTTGTCATACTGTGAGGGTGTTAATGACAAATTTTTTTTTTTTTTAATAGGCTACTTAACGTTACTTGGTGATTCCACGAGATAGTGGTAACTTAGATGTCTGAATAGTCCATATTTGACCACTGCGTGGGGTCATTAATCCAGTTTTCGACCATTTCAAAGGGACACCTCTGTAACCCCGTATCCAGTAGCTTCTTTAAATACCGCTCACGGTCCTCGGCCGGCAAAGAGAGTGTGTATGTTTGTGCCATTTTTGCTATCAAGAAACTTTGCAGATCTAGAGCGAGTTCTGTTCTCAGGGGAATCCGTTTGTTTTCCCCCAAAAAGGGGCGTTACCCTTCGATGACGCAAAAGTAGCGTTGGTCTATGTTATGATGAACTCTATGTCTTTCTCCACTGACGTTCTGAGTCGTTCAAAGCGTTTCTGATGATTGTTAGAAGGTTGTCTGACTCTGAGATGGAGAACAGGAACATGGTTTGTGTAACATTAGCAACACATTATTAGCTGTGTGGTAACGTATTCAAGCTAAAGGCTAATCGTATTAATTACCGTTATGTGTCCGACGTTGTAAAGAGCGATACATAAAACGCATCACCATTCTGATACATCAACTAATTCACTCTTCATTTCTTCTTCTGAAACAGGTTCTGGTTCAAACATATATGGCTGAATTAAACCAGTATTTGTAAAGTTGAGCGAGTGAGCTTGTGTGATTGGGTGAAGGCGTGGCTAATTTGCATATTCATGTAAATTAAGATGTGACAGGATCTGGCTCAAATGAAGCACTGCATATCAGCGAGAGCGCGACAACACTCGAGGAAAGAGTAAGTGTTTTTGTCTGGTTGGTAATGTATTTGCAGACCGAGTGTTTCGAGACAAATACATTTCGTGTAAAGAATTCATCAAGTGCATCATCGCAAGGAGAGAAAGAGGCTACTCTCTTGAAAAACTAAAACCAGCTATAATTAATCATTGTTTAGGTTAACGAGCATGTTAAAATGCTTTAAGGGGCATTTGTTGCGTATGGGTTTGATCACTTAGCCCAGTTATCATTAGCTCATGGAAACTAAGTTTGCTAATGCATTTGCACTTGCAAGTTTCCAATAAAATAATTCTCAGTGTGTGAAGGTAGTGCTGGTGGGGGCGTAAACCCAAATTAAAAATAAAATGAAAGGAAATATCTGATCATCCTCCATAACATGGTCACAGTTTACATCTCACACCTCTGTAAACACTTGCGTTACCACGGAAACGACTGACACATTTGTGTGAGATTGGAAAGAGCTCCATTATCAGTGGAAAACAAAAGCATATCTGCAGCGGCTGGGCCGGATCAGCACCGGATGGAGCGCTTAAGCAACGAGAACAGATTGTCCCGGCGCTGGAAAGCGGCTATACATTACACGAGAGTGTTCACTCAACCACTTTTTTTTTTACTTTTGTAGTTAAAAAGTATAGATTTCCCCCTGTAAATGACTGATTTCGCTAGAGAAGACCCTTCTCCATTCGCTGGGGTCCATAACAAATTGGATCGATGTTCACTTGCATTAAATCCTGTAATGTTTTGCTCAAATATCGTCACTATCGTCAAAGATGATTGAGAATCAGCAAGTTTGGATCGGGCAAGATCTCTCGGCACGGATAAGAGCGGGAGGGCAGCGATAACCCTTAAATCAAAACTAGCCGGATATGGATATAATTCATACCCTGACTGGGCCCTTACCCAGATGACTTAAACAAGCATGTAGCCAATCCATGGATTAGCCATAAGCAACAGACATGTTGACAATGCTAGCAGAAAAGTGTTCAGCTGATCGAGCATGATGAATCTGCATCATTTGTTCTGATTGACTGTTTAGCTTAAACCAGAGTACAAGAACAAAGATGCAAGTGAGAAGAAAGATGAAATGATACAAGGCAACAACATTTAAAAGAAAAAAGAATGACAGACCATTTTGGCCACAGTAGAGTTGGGCCAAAATCTTTGTTCACTTTATTTTATTTCATTATTTTATCTTTGTTATTAAAAATAATAACAAAGATGCAAGTGAAATGGAGAGTGCTTAGATTTCAGCAACAGTAGGTGTATTTAACAGTAGCATCCACGAAAGAAACTGAATAAACAAATGTAAAAATAAAATAAAATAAAAACTCTACATATTTCACTTATCTTACTATATCTTACACTTACTGTATATCATAAAATATACATTGCTTCTTATTAAAGCTACTGAAGTGATTCAGTCAAGAGCGGGAAGCGTCTTTTGTTGTTTGTTCAACATCGATGACACAAGCGCCCGCAGGTTTATTAGGCTGCTGTCACTTTAAGACCAAAGCAAGGATCTAATACGCACACGCACATCTGATGTTCACTAAACACATAACTGACTCAGTTTATGTAACCCTTGAACGTATTTGAAAGTTAAAGGTAGGGTAGAGGCAAGTATTATTAACACTTTGTTATACTGGTTGAAACTCTCTTGCCATGACGCATCGTCAGAGGAGTATAGACCAGCTATCAGGATGGCCTTGATAAGTGTAAGTTCTTTGAAAAATAAGATCTGCATTTTAAACAAGTTCCTGAACTTGAAACTGATGTGTAATCCTGGTTTCACAATTCCCCCTGAGATTATGCGGTTTTGCTCAATGAATACGCCATCTAATTGGCTCCTGAGCAACACGATTAAGTGGCTGATAATACTGGATGGACCTTATATAGGGACGCAGAGATAGGCATCATATTCCTATAGGTAGATGTGGATCAGATGATGCGAGCTCGACTGACGTGACCCGCTAGATCTAACGCTTCTCTTCATTTCTCTTCGGCTGAAGAAAGTCAGTCATTGCATCTAGAATGGCCTTGGGGTGGGTAAATAATCAGGAAATTTACATGTTTTCATGTTTTTCTAAGATTATCCACTGACTGCAACATCTAGCCCATTGGCACGGCAAAGTTGACAGCTACTCGCGGAAATGAGATTGAAGCGTCACATAGCAGTGAAAGCTGCACGTGTGTCGGCCACAGAAACAGCTGCGGTTCCAGCGGCGGCTAAAACATGATTCTGGCTGCCATCTCTACTTGTTCTGATGTAATCTAATATATATATATATATATATATATATCAGAGCATGTGAGCGGAGTGGAGCGGGAGCGAGCGGGGAGCGGGAGCTGGCGGATCTTGGACAGAGCGCAGAGCAGCATTTTTAAAAGGACGGAGCGTCGCCTTTTTTCCCCGCTCCAATTTCGCTCAGTTCACACCACGAGTCTGAAGCATGCTCAGTCAAACCTAAACCAGGATCCATCTGTCTTGCACAGTCATCAACAGTAGACTATTTTCAGTCAAAACTCGGCTCAATATTGGAGTTCAAAAAGTAGGCTACTTCAAAAAGGAAAATGAGAAGTCATACAGGTGTAGGCTACTATTAATATAAAACTAACTAACAATGATAATGTGGTACAAGAAAACAAATGTGGAGACATCGTTTCAGTCAGCAAAGATTAAAGTGATATACATGTAGATTTTTTTCCTTTTTCGGAGCGAGCGGGGGGCGATTTGAGTGGAGCGTGAAGCAAACCTCGAGCGCTGAGCGATAATGAGCGGAGCGGCCTGATGTAGCTTAGAGCGGGGGAGCGGAGGGGTGAACAGTTCCGTGAGCGATGAGCGGAGATTCTCACCGCTCCACTCCGCTCACATGCTCTGATATATATATATGTATATATAGGGCTGGGTACCGAGTTCGATACTTTTTAGGTACCGACCGAATTGCCTCGATACTATCGAGTATCGAAAAATGACTTGTTTTTCGGTACCAGATTTCGATACCTAAGGGGTTAACTCGTCAACGTCAGTGCTCAAACAAATACATATGAAATGCACAACGACACGCCTAAAGTCGCTCACGCACATACACGCAAACTCTACACACACGAGACGCGCGGAACTCTGCGCACATACTCGTATGAGACGCGCGCGCGCACAAACTGTCCACGCACACATTCTCATATGAGACGCGAGCACACACACACAAACTCGCGCACACACACTCACAATACCCTTAAAGATGTGGAAAAGCCGATCAAAAGTGTGGCTACATTTCTCCATTCTCGATGCCAAGCGTGCGATGCAGTATTTGCGGTAAAATAATTGCTGCAAAGACGGTACCGCGACAGATATGATGAAGCCCTTGACAGTGCACGAAGTAAACATAAGAGCAGAAAGTTGCTCCGTCTTCGACTGGTAACTGAAGAGATACCTGTTGATCACTCTGACAGTGTTTATATTGCAATAATGACCTACTGAATGTACACTGCCGTTCAAAAATGTGTTGGTCAGAATTTTTTTTCAGTAAGGATGCATTAAAGTTATCAAAAATGACCTTAAAACATGTGTAATGTTACTAAAGATTTCTGTTTCAAATAAATGCTGTTCTTTTGAATTTTTTTATTCATCAAAGAATCATGAAAAAATGTATCATAGTTTCCAAAAACTGTTTTCATATTTCTGAAGGATCATGTGACACTGAAGTAATGATTTTGAAAATTCAGCTTTGACAACACAGGAATAAATTACATTTTGAAATATATTCAAATACTATTTTAAATTGTAATACTATTCCACAATATTAAAAGTTTTACTGTATTTTTGATCAAACAAATTCAGGTTTGGTGAGCATGAGCTCTTTATAAAAAAAATATTTTGTTCCTTTGTGCTTTTTTTTGTTCCTTTCTGGACTGACTAAGGAGCGTGAGTCAAACTGAAAAAATAAAACCAAAGTTTTTCTGAGGTAATGTGTTATGTAATCTTGTTAAAATGGATTTCATAAAATTGGTATCGAAAAAAGTATCGTTCAGGAACCGGTATCGAAATCAAGGTATCGGTATCGGTATTGGTATCGAAATTTTTTGAACGATACCCAGCCCTATGTATATATATATATATATATTTTTTTTTAATACTCATCTTAGTCATTCTTATATATGCTAAGCAGCAACTCCATGTGGTCACTGATTTAGTGTATGTTTAGTTAGAGTTCAGCAAACACACCTGAGGGAAGAGAGGCCTCTCGTCCTTGGACTTCTTGATGCAGTCAGCCACCAGTCTCTTCATGGCTTTAGGACATCTCTTGTACAGCTTACTGAGGTCTGGGGACAGATATCCCCGACCTACCATGAAAATTATCTGCATGAAACGATAAATACAGAGCTTGAAGCACAGGAAAACAGGAAAACACTGATTCAGCGATTCACTTCTGAAACACAACAGCACAACATTACATGGCACAGTACTTATTGTAGGACTTCATTAAATAATAGTTAAAGGCGTCCTATTATGCCCTTTTACGAAGTCTTGATTTTGTTTTTGGGGTGTACTAGAATATGTTTTCATGCTTGATTGTTAAAAAAATTAATTATTTTTCACATATTTTACATTATTACAGCTCCTCTCTCCCCAGTCTGTCTCGAATGCCCAGTGTGTTGGGATTGGTAGCGCTTAGAATGTCCCGCCTCTCCATAACTGCGAGCTCCAGTCAGGTGTAAATATTAATAATGCCGTCAATTTCAAACCATTCGAGCTGGTTTCAGACCCTGACAATGTTAACGCACAAGAGGACTGTGCAGAAAGGGTTAGGCACGGACTTCGCAAGCATAGATTTCACAGGATGGTTCAGAGTGGTATTTTTTTTTGATAGATTATAGATAGGATGTTATCCATCATTCAATCATATTTGTCGGGAAAACTAAGGCAATACAAACAGTAATCGATCACAAAATCATGGATCATTTTCCTAAGGGGCGGTGAACCATCTTACAAAATTAAGAGCTTACAAAAGCTCCAGTAAACACTACATCAATACTGTGATGTTAGTTAGCAGGCTAGCGGAGGCAAAGCTTTTCCCTTCTTTTACATCATAGCAACTACATAAAACTCTGTTAAATAAAAACACAAGGCATACTTTCAAGTTGTGATTCACAAACAACAGATTGTCTCGACAACATGGGAACGGCTCCGTCTTTCAGGAGAAGCGTTAGTGCGTTTAGCCTGTCTGTGTACTGTTCTCCGTAAAATGTGCGGCGCACAGACACACGCTGAGGTTATAATGTTGAGGTTCTTCAGCCTTTGGACAAACTTTTTTCACGGGTGGAAAAACAGTGACGACACTCTTCATTTTCTCTAATGCAGCTCAACCAAGCCTCGGCAACTATTTTGCGTATTCCGTGGGTGGAGATTATTTAAATTTAAATTATGACTTCATTAGATCCGGAAAAAACTCGTACTACCCTTGCAGATTTTTTCTATGCTCAAACAGCAACATTACACACTAACTAAAGCTGACCAAGGGAAAAAGCATAATACGACCCCTTTAATTGTCTGTAATAGATTGAACTTTCTCATAATCTTAACACGATACTGATAAATATCACAAAAATGGTCAAAAAGTCAAAAAACTTTCAGGTCACATTTAGAAAATAAATAAATAAATGTATAATTAGATTTTGCATAAAGACAAGTCTATATTTGAAATCATTGTTGATGCTTTTCACTGTGACATGATTTTTATGACAATTAAGCACACACATTTATTAATACATAAAATGGTCATGTACAGGTAAGTATACCTCGTGGCAGTGTACATGTCTACTGATTAAAAAGAAAAAGTATCATTTTAATTACTGTAATGGGAACAAGGACTGTGCTAAACTGTTAAGAAAACACACACACACACTCGCACGCACACGCACACACACACACACACACAGGACAGGGGTTCGGGAGTGAGCCCAGTGCGTGCTCTTCAGTCTCTGGAGCCCTGATTAGTTTACATGTCTAAATTTATCCCAGAGGCTGGGCTGAACTGGGGTCAGACTGAGAGAGATCCTGTGTGCATGTTCACAGACGCATGCACAGTCATGCTGGGCAAACCATTAGCTGCACAAGAGCTTCATGGTTACTGGTTACTGAAAGGCTTGTAAGTGCTGTTGCATATACATGTAATATAGTCATTCTTTCATGACTGCCCTTTCAAATGAACTATTGAAAAACATAATGCAACATTAATAAAATGGGTAAACCATGTGCCTTGGCCAAGAAAAAGGCCAAGCGTGGCCAAGCGTGACCAAGCGTGTGTTACCTGATCTCGGTTTGCTATCTGCGAGTAGGGCAGCTCTCCTGTCATTAACTCAAACAGCACCATGCCGTAAGAATACACATCCGACTGGAAACTGTAAGGGTTGTTGTCCTGCATTCGGATCACCTCGGGTGCCTGATGGGTAAACAGCAGAAATGTGGGTAAAGGGTCAATGACAGATGCTTGTTCAAAATGTATTAAAGCCAGCAGAAGCGGAGAATTTGAGCACAGCACTGACCATCCATAAAATGGATCCCGAAGGTTGTTCCACCTGTTGAGAACCAGTCCACCTGGCCTTCACAGTGGCCAGGCCAAAATCCCCAATCTTCACCGCCAGCCCTTCGTGCAAGAAGATGTCTGTGCTCGAGTTAAAGTCAGAGTCTAGCATCTACTGGCAATCTGCATACAGGCTAGTCCACTCCACTGCTCCTTACAGGCGAGAACAGCTCACTCTGACAGGGAGGAAAGAGTAGCCATGCTTCTTCATGCAGAAAGACACATTTATGAATCTATTTTCCCTTTATGCCCTTCAGATATAAAGCTGAAGAAAAGTACGGGTTGAGGTCAGGGCTTTCTGGAGGTCAGTGATGTTCATCTGAGTAAGTCTTGTATATATGGACCTTGCTGTGTCCACATGGGGTCCATTTTGGAGCAGATTTTGCCATTACACGCATTAATGCTCACTGGAATTACTGCATGATGTCACGATTTCCTCTACACGCCCTTTAATATAACAATATAAATCAAGTGTGCACTTGAGAATGCATATCTGTCCATCAGCAATACTGCTGTGAGGGTAAGATGAGCCCCTGGATGTAGAAAAACCCTTCGTAAAAGATCAAACTATTAGAAATGCATGGCTGAAGTTTATTTGTAAGCAAGTAAGTGGCATAAAAACATCAAAAAACAATTTTACATTTATTAATTCGCCTGTCTAATAATGCATATGCAAATAGTTTTCTGTTCAAAATTAACAAAATTTAAATAATGAGTAAATGCATCATCAATCCTTTCTCTAAAACGTGTTTTTGTCTTACCCTGATTCACTACGGTAAGCCTATTAAAAGTATTTCGTTTTTTTTTACTGCCAGGGGGCCAAAAGTTACATAGTGTACGATATAAACAGGGTTTAAAATGAACATCCGACCACGAGTTAAGTGCGAGTGAAAATCAACCATAGCGGGTAACACGCAGCATTCATGCCACTACTACATTTTTCACAATCAAACTGCATAATATACCTAGATATATTAAAGGGGTGGTATAGTGCTCTTTCACAAGATGTAAAATAAGTCTCTGATTTTCCCAGAGTGTGTATGTGAAGTTTTAGCTCAAAATACCCCACAGGTACTTTTATATAGCATGTTAAAATGGTCACTTTTTAAGGATGAGCAAAAATGCAGTTTTTGTGTGTGTCCCTTTAAATGCAAATGAGCTGCTGCTCCCAGCACAGGGGGCGGAGCTACAACAGCTTGTGTCCTGAAAATTTCAAAGACTTTTTTGTTTGTTTAAATGTATGTAGCTGATGTGGAGTTAACTATCTTTTAATAATTGATTAGCATATTCTGTCTTGATATTGAAAATGAAATTGTGTTCAGGGGGAGGGGTTTATGTAAACTTTAGGGTTAGTGATGTCACTAAACCGGGAGGAATGTGGTGTAGTCCCTACCAGCCGTTGTTGTAGTCCTTAAAAAGCAATTTTTTTATAAGCAAATATCTCCCTTTGCTTTGAACTTTAAGCATCCTGACTTTGCAGATGTTCTTTATGCTCAAACAGCAACATTACACACTAACTACAGTTAAAAAAGTGAAATCATAATCAACCACTCCTTTAAAATGTTAGCAATGAATGATAATCAGGTTTATTCTAATATTTTTGTTTTGGCTAGTAGAAGTTAGTCAGTAAAACATTTAGCAGTCAAAAGTGGCTGTTGTGTGAAAAAGTTAACTTCAGATGCTAACATTGCAGCTTGACGCAACACCCTATAAAGGTCATGGTATCGGCCGGGGGACACTGATGCAAGTCAACTGAAATATTCAAAGTTTTGCTGTCATTCAAATATTCAATGTCATGAACATTACAAAAATTGGCCAAATCTGGGACTTCCTTTATAGGCACTACAAGCCAAAAATGTGTAAAGCCAGCCAATCAGAGCTTGTGATTTTGGAAAGCGTTTACCAGTTTTTTGTGCAATATGTGCGGACAGAGACTAAAGGCTGTACAGCTAAGACTATCACATCTGCCTTTAGACCTAAAAACAGTGGAGAGGAAATGATATGTCGCATGAAAAGGATACTGTTTGATTTCATGTCACGGTGGATGATGTTTTTTGCGTGTAGATAGCTGTGAGAGAGAGCAAACATCATAAAGAATTGTTGAGGCATTCACAATGAAGTTCTACACACTCGAGGAATCCCTCAATCCCAGGGTGTGACACTCACTCCATGCCCTGAGCAGTCTGTCTGGCGATATCTATCAGCTGGAACATCTGGAAGTTGGTCTCTTGCACATGGAGGTGTTTATAGAGACTGCTGCCTTCACACCACTGCGTTACAATCGCAAGATTGTCTTTCGTCATGTAGCCCATGAACAGTAGGATGTTGACATGTCTGGTTTTCCTGTTGGCAGAAAAAAGACAACGGGATACAACAATTCAGATGCATCAAAAGCAAAAGTGCTGCTTATGCATTGCAGTAGTGGTGAGCAGTGAGACCAAATACTTAAATCATGTACTTGTGTGGCCTTTGCAGGTTTTCCCCAGTGTAGAGCGTTATGTGTGGACACTGCAGGCATGCTTCTTCAAACTTCAATACATTTGTTGTGCTTCACACGATAGATCAGTCTGCTCTTGGACACTTTAATTTGGCAATGGTTTGTCTTGAATCAAGCTTTAAATATACCTATGCTTATAGACTACTACAATATACACACCTGGGCAAAGCTTAAAATGGCCAAACTAAGCTTTAAATGGTCAACCACAAATTACTGGTCAGGAAATTAGCAAGAATTTAGCAAATGCACTCCTGAGAACGAATGTGCAGTAAACCGTTCAGGACAATGCTGAATAGGTTAACAGATTAAAGCTCATAATCATAGTAACTATAATCACAATAATCAATATAATTATCGCATAATCAGAATAATGAAAATTGCATGTTAACGTGAGTGAAGAGGTTTGCTCTTGTAAATGTGCCATTTTACCGTTTCTACAGATTCTACAACCGAGCGGTTCACACCACAAGCACTTGTGTTGTTTATGTTTATGGTAATGATCTTTCAGAGCTATCTATAATATTTTTATCTAGAGCCAAAAGTGCTTCATGCAAGCCCTTTCCGCTCCGTGAGCGTTGCTTCTCTCTTTCACTCGCAAAAAACGTAAAGCGACGCATTAAGAGCTGCAATGATGCGGTTATTTTGATAAGAACAGCAGCAGAAACACGGTGAGCAGCAGAATAGATCCTTTCACTGCAGGAAAGGAGAATGCAGCTAATACAGTTATTTTACAGATGACTCTGACCGTTTAACTAACTAACTAAACAAAAGTTAAAGTGTGGCGTCTTTAGACGTTTCTTTCATACATTAGCATTATTAATCAGCATATAAAGAGCATTTCATAATAAACAATTCTAGAATTTGGAAAATTATTTAGAGATGGCAAGGGAAAACTTTTAAATTACTAGTTAAATTAGTTTTGTCCTCATGATGAGAGTTTTCATTATTAGATTGCGTACATTGTTTGTTTTTAGTAGTTTATTGCTTTAAACAAAATATAAAAATGGTCCTTACTTTTTCCAGAACCCCCAGTATGTTTTCTGAGTCCCAAGGCCTTCTATGTGCCATACACAAAGGTGTATGATCCTACACCCTTAAATCCTGATGTACTCGTTACATCATAAGAAGAATGGCGTCTACGCTAATATTAGTCTCTCTGTTTATACCGAGGTTTACCGCAGTCCGTCGGATCCAGGCCGTATCCAGATCTGAAGAAGGACCAGCGCCTGGACGCGACGACAATGCAGTCCTGAAGTGTCAACAAGACTCTCCGTTTCCTGAAGTGAGGTGGACCTCGGCCGTATCCAGATCAGATGGTGGATCTGCACCTGGACCCAACCATGACGCATCCTGAAGTGCCAGCCTTATCAGCCCTGTGATGACCAATCTGACTTCTGACCTGTAATGCTGCCTGGATCATAATCATACACTGTTCGCTCGTTGGCCAGAGGAGAACTGGCCCCCGACTGAGCCTGGGTTCTCCCAAGGTTTTTTTCTCCATTCTGTCACCTGATGGAGTTTTGGTTCCTTGCCACTGTTGCCTTGGCTTTTGGCTTGCTTAGTTGGGGACATTTAATATTCAACAATATTATTGATCTGCCTTATTATGGGTGGACGATGATGCAATTTTCTTCTAGAAACAAACTTTGTTGTATTATTTTCATGTTATTACTGTGAAGCTGCTTTGATACAATCTGTATTGTAAAAAGCGCTATATAAATAAAGGTGACTTGATGTGTCTAAATGTAAAATAAATACATAAAAAAAAAAATTGCCTGTTAAAACATCTAATCTAACGTTTTTATATTCATATTCAGTTGGGAGAAATAATTACTTTTTTGGATACATTTTGGATAAAGAAAAAACTTGACTGTTTTGGCTCTCTGAGAGCAGGTAACATGGCCCACGAGAGCGGGTAACATGGCCCACCGAAAGCGGGTAACATGGCCCACCGAGAGCGGGTAACATGGCCCACCGAGAGCGGGTAACATGGCCCACAGAGAGCGGGAAACATGGCCCACAGAGAGCGGGAAACATGGCCCACAGAGAGCGGGTAACATGGCCCACCGAGAGCGGGTAACATGGCCCACCGAGAGCGGGTAACATGGCCCACCAAAAGCGGGTAACATGGCCCATGGCCCACCGAGAGCGGGTAACATGGCCCACCGAGAGCGGGTAACATGGCCCACCGAGAGCTGGTAACATGGCCCACCGAGAGCGGGTAACATGGCCCACCGAGAGCGGGTAACATGGCCCACCAAAAGCGGGTAACATGGCCCATGGCCCACAGAGAGCGGGTAACATGGCCCACCGAGAGCGGGTAACATGGCCCACCGAGAGCGGGTAACATGGCCCACCGAGAGCGGGTAACATGGCCCACCGAGAGCGGGTAACATGGCCCACCGAGAGCGGGTAACATGGCCCAACGAGAGCGGGTAACATGGCCCAACGAGAGCAGGTAACATGGCCCACCGAGAGCTGGTAACATGGCCCACCGAGAGCTGGTAACATGGCCCACCGAGAGCAGGTAACATGGCCCACCGAGAGCTGGTAACATGGCCCACCGAGAGCTGGTAACATGGCCCACCGATAGCTGGTAACATGGCCCACCGAGAGCGGGTAACATGGCCCACCGAGAGCGGGTAACATGGCCCACCGAGAGCAGGTAACATGGCCCACCGAGAGCAGGTAACATGGCCCACCGAGAGCGGGTAACATGGCCCACCGAGAGCTGGTAACATGGCCCACCGAGAGCTGGTAACATGGCCCACCGAGAGCGGGTAACATGGCCCACCGAGAGCGGGTAACATGGCCCACCGAGAGCTGGTAACATGGCCCACTGCCAGAAGCCTTTGCAGGAACTGTGAAATGGAGGGATCTATTGGTGGCAGCAAGTAACTGACAGATTGTGTTTTCTGTATGAGTAATGTAGGCGACAGAATTGTATGCCTATTTTTAGTAGAGAATCAGTGCGAACACATTGCACACTGGGACATCGAACATTGCCTTGTCAGGAGAGACACAGTTACCACCGGCACCACCGGCTGCTGGCAGTAGAAAGGGCAACTAAGGGTTGCCTGAAACATTTTTTAGTCTAGGCGAGGGGTGTTCAGCGGAGCCAATACCTGTACCTATAGCAGTGGCGTAACTTGAAAAAAAGTGTGTGGGAGAGGAGTTTGAGTGTGTGTGTGTGTTTGTGTGTGTGTGTGAGAGTGTGTGAGTGTGTGTGTGTGTGTGAGTGTGTGTGTGTGTGTGTGTGTGTGTGTGTGTGTGTGTGAGTGTGTGTGTGTGTGTGGGGGGGGGGGGGGGGTTGCTAATACAATGCTATATCATATATATACACAATAACTTCAATTTCAATAGTACATTGAAATTAATTTATTGACATAGAAGTCATGTTTAAAGTGATAGTTTCATCCATAAAAATAAAATCTACAATAATACAATATATTGTTAGTCCCGAGACTCTTCAAGGCACTGAATAAATACAGAAATCCACTTGAACTTTTTGTGAGCCCTTATGGTCGAAACAACTTGAGTGATGAAACTTTTTTTGCATGCATATTTATTATACACTACACTCTCTCTCTCTCTCTATATATATATATAAATAAAACAGTTAGGTCCGGTCGAACAATGTATTGATTAATTTAGATTGGATTATGATGGTAATAGGCACTTCCTAACGCTAAAAGAAGTTTCGTGCCTCTAGTGCTTTCGACCTTCTTTGTGATCTGAATGGTAGCTGAGACCTAGACTTAACATTTAGGAACCTTTATGAATAACACTTATTCATAAGTCTAGGAATAAGAGTAAAATTATGTCATTCTTAGAATTTTGACACACTTAAAATGTACACAAATGTTACTCTGAGTGGCTTTATACATGCGGCCCCTGGACGTTCTGACATTATAATGCCACATCCTATGAACGGAAAGCGGCGTATATAATAAATACTACAGTAATGCACATTGCTAATGACAAACATACTAATAATAACTAAAGCATGAATATTTTATCAGCATTGCAATACACTCACCCAAAGCAATTTAACATGATTATTTATAATGATGAGTCTGGCAACAATGAAAAAACTGCTTCACATTATATAACACAAGAGTTATGAGGGTCGCTGATCATTTTCAACATGCTCCAAACTATTATGGAGAAAATCAACCCAATTTAGTAAACAATTTTACAAGCAATTGCTCTCCTGTGTGTTTGCAATCAAGACTAGTGGTGTTAAATGTTACAGTAAGTTATATTGTAATGGCAATAAGACACACTGCTCTAAAACACCACCCCTCATAAACTCAGTTATCAGCGTTAGCATCTCACCTGAGAACTGCCACCTCGTTGCGGAAGGCCTGAAACTGCTCCGGGGTCGGGTTGGTGACCTTTAATACCTTCACAGCCACGTCTCCTACAGCGAGTTACAGCGCCAGTTAAGCGGGTCATTAGAGACTGAAGCTGGCGAGGTTAAACCGATGCTTACCGTGCCATTTCCCTTTGTATACGGTCCCGAAGGAGCCCGACCCGATCCGGCTCAGCAGCATCACCTCAGTCGCTTCAATCTCCCAGTAATAGCTGGAGTCTCTTTTATCCCGTGGCCGCTGTAAAACAATACCTGATGATGTCAGCACTTAAGAAAGTGCGCTAAAACAGTCATATTTGACCCCAAGAAACCTTTTTAAGACCATTAAGATTTTTTGGCATTGTGATTTTCCTTTAACATCAATTAAGCACATTTTCCAACTAAATTATCATTACTGTAATGAATATTTAAAACCATAATGTAAAATTGTACAGTATACATCATTCTAGTATTTTAAATGTGTTAAAATGCAACACAAAATGAGTCAGTTCAGTGACAGTAGCAGATGTGAGTATCATGAGCTTGGACTACAGGAGGTGACAGTAACTGAGAGAGTTTTCACTACTACATTAAACTACTGTATATAATGTTGAATATAACGTATAATAATGCAATGGGGGAATATCTGTGGGTCCTGATAAAGCCAAATGTCTGATGTTACCAGTAAAAGTGCCTACATTATTTTAAATATATCTAGTCAGTGACAGAGATCAAGCATATTCATCTACAATAATCCTGTATTTTCAGCTTCAGAATCATGAATATTGTTATTCTGGCGTCTCTATTGTCCTGTGCTTTGGGTTTCAGGACCAAGTCCAAGCCTATTCATTTACAATGTAAAACCAAATTTAGCATTTTAATCAACAGTTCATCTTTTATCATATGTCTTTTAATAATATCGTATCGTGAGTTCAGTATCGTGATATGAGGGTATCGTTACACGCCTACTGATCACTTGTGACCGGACCACTGAAAATACATCTTAATACCAGGTATAATACCATTTCCAGGGCATTTCTCACTATGATAATGAAGTATCAGAATGTGCTCTTGAAACTGCAGAGTCTGGCCGGGTTCCTATAACTGCTAACATCTGCATGCCATGGTTTAGGTCCAAACACTTCTAAGGACTGTCCACTGAAGTGTGTATAAACTACAATGTTTCTCTGCCTTGAAGACTGCAGCCCGACACAGGAAGGTTTCATTAAATAATTCAGCAGAGCTTACGATGGAGAGCTTCTCCTGCGGGCCGAGGGCCGGTGTGCGCTCTCTCGGGGCGGCGGTGGGGACAGGGGGCTGGGTCCGGGCCGTGGGGCTCTGAGCCGGAGAACTGCCAGCTGAAGAGACACGGGAGACTGATGAACATCACCCCTTACTCATAAACCACAGCAAACACACTTCTCACTGGATTCACATCAGTGTTTCATTCTCACCTGAGCTGTGAACACGCATGGCATCCTAGAAGAAATGCACACAGAAGAACAAAATATCAAGAAATAACACACAACTGTTCAATCTATTCACACAGCAAGGCAGAAGCATGTTGCTTGAGCAGTTTACACACTGTCCTGTAGCGTTGCTAATGTTATGACGTGCACCGCACACAACTAGCCTGATCATTCACTCACTCACGGTCCTGTAACTGCCTTCTTAATGCTCTTTAGAGCTGCTTTTTACAACCAACTATATGAAAGTCATATTTCAATGCACAGAACAGAAGCAAAACAAGAACGTTTCAGAGCTTGCCAAGACTTGCTCACTGTTTATCACAGCCGCTTTACAATTTGTAGTAATGTAAATTAATCGGAGTGCAGATTCTCTTGTTTAATATGATAAACTGTGTAAAACTTTAACATAAATGTTAATAAATTAGAAATGTTATAGCTGAGCTGAGCAGATGTGCAGGGACGCAACACTACTTTACCCATTTATGTCCACAAAGAGCAAAATACTTCCAAAGCAATAGTGTTTCATATTCTTAATATTTAAACCTGTTTGCGGCTTTAGAAATACATGCAATCTTTGGACTATACAGATATTAAAGCATAATGTTACAACAATCCCAGTCTCCACAGCTAGACTATTTCCAGACAAAGGATAGATCAACTATATGCCCAAGGTCGAGTCAATCATGTTTGGTGTCCGTCAGAGTGACCAGCTGTGGTGCAGTGGAGTACGCTTCATCGCAGCATGAGTGGATGTTTCAGCACAGCAGCTCATAGACTGACCCAGCTCACTCACAGCGGATGCGGTCTAGATGCGGTCTGGATGCGGTCTGGATGCGGTCTGGATGCGGTCTAGATGCGGTCTAGATGCGGTCTGGATGCGGTCTAGATGCGGTCTGGATGCGGTCTGGATGCGGTCTAGATGCGGTCTAGATGCGGTCTGGATGCGGTCTGGGCCGTTCACACCTGTACATCGCTGGCTTATTCCCCAATCAGGGACTTCATTTATTACAATGTTGCATTTCTTTCTTGGTTCGGTTCGCTTTCACAAGGCAGCTAGGCAACATTTCATAGCATACCAACATGTGTTTATTTCAGGTCACATGTGAGTTAAGCTGTCCTCTTATTGGTCAGAGTTTCCTCTGCTTTATCCATCAAGATGGATTGATGAGTTCGCTCCGCAAGCTTATTGTGTCTTTATCTGTAGCTTTCAAGACACACTTATATGAATGTAGCCATCATTAGTTAGTTAGAGCGGGAATCAGATTCAGATGGAGAAGATCAATTACACAATACTTTCAGATAAAGACACTCTCTTTAGTTTCCAACTGCGTTCACTAATGTGCAGAATCACAGAATCAGACACTGCTGCTTTTTATATAACACATTTCCCGTTATGAATTATGATATTGGTTCGCTGGTCCGTTAGGTCGGATTGCTTTCTCACAGGGTTCGTACAGATACTGTAAAACGCAATTCCAGGACTTAAGGACTTTTCAAGCACTACTTTTTGGTTTTCTAAGGACTTTAATCAGATATCTCACTTATCAAACAATATCTTTATTATCTTTCAACTTCTAAAAAAGGTAAATAGATCAACAAAAATAAACCAATAAAACAAAATGGTACAAATAAAGTGCAGCAGATGCAATGCCTGGCAACTTTAACCATTGAAAGGACACTATGACAAAGATATCGCTTTCCTTATTCAAACAGATTTTTTTCTGCCATTAATATATGATTGATCTGAAGAATGAAAGCTGTATCATATACTTGGATATTTATGAGCAATATTAAGCTCATAGCCATGCAAAATGGCTCTATATCTATATCAGATGGGCTGCAGCTTCATTTTGTGTGAAAACATCTTTTTATAGATCAAATTAAACACTAATTTCACATATAGGGCCCTATTTTAACGATCTGAAACGCAAGTATCAAACGTGAAACGCAAGTAACTTTGTGGGCGGGTCTCGCTGTTGCTATTATACCGGCGGGATAAATGACTCTTGGGTTGGTCTGAAGTAGCTTCATTATTCATAGGTGTGGTTTGGGCGTAACGTGAAATAAACCAATCAGAGCGTCATCTCACATTCCCTTTAAGAGCAGGCGTGCTTGTTCCATGGCGGCTTGCTATTATAACGGCGGATTTGCCAGACGCACGCCAGGAGCGGTTCACAGCCGAGGAGACCGACGTTCTCGTCAGGGCCGTAAAAGACAGAGAAGTGACATTGTATGGGGATGAAGAAACACACCCAAATTAGCTTCGGTTAAACAGGCGTATCATAATTTGGATAAATGTGTAAGCTAGATTTATGCCTATTTTTTCACATCTTCATGGACACAACAATGATTTCCCTCGTGTGTTAATATTTTTCCTTGTAATAATGTATGATTTGCAAAAATGAAAACTGCTGCTTCTGTGTAGATGAGAGAATCAAAGTGTATGTGCGTTGTACACGCTACATTATGGCCAAGCATGCGCCCTTAAAATAGCATATGAATAACATGCGCAACGCGCCACTGACTTTAGACGAGGTTTCTCCTGGTCTGTGGCGGAATTGTTTTCTGAAACTGCAAAATAGCACCAGGGAACGTTTGCGCCGGAACACGCCTCCTCTTTTCGCTGAACCCAAGTTCATTCCCTAATTTACCGACGTGCGTCTGTGGAGGGAAAAGTCCGCTGTGCGTCGGGTGAGAAATAGGAATGATACATGTGTCGGTGTACAAAGTCAATTGCGCTGGGTGCAAGATAGGGCCAGTATTGTCTTTCAATAATTCAAGCATTTTTCAAGTACCTTTTCATAAATATGGCTGTTTTCAAGGATTTTCCAGGACTTAAATTTCAAAAAGTCAAATTCAAGCATTTTAAGCACCTTGTACGAACCCTGTTTCTCACCTCAATCGAACCGCCCCAGAGTTGAATCGGGCCGAGACCACCTCGTTCAGCCGATCTCGGAGCGACTGCGTGTTCATATGTGTCTTAACGAACCGAACCGAACCGAGAGAGAAAACGAGCCAGGTGAGAGAACGGCCTTAACCTCAGGCAGGGTGAGGAAGCTTCTGTCAGTCAAGCACTACCTTACGCCTGGCAGAAGAACAATACCTACTCTTCTCTTCAGACAAGACTGCTGCTGGCACCAGGAGCTCGGAGACGTGTCTAGCTACTCACAGCACACAACAACACGACAGTGAAGAGAAAACGGGAGAAACAGTGGAGTGAAAGAGAGAGGAGAACAGCAAATCCAATCAATATTTATAGGAGCTTAAGAGTTTGACAACTGTCACACACACAGATGGAGCTGAAGAGATGTGGAGAAGAGAGACAGGAGTGTGTGTGGTGCGTGGTCACCTGGATCTGGCTGCTGTGTACGGGCAGGGTTGTGCTCAGCATGTTGACGTTGGGTGTGGAGGTGGAGCGCAGTCTCGGGGTCAGAGCTGAAGGGCTGGAGTAACTGAACACATGAGGGTTTGAGTGTCTGAGCACAGAGCTAAGGGAAACACCTCAGACTAGTGCATACACACACACACGGTTCTGATATCGAGAAACACAAACAGCACGTTTCATTTCAGTTTATTACTCAAATTTCATAAAGCAAAATCCCACTAGATGGCCTTAGCAACACCACACTGAGCTGCATTTATTTGATTTAAAAAAAAACAAAAACAAAAAAAACAGTAATATTGTGAAATATTATGACAATTTAAAATGACTGTTTTCTATTTTAATATATTTTAAAGTGTAATTTATTCCTGTGATCAAAACTGAATTTTCAGCATCATTACTCCAGTCTTCAGTGTCACATGATCCTTCAGAAATCATTCTAACATGATGATCTGATGCTCAAAAAACATTTATGATTATTATCAATGTTGAAAACTGTTGTGTACAATTTTTTTTCAAAATTCTTTGATGAATAGAAAGTTCAAAAGAACAGCATTTATTTAAAATAGAATATTTTCTAACATTATAAATGTCTTTACTGTAACTTTTGATCAGTTTAACTCATCCTTGATGAATAAAAGTATTGATTTATTTTATTTCTTTCCCCCAAAAATAAAAATACAATTCTTACTGACCCCAAACCTTTGAACGGTAGTGTTTAATGTTACAAAAGCTTTAGATTTCAGATAAATGCTGTTCTTTTGAACTTTCTATTCATCATAGCATCATGAAATAAAAATGTAAATAACTGTTTTCAACATTGATAATAATCATAAATGTTTCTTGAGCATCAAATCATCATATTAGAGTGACTTCTGAAGGATCATGTGACACTGAAGACTGGAGTAATGGTGCTGAAAATTCAGCTTTGATCACAGGAATAAATTACACTTTACTGTATATTCACATAGAAAACAGATGATTTACATTGTAATAATATTTCACAATATTACTGTTTTTGTTTGTATTTTTAATCAAATAAATGCAGCCTTGGTGAGCAGAAGAGACTTCTTTTAAAAACATTAAAAATCGTACTGATCTAAAACTTTTGACCGGTAGTGTATATTTTCCCTTTTATTTATTAATGAGAAATATGAACTGGCCCCTCGATTGGTTTCTACCAAGGATTTTTCTCTATTCTGTCACTGATGGAGTTTGTGTTCTTGCTTAGTTGAGGACACTTCATATTCAGCAGTATTGTTGATCTGACGGCACTGACACTATTATATAAGACCTGAACTGAGCTGATGATGACATCACTGTTTCTGCAGAGCTGCTGTACAGCCGAATTAAACTCATTACATATTTGATGAACTTTACACAGTTATTGAACCAAACTGAATCAACACTGAAGTGACTTCAGCTGAATAACGACAGTGTACTATTGTTGAATCATTATTTTCCTGTTATCTCTGTAAAGCTGCTTTGAATCATTCTGTATTATATAAAGTAACTATAGAAATAAAGGTGACTTGACTATATGTCACCTAAGCTTTCCTCAAGCCATCAAACCACAGGCAGTCGCTGAGCGGTGTGTGTACACTTACAGCAAAACAATGGTTTTGAGTCATGTGATCTGAGACGATGCGTTACCTGTTTCGTGTCAGGGACTCCCTCATTCTCCGAGATGTGAGCGTAGGAAGAGACGGAGTCCCACTTTCACCCGGAGTGGGAAACAATCTGCCAAACGCAGAGCAGTCAAGCATCATTCATTGTGAAAATATCAGACTCATATGTACAATGACAACAGTTGAGAAATGACTCGGACTGAATGGGGGAGTTCTGTAAGACTACCTCACGTAAAGCTCATGTAGACACAGACGGATGTGGACTGAAGCTTTCATAGAGAGGACATGCAAACAAACTATCATGGCACTTTATGCTTTTCACTCCTCCTTTACAATGATGTCATGTCTTTGTATTATCTTTCTCTGCAAATACTGATGTGAATATTCACAGTTTCATAGATCAATAACTCAGTGTGTCATGTAAACAGTCAGATACTTCTGAATCGGCTGTGACCCCTGATGTTCAGCTGTTGGGTATTGTTGAAGAGGATGATGAAGACTCACAGCAGTTGTCTGATGTTAGTCCAGTCCACACACATGGTGGGCACTCTGGTGCTGCAGTGCTCGTGGAACTTGTAGCCACAGGTCTGGCACCGGAAACCGTTTAACAGGAACTTCTGGCAGATGTCGCAGAAAGCCAATTTCAGAAATGTTTTTCTAACCTGAAAATGAAATCATCTTTTTAATGTGAACTATGAATAGAGTTATTCAGGTGTGCACAGGTGTGTGTAACACTCACAAAGTTGTGTGTGGTCAAGGGGACATGGTCTAAAACCTCCACCAGGAGTTCCTCCCCGATGAGCGAGGTCGAGTCCGTGCTCCAGTCCATGCGAGACTTCTTGCTGCAAACATACACATACGTCAACCAGTTATGAGGGACAATACCAATATAAAGAATGTAATCCTATATCAATATCCCACCAAATGAATACCTTTAAATAACGCATAGTTGCGTTATTTAATGAAAATGAAAAGAAACCATACTTGAAGTTGTGGTGCACTGATCAGGAAATTTGAGGCAGATGTGGATCACCAATATTTTAACACTAAAATGACTGATTTGATAAATATTGGCTAAATATTGGCACATACAAAAGTGGTGGGATTGCGAGCTATAATTAAACAAAACGTGAAATTAGCACTGACTACAGTATTTAGCTGTGAAAAGCTTTATTTTACGAACTCAGTGTCATCAGGACTATGCCTTGAAGGTACTCAAAGTTCCGGAACAGCGCCACCTTCTGGTCAAATTTTATACGTTTCAAAAAATGCTAATAATGTTTGATTAATTTTGCCTATTTTAATTAAACTGATCTTGATAGATTCCTTGAGTAATACCGAGAGCAATGATACCAATCATGCCATATTTGCTTGAATTTGCTGCCATTTTGATTTTCTTTGAAAACATACTTTTTCGAATTCCTAGAACGTTGGTCTGATTTACACCACAATTTGCCCAGATCATCTTCAGACCATGCCAGGAAAAGGTTATCAAAAGCTTTTCAATAGACCAATAACACGTCAATGAAACTGTAGGCATGATGCCAAGCTGATTTTGTGGATGAAATCGGCCACACTTTGGCAAATTGAATGTGCTTAAATTACTATTTATTTATTATTTATTGATCAAATCTAGTAATTTAAAGGTAAATAAAAAATTTTAAAAAGCACAAAAAAAATTGCATTAAAAAATTGAAAAAATATTATCAAAATGAAATAAATTAAGCTATCTGGACGAAAAAAAAAAAAAGAAGAAGTATAATTTTAGGGCTTCGGGTCATTTTGACCCACAAGGGAAGGACTTGTTACAGAACGCGAGGGAAGGATGATTAAATCATGAAACACAGAATCCGAACTTAAAAGGTAGCTACTCTGTTTATATTCAGTCTAACAAATATTAATGGTAAATAAATATCGTGATAAATATCAATAATATTGTAAGATATAGAAAAAAAGGTAGTGCTAATATGTCTGGCCATCTCGCTGGAGCTGAGGCCTCTGGCGAGGGGAACTGACCTCCTGTGTCCGGGGTGGAGACTGAAGACAGCGCAGCACTCCGGCTGGAGCCCTCGAACCTTCAGCGCCTTAATCAGGCAGCTGTGCAGCGTCACGCCGGCGCGCACACACACCTGCACACACACCACCCGCCATGAGCACAGTCCTCTGACCAGTCACACTGCCATTTTATGTAAGACAAGGAGGAACTGGCCACTGGATTTGATAGTCTTCAAAATTCATGGCAACAATCATTTTGAAGTTTTGAGGCAGATTACTGTTGAGGAAATTGTTTCTCGCAGCTTTATTGCTTAGAATACTGTAATATCAGTAATCAGACAACAGTTCAGACCATACTCTTCTGCCAGTGTTTGATCTGCTCTACTGAGGGTTTAGCACCGGTACTGGCTGAGATGCTCTTTCCCGCCGCTCTATGAGTTGAGCAGAACTTTATTGTCGGTTTCTGTTTGTTACAGAGCGGAAATTCGTCTTTGACACTGGTGACATAGAAACGTTCACATTAATGCTTAAGAACACATCACACATTAACACCACAAACACAGAAATTAAACACTTTTCCCATCATTCCAAAAAAAAAAAACACACACACGCGCTATAATGCTAGTCATTCTATTATATCCCTTTAGAAAACTGTACGGTTTAAGTTAATCACTGCCATTAGGACAAACGATTTTTTATACACATTTCTTCTGGCCAAAGGAATTTAGAGTCTACACCCAGATGGGAGCAATTCAAAAGCAGAACGCAGGGGGTGAGTATGGTCTCTTTCCCATCAAACAATCGAACAAGCCCTGAAGTGGCTGTTGGAGAACTGAGTCTGAGAGGCTCTCACCACTGTCCTCTGCTGGTTGGGCAGGAAGACCCGGATGGTCCGGCTGGTTCTGGGCTCGTCTGAGGACTGGCGCTGAGGAGACTGCATCACACAGGAGCTCTCAAACACACACTCCTTGGTTCCCAGACCGTTGGTGACGCTTCTCCACGCTCCCTGAAGCTGCTCCATTACGATGCCCTCTCACACTCACGTCTGGGGAAACAGCACAACGTGAGCTACCAAATACCAATACACGATCACTATCACTGAACTCTGATGGCAGATCCAAACTGTGTGTAAAATGCTGCTATAATCACACAACATAGAAAAGAAAAACAAGAAATCTTTCACTTTCAGTTCATTAGGCAGCTTTAAAGAACTGGGCCATGAATAATAGCAGAGGTCAACTTACTGGGTTAAAGTATGGCTAAGGCAATGCGAGCAAATCACTTGCATATTATGCGAGCAAATTTCATGCTAGGCGACTAAAAATGTCTTTAATTAGCAAATGGCTAGTAATTGTACAATTTCTGTCACCTGTGATTGAGTTAGAGGCAAAAAATAAGTTTAGTGCACAATATAATTTCACTACTGTTTGAAAAGCTAGTGAAAATTTGCCTTTTGACCATTGAAAATGGGTCAAATTCAACAATTTGAACATGGAGTCGCATTGGGATCCCCATTTCTATGTGATTAAACCATATAAGGACCTTGAAAATAAAGATTCCAAAGGAAAAGTTTATTAGAGTTAGACTAGAAGAATATTAAGAAATCTTAAATACTTTTAGAGTTACAGGCACGCAAACTTTTTTTTTTTTTTTTTTACTCAGACATATTCCATGCAGTTGAATTGATAGAAAAAAAAGAGAGACATTTCTAGTTTCAACATTATTTGTTGTTCAGATATTCCTCTTTAAAAGACTAAATATCAACTGTACGCAAAGTGACCCACATTTGGTTTTTGACCATTGAAAATGTCTTCCAAATTGTTCATGGAGCCGCATTAGGATCTCCATATCTCTGGCTCTGTACCATTTGGGGCCTTTAAAATGAAGTTCCCAAAAGAAACGTTTGATAAGAACCAGAATCTAAAAGGGTATTTAGAAATCCTTAATACTTCTTGAGTTACAGGCATGCAAACTTGAGGCAAAAAACACAGGAAGTGCTTTTTGAACTGTCACTGTTGGCATATAATGCAACAAAGAAGTAAGCAGATTTTACTGATACACCTACCGATCTCAGTGTAAAAGTAAAATAATGATGCTGCCATCTTTTAAAAGTAATTTTACCCCCCTGTAATTTGGCTCCAAATCTCAGGTGAAAATAGTCATTTTGATTCGCCAATAGAAAATAGTGGATTACTCAGAAAATGTACATCCATGACATTTAATACTTTGGCTTTCTTCTTCATTTATGCATTTCTTTCACCAAAAAAAAAAAAAAAGGTGAAAATCAGAATATTTAGCCGGGGATCTCTGGTTGAGTTATTTCTATATTAGTCAAGCTAGTAGCTTTAGCTGTAGTATAGAGATTAAAAACGACAATTGTGAAATTTCACTGGTATCTAATTTTGTTTTTTACAAAACTGTTTGTCAGAACACATGGTTACATGATCAAAAACAATGATCACCCAGTAAAAAAACTAAAACATTTTAATCACAGTTTAAAGGTAGGGTAGGCGACTTTCGGAGAGGCTAGCAATAGCGAGCTAAGCTTTGAAAGCATGAGATCCCACCCTCCCTTCAGAGCTATATACAAATTATAAAAGTAACTAGTTACTTCAGAAAGTAACTATTGCGTTCCTTTCAAGTACATTTTTAAATGCTCAAATGTGACACCACCTCCACCCCTCTTTAACGGAACTTAAAATACATGTACATGTTCAATTATTCATGATAAATCTAAATATCATAATGAAATGGACACTTACAATACATTATTAACAGAAACAATGTACACAAATCTAAACTATATTAATGTTGCTGTGGGACAAAGTGAGACTAGCATCCAATCAAATGCCGCGTATGTAGATATTATGTTTATATAGTGGATCGATACAAATATAAATATAAACTCTTTGTAGTGCAAAAAAAAATTTAAAAAATAAAAAAACTTCAGACAATTGGTACATATACTGTCCTTAAAGTATTCTCTTCCTCGAAAAAGTAGAACAGTGTAACAATATGAGGTATACCAAGGAAGAACAGTAAAACAAGTCTTTGCCTCTCGGCTCAAGCCGGTTTCACACTGCACGCGTTAGCAGAGCGTATTTATTCTGGCGCCCATGTTAACAGATTAGAGCATTCACACACCGCATGCAGAGGCGGCGCGGCAGCAGGAGCAGGAGCAGAGCAGGAGCAGGAGCAGGAGCAGAGCAGAGCAGAGCAGGAGCAGAGCAGGAGCAGGAGCAGGAGCAGGAGCAGGAGCAGAGCAGGAGAAGGAGCAGGAGCAGGAGCAGGAGCAGGAGCAGAGCAGGAGCAGGAGCAGAGCAGGAGCAGGAGCAGGAGCAGGAGCAGGAGCAGGAGCAGAGCAGGAGCAGAGCAGGAGCAGGAGCAGGAGCAGGAGCAGGAGCAGGAGCAGAGCAGGAGAAGGAGCAGGAGCAGGAGCAGGAGCAGGAGCAGAGCAGGAGCAGGAGCAGAGCAGGAGCAGGAGCAGGAGCAGGAGCAGGAGCAGGAGCAGAGCAGGAGCAGGAGCAGGAGCAGAGCAGGAGCAGGAGCAGGAGCAGGAGCAGAGCAGAGCAGGAGCAGGAGCAGGAGCAGGAGCAGGAGCAGAGCAGGAGCAGGAGCAGAGCAGGAGCAGGAGCAGGAGCAGGAGCAGGAGCAGGAGCAGAGCAGGAGCAGGAGCAGGAGCAGAGCAGGAGCAGGAGCAGGAGCAGGAGCAGGAGCAGAGCAGAGCAGAGCAGGAGCAGGAGCAGGAGCAGGAGCAAGAGCAGAGCAGAGCAGGAGCAGGAGCAGGAGCAGGAGCAGGAGCAGGAGCAGGAGCAGAGCAGAGCAGAGCAGGAGCAGGAGCAGGAGCAGGAGCAAGAGCAAGAGCAGCAGTGCCGCGATTGTTCGGTGCAGTCTATTTTTGCCTCCGGGACCATAAACAGACCAAACGCTAACGCAAGCCGTGTGAAACCGCCATCAGAGATCTAGTTGGTCTGATAACAGCTTCAATTAATAGTAACGCGCCGCATTTTTGGGCAGTAACGGTAACGGCGTTATTAAGATGGGAAGAGTAATCAATTAGATTACTCGTTACTGAAAACAGTAACGCCGTAATTTATAACGCCGTTATTCACAACGCCGTTATTCACATCACTGGTCACGGGTTTCCATATCTTCCAAATGACAGTAGTTATGGCGTGAAGGCAGCATAAGCTGGTTGTTTTGGTTCAGGAGGAACTGTAAAAGGCTTCGTCTGCGCTGCTCTGTGACTGACGTCTGTCTACAACTCTGCAGAGCATGAGACGCACTGATGCCGTGTGATGTCTGTGCGGACGTGTGGAAATACATACGCTGACAGGCAGATATGACCCAATGCAATGATTGGACAAACATTGTATGGTTCTACGACTTCCACAGACGATATATATACATATAAATACTTTTAGACCACTTAGTGATTGCTTTCAAGATGTGAAGAGACTATTAACCAGCATAACAACAACAACAAAATTCTGTCACCTAACGTTACCCTGCCTTTAACAGTTGTTAGGCTTTACACAATTGTACTTACACAACTGCAGTGACATCTCTTCTCAAATACAGAAACTTACTGGAATTGTATAAATCATGTGTCATACTGAAACAAACAAACATACAGGCAGTCCAGATTCTGTAACTTTTAAATATATTTTCCAGGAAGACCTAAAGTAAACCTAAAAAGCTGCCAAAATAGCACAATCGTGTAAGTTTAGGCCGAACACTCACGTAAGCTCTTGCTGTTGCTCGACTGTGTTTAATAACTCATGTTCAGTGTGTGTTTATGAGCAGAAGAGATTCATAACAAACACAAGTCCAGTCGCTAAGATGTAATCGGAAAAGGGGTGTAAACTTCATGGAAAACATGATAAGCGAATATAATGATCTTTATTCGCAAGGCAATCATTACATGCTGTTAACAGGCATTGGTTACACACATAGACGGTTACACACACACTGGTGTGAGTGTTGTTGAGCAGATCTTTTTACATCTGCGGCCCTATTTCTTTTTCTACATAAACCTATTAAATCAAACAGCAAACTCTACAAACATTTCACAAGCCAGTTACATTTTTATAATCACTTGACGAAAAGCTGATATGAGATGTGACACGCTCATTACAAAACTCATGATGCATTTTAGGAGCGATAAACTCACCAGAGAAAGTTTGAAGAGTTCAGCTCCGCCATAACCTGAAGAAACGACAATGACGTCACCGACACAAGACTAGTGCAACCTCTCTCTCACTCACTCACTCACTCACACACTCACACACACACACACACACACACACACCGATATAAAGATATATGAAGTAATATAAATATATATATAGTAAAGTAGAGTAAGTAAAATAACTGATATTTGAATATCAGTGTACTCGTGTACTGAAATGAATATTAAACAACCATCACCTGTGTGAGCCATGAGGTTGTATTTTTAATATTAATTACTATACGTTGAGTCATATTATGTTCATTACTTTATGAATATAATTTAAAAATAAGTTAGCCATGTTGCATAATGTAAAATCGGAATAATAATGAATAGTTAGATGACTGAATGCAGATAGGTTTGAGTTGCAGTAAATGAAGAGCACAAGATTTCCATGACCTCAATTAAATGGTGACATGGATGCAGTTTTAAAAGATATATTTTATCGTTTGCTAACCATAATTAATATGGTTGAATTCAAAGTAGCATACTACTCTTACTATTTATAGCATGTAAATATGACAGAAATTGAGTAATATGCTATATGCTGACACCGAAAGAAGTTGTCCGCATAATTATTTATTTATTTGTAAATCCGATTTGGCGACTAGATATGAAATACTAATGATGCACCAGCGGCTACGGGTTGCTTTATCGGGGAATAGAAATATGAAATATGAAACAACAATGCGAAATATGATATGATTCCGTCGATCTGTGGTCACTGATGCTTGTTTTTGGACTCATGGAAGCAGAAAGTCGCGACTGCAGATTATTGCACGATTTTTTTGTTCTGAACTGCTTATTCAAATGATTATTAATAACTCACTGCCAGTTTGAGTTCTCCCTCATAACTAAACTATGTTGTTGTAGGATCTGCATAAACGTAACCACAGACTTGGAATAACATGTTTGGAAATAACACATGTCATATATTCCAGTAGTTCTCTGTTTTTATAAAAGGCTACAGATGATATATAACAAGCACAACGATAATATTCCATTTCTGAATATTTCCAACCGTGTTGTTTGTGTGGGCAGGACAAGTGTTTCTACTAGATCAGTGATTGGACAGAATGGAGGGGTGTCTCCAGGCACTCGATCCTCATTGGTTGCCCCCGCGCTAAATCGGGATCTCTTATTGGCTACTGTATCTGTCGCTCAGCGGATTCATGCGCAGTGCTGAAGGGAGGAGTAAACAGCAGTGAGTCACAGCTAACAGGCTAGTGTTCTGTTATAGGTGAGTACACATATTATCAGCGACAAACTCTCAATTCCAACTGGTTTTGTTCATATTAACTTAATGATCAGTTACATCTTTAATACTGGCGTTGAATGTGTTGACCGCAGTGTGTGTAGCGAGTGAGTGTGTTTAATCACGCGCGTTGAGCTAGCCGAGGCCTGCTGCAGCGCGTGCCTGCGCGGGAAAGACTCGTAGAAGTGCACGTGCACGTGTGCAATTCCAGAAATAAAACACACAACAGGTCATAAATACTCACGTCAATGCAGATTAGTGATAGAATTGAGTGTATTTGTGAAGTTTTTGAGTTGAATCTGCACGATGTGGCCCAGTGTTTAGGTGGTAAGGTTGTGGACGGTGAACATGTGACTTTCCTTCAATCGTGTGTCATTTATCAGGTGTAAGTTACATCTATAAACTTATAAATATACATTAATTAACTTATATGCCGTATGAATATAACTTACTGTAGTGTAGCCGAGAGCAGTTCACGTTACTCTGTTGTGCTGCGTTTCCTCGGGCTGATGTATGATTTAATGATTAGTACAGGTATTAAACCATGATGCAGATGTTTAGGCCTTCATAACTCCTCTGTTTAAATAACGTTTATGAGTATTGATCACTGTTTCCAGTGTCAGCCCTGGTAATTGTGTTAGATGTGTCTTTAGCAGTAGCAGTGAGGCTAGGACACGTGCCATGTGCCGTCAGCCTTCCCATTCACACCATATGAGTGTGGATTATTGCCACTGACATAATTAAGTTATTAAAGTTGGGTGTAACGATTGTGCTAGCAAGCTCACACTACAAGTGAACACTTAGACTGGATCGACCTTCCTGGAAATATGGTGTCTGGCATGATTTGTCACTGAAAATTAGTTTTTGAGAAGGAATTAATTAACTTAGATTACAAGGTGAATGAATACAGAAACTGCAACTATAGAAACACTTGTTTAATTATTAAAATGATGTTTCGATGCAAAAAAAAACCTCCTAAATGTAGGCATATCTTTTTTTGCATTATGTTTTTATGGCATGAGTTTTCCACGTGAACTGTTGAACCTTGTCACAGAGGTAATGAGGTTTTAATCTCCGCAGAGAATGGACATGAGTACCAGCGAGTGCTTTGGATGCGGCCGCTCCGGACACTGGATCAAGAACTGTCCTAACGCGGGCCGGGGCCGTGGACGGGGTCGGGGACGAGGAAAGGGTAGGAGGACTGCAGGGCTTTATTTAAACACACGCATCTGTCCAGGAGCTGACTCATGCTCTCTCTCTCTCTCTCCCTCTGTGTCTCTGTAGATCTGTTCTGTTACCGGTGTGGAGAGCAGGGTCACATCGCCAGAGATTGTGAGCAGACCGAGGATGGTAAGAGTCTGCGCCTCCTCACACTTCCACTCACTAGAACTTGAAGATCTTTTGCAGGGCTGAACACCAAGGGGTTTTCTACTGGCCCGGTCGACCCCACCACACAAAAAAAGTAATAAATACATAAAATAAAATAGGCCTGTTATTGTTTTAGTTGTTATTGTTTTAGTTGTTTTGGATCCATGTAACGTTATTAATAAGGTTGTGACACCTAAAACTACTAGCCTAACTCATATACATTTTAAATGTTGTTAAAGACTGTCACTAATAAAATAAGAGATAATGTTCATCCAGCCGGTTGTTATCTCAGAATAAACCCTGACATGGGGATCAGGATCAGGTGTTCATCAGCATGAAGGGGTTTATTCTGAGATAACACACACACATATGAAGGGGTTTATTCTGAGATAACACACACACACACATATATGAAGGGGTTTATTCTGAGATAACACACACACACACACATGAAGGGGTTTATTCTGAGATAACACACACACACACATGAAGGGGTTAATTCTGAGATAACACACACACGAATGGGTTTATTCTGAGAGAACAACTGTCTGGATGTACATTATCCGTTTATTACACGGCTACTTGCCCCATAAGTGAATAATTAGACACGAAATATTGATCTGAGTTGAATTTTTTTTTAATTCGCTCTTTAAACACAAAGCTTCTGCGATGAGAGCAGTTTCAGCGGCAAGATCAAACTAGACAGACATTTAAGAGATACGGTATACAGTCATAACACTTATTTCAGATTAAACTGTTTTAAAATCGTACCTGTTTGTATCTTATGATCCTTTACAGTGTATAAAACAATAGTCACAAAATGACAGCGGCTGCGTTTGTTTGAAACGAGAGCGTGAGTCCACGATACTGGATGGCATAATTAAATAACTGTACACAAAATATTGATTCGACTGAGTTCTAATATTTTATTAGCTCACCAAGCGTATATCACTGCTGGCTTCAGTGACCCGGGTGAGCCTGTGTTTCTGTTTTCAGCGATTGCTACCGGGGAATAATATAGCGCTGTATGGCATGATTGACCAATCAGAATCAAGTATTCTACAGAGCCATCTAATATGAACAAATAATCAATTTATGAGCAATAGTACAAATAAAAATGAAGTAAACAGTTCTTTTCAGGTTTTTCGTGTAGGTCTAAACTAGATGTTCAGGTACAGAACTAGTAAAATATCACTTTATAGTCTTCATTGTATAAATATAGATTAACCCTCATTAAAGTTATTCAGTCAAGAGCATTGAGCAATTTTTGTGTCTTTTGTTTGATTGACAGTCACTTTAAGAGCTGCACGGATCCAGTGTAATGTTACGCATCTCATCTCACGTTTATATTCACTGAAGACGTAACCGACTGTGTTTACGATGATACTCAAGATGGGCAATTTGACAATTTTGTGTGATTTCATCGTGTCACTTTGGATGTGTGTTGCTGGTACTTTGCATCGTTGGTCCTCATGGTTGATTAAATGTATTTTTGTTGTTTACACCCAGCATGCTACAACTGCCACAGGAGTGGCCACATTTCCAGAGACTGTAAAGAGCCCAAAAAGGAAAGGGAGCAGTGTTGTTATAACTGTGGTAAAGCCGGTCACGTGGCTCGCGACTGTGACCACGCCAACGAGCAGAAGTGCTACTCCTGCGGCGGCTTCGGACACATCCAGAAACTGTGTGACAAGGTCAAGTGTTACCGGTAAGTCCTCTTCTACAGAGCTGGCTGCTTTAAAGAAGGTTACCCAAATATAAGAATTATTTACTTGCCCACATGCTGTAACCAGAAGGATAAGGCTAAAATGGATAAGTTTTCACGTACAGATGCAACATTGTCAAATCGATCCCTGTTCTCAAAGATCTGCTAAAACGACTCAATGCGGTTTGTAAAGAATATAGGCTGAGCACTGACACGCATGACGTCACTGTTTCCACAAATTCATGTTTTTCTAGTTTACACAGAGAGGATAACGGTATCGTTTTCAAAAACGTTCACTTTGAAACCCGTTTTCAGACCCCCAAAACACTGGTGTAGTGTTAATGAACGGCCAAAACGCATAGTTTTCAGTTGAAAATGGTGTCAAAAACATTGTATGCTTTTATCTGTTATATTTAACAACCTTATAGTTAACCTTTATTTAAGCAGGCAAGTTACTTAAGAACAAGGTCTTATTTTCAACAGCAGCCTGTCTCATATTTCACTCTGAACGGTCTGTTTTTAAGCACATTATATCCACACATTATATCCCTTAGACAAGAACTATTATTACAACCACTAGTAAACCGTGTTCACTCTCCGTCACTGTCTCAGCCGCTCAGAGAACACAGTTAAACCGCGTTCACTCTCCATCACTGTCTCAGCCGCTCAGAGAACACAGTTAAACCGCGTTCACTCTCCGTCACTGTCTCAGCCCTCAGAGAACACAGTTAAACCGCGTTCACTCTCCGTCACTGTCTCACCCCTCAGAGAACACAGTTAAACCGCGTTCACTCTCCGTCACTGTCTCAGCCCTCAGAGAACACAGTTAAACCGCGTTCACTCTCCGTCACTGTCTCACCCCTCAGAGAACACAGTTAAACCGTGTTCACTCTCCGTCACTGTCTCACCCCTCAGAGACCACAGTTAAACCGCGTTCACTCTCCGTCACTGTCTCAGCCGCTCAGAGAACACAGTTAAACCGCGTTCACTCTCCATCACTGTCTCACCCCTCAGAGAACACAGTTAAACCGTGTTCACTCTCCGTCACTGTCTCAGCCGCTCAGAGAACACAGTTAAACCGCGTTCACTCTCCGTCACTGTCTCAGCCCTCAGAGAACACAGTTAAACCGCGTTCACTCTCCGTCACTGTCTCACCCCTCAGAGAACACAGTTAAACCGTGTTCACTCTCCGTCACTGTCTCACCCCTCAGAGACCACAGTTAAACCGCGTTCACTCTCCGTCACTGTCTCAGCCCTCAGAGAACACAGTTAAACCGCGTTCACTCTCCGTCACTGTCTCAGCCGCTCAGAGAACACAGTTAAACCGCGTTCACTCTCCATCACTGTCTCAGCCCTCAGAGAACACAGTTAAACCGCGTTCACTCTCCATCACTGTCTCAGCCGCTCAGAGAACAGTTAAACCGCGTTCACTCTCCGTCACTGTCTCAGCCCTCAGAGAACACAGTTAAACCGCGTTCACTCTCCGTCACTGTCTCACCCCTCAGAGACCACAGTTAAACCGCGTTCACTCTCCGTCACTGTCTCAGCCCTCAGAGAACACAGTTAAACCGCGTTCACTCTCCGTCACTGTCTGCACTACACAGTACGAGATCACGGCCCTGCGAGAGCGCGTGGAGCCGCAGTGCCACTGTCTTTATGAGCGAGTCACCAAACACCACGTGTTCCTTCGCTTCATCTTTGCAGCCGAGTCCAACACTAGTTTATTAATAAACATTTAAAATGTCTCCTTGCTATTTTTGACATTCATAATCATTACTTTTGCCGGTCCTGTCTGGCAAGCTTTACGCGTGTGCTTGAGTGCAGAATAGGCTATATATATATAGCCTATTCTGCACTCAAGCAAAAAAGTGAGCGTTTACAAATATATATATATATATATATATATATATATATATATATATATATATATATATATATATATATGTAAACGCTCACTATGGTTTAATATTCTCTCCAGTATATATTTAAGTAATTCAATTAATGTAAATATGCAATTAGTCGACTAATGGCTTAAATGAACAACTGCAACTGAACAGCCCTACTTACTTCACATATTTTCTAACCAGCACGCCACAAAGGGCATTCTGGGTAAAGCGTGCGAAGCATAATCGGCCGGATCTCCGCTATGTGTTCTTCTGTTGTCTGAGAGTTGGTTGACAGCTTTTAGATAAATCCCCCTCTGGTTACATGACTGATAATCAAATATTCAAAAATCGTGACTCATCTATAGAGAGCAGAGCAGGAGTGTGTGTTTGCCAGGACCCTGAAGAGTGTGTGTGTGTGTGTTGCAGGTGTGGAGAGATCGGGCACGTGGCGGTGCAGTGCAGCAAGGCCACTGAGGTGAACTGCTACAACTGTGGGAAGACCGGTCACCTGGCCCGAGAGTGCACCATCGAAGCGTCCGCGTAACTCCTCCTCGACGCCCCTCCTTTCCTGATTGATGGTTGTTTCTCTTCTCTAAATCCTCTTCATTGGCCAACACCTGGCAAACAGAGGCCTTTCCAGGCCAGTGAGCAGCTTTGAGTTGTGTTTTCCTTTGTTATAAAGAAGAGGGGTTAAAAAAAAAAAAATTCATATTGCGTTTAAAATGAGATGTTTATTTAGGTAGGTAGAGGTGTAACGCATGACGCTCGGTTAAAGGAGCCCTTTCCATGCGCTGGTGAGAGGATCCGCGACTGGGACGTCGTGCGCCACGGGACCTCTGGGATCACGCAGATGAAGCTTAGATGAAATGAGAGAGAAGTCAGGTGAAGGCTCAACTCGGCCGTTTTGTTTTATTTTTCGTGGTTATATGGAGAAAAGTGTAAGCTGGCTTAAGAGGACAGACAAAACCATTTTCATCGATCGCAGGAGCTCCATTACGGCAAAGTGTCTCTACTATGGAAATGTTATATTGGTATTTTGGATTAATTTGAATATCAGAAGTCATTTTCTTTTCTCTTTTTTTGTTTGCTTTTTTTTGTTTTGCCTTTTTTTTTTTTGACATTTATCTAAAGTCATGTTTGCAGGTTCATCAAACGATGCTTGTTAATGCTGCAAGTTATAGAGTAATTTTAGTCCTTTCTACCTTTAAATTATCCGGAACAATAAAGAGACACGTGGAATTAGCAACAATTTGCAAAAAGAATGTTTTCACAGAAATCAGATATTTTTGTATAATATCACTTGGACTACTGTAAGAATATCAGTGCTTGTACTCAGTTTTTAAGTCGGAGGAAATTGCAACTTAAGTCCTAGAACATAGATGTGTAATTTTAAACTGTCAATAAAGCTGGAGGAGGATGGGGAGTCCGTCTGCATTCATTCATTCATTCACTAATTCATTCATTCATTCATTCATTCATTCTATCATCTAGAAAAACATGAAAGCATTCCTTTGAGGAAGGCATTTGCCATCTATTAGGTCTTAGATTTCAAAAGCAACTTTATTTTTTTCTAAGTTTCATCAGACACGATTGGCCTATTTAGTAGATGACATGCACTGAAAAGTTGAGTAGTGGGTCATGTCACGATACGATATTATTGCGATACTCCAAGACATGATAAAAGGTTAACAATAAATTTACTTTTGATTAAAATGCTAAATTTGGTATTAGAATTATTATATTTTTTGTATTGTCATTACACACTGCTTCTCAGTGGTACATCCACATAGAACATGCATACAGATGAATATAGACAAGAAAAACAGTAAAAAAGAATAAATAAAATAGTCAATCAGAAAATATTTTATATAAAACATTGAACAAAACATTGTGATTGTATATTGAGTTGCTAATCGACAAACAGGCACACAAAATGAACAAAAAAAAGTGTAAATGAATAGGCTTGTACTTGATGCTGAAACTCAAAGCACAGGACAATAGTGACACCAGAATAACAATATTCATGATTCTGAAGATGAAAATACAGGATTATTGTAGATGAATATGCTTGATCTCTGTCACTGACTAGATATATTTAAAATAATGTAGGCCACTTTTACTGGTAACAGACATTTGGCTTTATCAGGACCCACAGATATTCCCCCATTGAATTATTATACATTATATTCAGCATTACATACAGTAGTTTAATGTAGTACTGACACTAAAACTCTTGTGTGAAGGGAAAAAAAAGTTTTTCTCACACAGAAATTTTATTTTGGGTGAACTATCCACGACACATATTGTTAGATTTTTGTACTGCGATATATTGTTACACCCCTATTCAGTTCACATAAAAGGGGACCTAGTCTGCTTTTTTCCCACGCTCATCTCGTTGCTGTTTCAGCATGAAAAAGCTCTGCAAAGTTCAAAAGCAGAGTCCCTCAGTAGGGTGCTATTCTCTCTTTCTGAACTCCCTGAAATGCCTCGCTTCACACAGATGCTTCCTCACTCCTCCAGCCTGTGCCTGGAAACCCATCGCATTTATCCATCTTGAAGGGTATCTCAATTCTCTCAGTGCAGTGCGAGGAGAGAGGTGCGAGGAACAAGTGAGGAACGAGGGGTGATGGGCGAGGAGAGAGGGGTGAGGAACAAATGAGGAACGAGGGGTGATGGGCGAGGAGAGAGGGGTGAGGAACAAATGAGGAACGAGGGGTGAGGAATGATGGGTGAGGAACGAGGAGAGAGTGGCGAGGAGTGAGGAGAGAGCGTGAGGAACGAGGGGTTAGGGGCGAGGAGTGAGGAACGAGGAGAGCGGTGAGGAGTGATGGGCGAGGGGTGAGGAGAGGGGCGAGGAGAGAGGGGTGAGGAACGAGGGGCAAGGAGAGAGGAAAGGGGTGAGGAATGAGGGGTGCAGAGCGAGGAATGATGGGCGAGGAGTGAGGAGAGAGCGGTGAGGAACGAGGAGTGAGGAGCGAGGGGTGAGGAGCGAGGAGTGATGGGCGAGGAGAGAGGGGTGAGGGGCGAGGAGTGAGGAACAAATGAGGGGTGAGGAGTGAGGACGCTTCCAGAGGAGTGAGGAACAAGTGAGGAGTGAGGAATGATGGGCGAGGAGTGAGGAACGAGGAGTGATGGGTGAGGAGTGATGGGTGAGGAGAGAGGGGCGAGGAGTGATGGGTGAGGAGAGAGGGGCGAGGAGTGATGGGTGAGGAGAGAGGGGCGAGGAGCGAGGAGTGATGGGTGAGGAGAGAGGGGCGAGGAGTGATGGGTGAGGAGAGAGGGGCGAGGAGTGATGAGAGAGGAGCGAGGAGTGATGGGCGAGGACGCTTCTAGAGGAGGGAGGAACGAGAAGTGAGGAAGCTTCCAGAGGAGTGAGTGATTTCAAAAATCTTTGCAATGGACAATATAGATGGTAATACCATATAGATGGTATTAAATGTGGCACTGCATTTATTGGACCACACAGTTTTGTTCTAATAAATAAAAAACAAAAAAAGTCCTATTTTCATTCTCAATAAAAATTCTGTCTAAAAAGAAATAAAAAACCATTAAGTAGGCCTATCGAAATTATACAGAGTTATACAGAGTTGCGTGTAGCTATGGTGTTAGTTAACGTTCTCACATTTTAATGTTTACCATGCCATGACTTTTTAAAATATATATATATATATATATATATATATATATATATATATATATATATATATATATTATTGTGCCTTTAGTCCTTAAAACAACAGATAAAGTAATATTTATCTATTTTATATTTATGTGGTGGATTGCGCTGCTGCTGAATAACACTGACAAGTCCTCTCTATTCAGTAACGTTAGTCTGACGAAGTTATGTTAGCTAATCTAACGTTACTGGCGACATACAATAGCTTGATCAGTCACACACACACGCAATCATATTCCAGGGGGCCCCCCTCTAGACACGCCCCTGTTCTGGACATGCTGGCGCCCAACAATGCAGATCTGCGACCTGGAAGGTCACGACATGCCTAACTTCAGGGTCCGAGTGTCAGCTGCATAATCGATGGAGATATGCTTCAGTCTATCTGTATATGTGTGGAAAATTACTATGTTTATCTATTTTCTTAGCCAATGAGAATCATTCAACCTGAAGCAAGGACGTAGCTTAGACCATGGTGGAGGGTGTAATTGCTGTGATCTTTGTAACTGTAAGCGAGGCGGCCTACGAACTCTTTGTGAGTCTTGAAGCTGACTTCTGCTGATGAAACTGCAAACTATCTTCAGTAAAACTTTTCTTCAATTCATTATAATTCTGACTCCGGGTCTTCATTCATCATATCTGGTTCTGGGTCTTTGACTGTAAATCCCCTTACACCGTCATGCCGGAGGAGTTCCTCATACCAACAGCTCCTTATGCATCTTCTCGTTCCCTTCTTAGGGAACCAGGGTAACACGAGTGACCCAGATCTTTCAAACAATTGATTCTGTTTATTTGTTGAGGGGAAGAGTGGCCTACATTAAAGAGGTCCTATAATGCCCCTTTTTACAAGATGTAAAATAAGTATCTGATGTCCCAAGAATGTGTATGTGAAGTTTTAGCTCAAAATACCCCACAGATTTTTATAGCATGTTAAAATTGTCACTTTTGCAGGGTGAGCAAAGATTTGCGTTTTTTTTTTTTTTTTTTTTCCTTTAAATGCAAATGAGCTCTGCACAGAGGGCGGAGCTTGAAGAGCTTGTGTGTGTTAGCAGCTCCAATTACCACACACACGCACTAAAATGTCAGAAATTGTTTTGCCTTTTATGTTCAAACCGGAGTCGGACAATGATGGAGAGAAATGTCAACATGTAGAATGCAACAGGACGTCTCTGAATGGTTAATGGTTAAATTGATGAATTTATGCAGCTGATGTGGAGTTAACTATCTTCAAGTCATTGATTAGCATATTCTGTCATGATAATCTTTAAATCGCTCGTGTGGGAACTGTTGTAAGGTCTACAGAGCCAGAGAATATATGCTGCATGAAGATGGAACAGGTATCGTCTAATTTAATTACAGTTATAACTTGTCATCTTGCTTTTATAACATGCTATTGCATTTGTCTTACGTACTGTATTGTAATAAATGTGAAAAGAGGAATGCAAGAACTTGAGCAGATTCACAAATGTGCTCTTCTACAACTCTTCTTCTCAACATGGCCTCACGTACTTTGTTGCGTCTTCCCCATTTGCAGAAACGAGAGCTCAGTCAGGGAATACACGTAATGTCTCATTTAATTAATCCAGAAAGTAATTCCAAAACAGAATCTCCAAATGTACCAACGAGTCCATACAAAAAATCCCAAAGAGGGTCTAGAAACATCAAAGGGTAAATTATGTTTCCCAAAGAGGTAAAAAAAATAAAAAAGTCCATGGGAAAAAATAAAGACAACAAAATGAAGAAGTCAGATAATCAAACAGCGCAAATTAATCCAGAGGAAAAGCACACGAGGAATTTACCAAAAGACTGGAGAGGTTGATCTCAACATAACAAGTATTGAGCAAAAAACAGAGGAACAGAGCAACTTAAATACACTCACAGGAAATGAGGCACAGGTGAGAACAATAGCACATGATAAAATGGCGGGAAACTGAAATGAAACACTGAGGGCCTCTAGTGGCCAAAACTAGTCCATAAACCTAACATTATTATTATAGCTTTTATCTTTATATTGGCTGTTTTAATTTTAATTTTAGTTTAATTATGTTTAATTTCATTAATTTTGTTGTGTTGTTATTTTATGTTTTTTTATTAATAAAATATGTATATATGTTTGTTTGTTTTTTTTATTAATTTTATTTCAGTTATAGTTATATTAGTCTTGGCAAATAGCAAAAATAAAATAGGTTTTCCCTTTCCAGTAAATGTTTATTTCATCAGAGGTTGTTTTCTTTTATTTTATGTTTGAACCGACTAAAATCCTCCTTACAGAGCAAAAGTATGAGTGAGTAAGTAAGTAAGTAAGTAAAATTTATTTGTATAGCACATTTCACAGATAAAAATCACAAAGTGCTTCACAACAAAAGGAGATGTAACTGGGAGGATTTACAATTTCCTAATATCTCAGTCCATGTTACAAATCAAATCGAAGCACAATGGCAGTATCCCACGACACACAAGCAAGTGAAGGGATTAGTGTAGAGTTCAGTTTCTCACGGTACTTTAATCTTAATGTTGTGTTGCTTGTGCAGGACGTCCAGTATCTGAGGGAGGATGTCCATGTTGAGTAAAGGCTTGTCCATGTCATCCCCAAAACTGCATCTCACCCTCGCTCTGTGCTTGGGTTTGAGCGATCGAAGAGATTCTGCCTCAAACCCAGTGTGTCTCTCATCAATGCCCAGAATAAAGGTAGAGTTTCTTGCGAGTTGCACGCACCACAGCAGCAAACCAATGAGAAAGCAGAGCATTGAGCACAAGATGGCGTTATAAAGCCACTCGGAGCAGGCATCAGAGGCACAGGAGAGCAGATCGGCATCAGTGAGCTCAGCGATGGGCCTGTGGGCTAGTTCTGGAGGACTGGCACACACCGGACTCACAGACACGGCTTTATTTCTCTGAAGCCACTGTCTGAGGTACAGGATCCCGCAGTCGCAGTGGAACGGGTTCCCGGAGAGGTTGAGCAGCCGCAGGTTGGTGAGCGTGTCTAAATGCCCTGGAGATATGGCGGTGAGGAGGTTATTCTCCAGCAGGAGATCTGTGATGCTGGCATGAAGCTGAGGGAGCGTTCTCAGGCCCTGCGAGCTGCAGTTCAAACGCACACCTTTATACGGGACGGTCGTGCACATGCAGGAGTCACAGCTGACGTGAGCAAAGACTGAGCTCAGAACCAGAGAGAACAGCATCCTATCTGTGGACAGAACACAGTCACACATGTCAGAAGAAGAACACCGCTATGTGTACATACTCAAACTCATTACGATTATTCTAACTAATGTTCCTGAAAATCCTACAAGTCTTGAGTAGTTTCTGTCATTCATTTGTCTTTGGGTACATAACCTCATATTTACTGGAAACACTCTACAATAAGGTTCATTAGTTAACAACCTTAGTTAACATGAACTGAGAATGAACAACACTTCTACAGCATTTATTCATCTTAGTTAATATTAATTTCGACATTTACTAATACATTATTAGAATCAAAGGTTGTATTTGTTAACATTAGTTAATGCGCAGTGAACTAACATGAATATACAATGAATAGCTGTGTTTTTATTAACTAACATTAACAAAGATTAATTAATACTGTAACAAATGTATTGCTCATGCTTAGTTCATGTTAGTTAATACATTAAGTAATGTTAACTAATGAACCTTATAGTAAAGTGTTACCGAATTGGCTGTAGAAAAGAGGTGCTGTAAAATCCTCTCAGTGCCAGAAAGGCCTGTTCATGATTATGGTTATATCAGGATCAAGTAATATTGAACAAGTACAAGAACGTTCCAGATCAAGTGCAAAGCTCTATATCAGCAGCATCTGTGACGTTCCCTAGAGCTTGATACGACTCTCTCTGATGAACAAACTACCAGAACAAAGAAGATCTGTGTTCAAGTGTTTTGGCTTGCCTCGAGTCACTAGCAGAATGAATTTGGTTTGCATCATTGATCATTATTTTCCTATTAAAGCTGCTTTGAAACAGTCTGTAGTGTATAGAGCGCTATAGAAATAAAGGTGACTTGACTACAATAGGCATACAATACTGACTTTAATAAGACAATCCCAGAATGCATAGTGACAAGCTCAGTGTAAAATACATCCAAGATAATAGATATAACAATGATGGAGAGTAACATTGATTATAAATATAATTACCTAAAATAATCAATGACAAATGTTCAGTGTAATAAACAAATCCAGTATTTGGGGCATGTGTATTTATATGCTGATAAGCTGAACAGTTAGTTTAGCTAAATGCTAACATCAAACTCTACTGAAATCATTTGTGATTTGCGTGAATGACAGAAAATTATTTCAACCTAAGAGAGTAGAAACAAGCAAACATGTCTTGTGCATTAATGCACTTGCAGTGGAGCTGGGGCAGCAGGGTCGTCGATACACACTTTATACTAAACACTGTAGATTACTGTAGACCGACCTGAGATTCATTCCCCCTGAGATTGTTTCAGAAATCGTGATGTCTGCTTTCTATTAGCTGATTAGAATCAAGTGTTACGATGCCAGATTTCTAAATGAAACTCTTTTGATCTAATCAGTAAAATAGGTTTGCAAAAAGTCCTGAAATTGTTTGTGATTGGGTTCAGTTCACTTACGCACTGATATGCACAACTCCCAGTAATTACTGTAAATTTAGCATGATTTACACAACTAATATGCACCAAATTGGCCTTGAAAATAACATTTTTGGAAGAATTAAAGGATTAGTTCACCTCAAAATGAAAATTTCCTGACAATTTACTCCCCCCAATGCCATCCAAGATGTCCATGTCTTTCTTTCTTCAGTGGAAAAGAAATTAAGTTTTTTGAAGAAAACATTTCAGGATTTTTCTCCACACAATGGTCTTCAATGGCACCCAGAATGTTGCCGTTTCAAAGGGCTCTGAAGTGCTTCAAAGGGCTCTGCATGATCCCAGCTGAGGAATAGGGTCTTATCTAGCGAAACGATCGGTCATTTTCTAAAAAATTAATAAAAACGTATATACTTTTTAACCACAATTGTTCGTCTTGTGCTGGTCTGCAATGCGCCATGTATTACGTCATCACGTTGGAAAGGTCACGAGTCACGTCATCTATCTAAGTTATTTGTCTGTGTACTCCGGTTCAGAAAGGTTGGGAAGGGCAAAAAATGACATCTCATTTTCTCCTCCAACTTCAAAATCGTTCGACATCTTTGTTTTAATATATAATTATTTTTTATTTTTTTTCGTGACCTTTCCAACGTGATGACGTAATACGTGGCGTGTCGCAGACCAGCACAAGACGAACAATTGTGGTTAAAAAGTATAAACAGTTTTATTTATTTTTTAGAAAATGACCGATCGTTTCGCAGGATAAGGCCATATTCCTCAGCTGGGATCGTGCAGAGACCTTTGAAACTGCATTGATTTGGACTTCAACATCTTGGTTGCCATTGAAGTCCATTGTGTGGAGAAAAATCCTGAAATGTTTTCCTCAATTTCCACTGAAGAAAGAAAGACATTAACATCTTGGATGGCATTGAGGTGAGTAAATTATCAGGAAATTTTCATTTTGAAGTGAACTAACCCTTTTAAAATCAGCACTTTATCTTTCTTAACATTTCACAACTGTAAACACAGTTTTGTTGTTGTTTGTCACAGATGTTTTCCATAGAGCTTAACTTGTGTTGAATCTGAATTGGAGTTCAATAATAAAGAACAACAATAAAACAAAACAAATATTACAAAAAAGAGATCAGTGTGTAAAGTAACACTGTCATTCAGTGATGTTGAAAAGGTCAAACATCTCAAAAGGTTCGACATTATGAATGGCACTGACGCAGACTGGCCTCACGCTGTCGAGTGTGCTTTTGCCATGCTGACACTGAATATACTGGCTAATTTATAAAAGGTATGAGCTTTATGACAGATTGGGTTTAAAAAGTTTAAAGTCATGGAAACAGAAAAGCCTTTAAGCAGAAATGCCCAATTCAACACTCTCACAATAACAACATAATGTACTTTATTTGGACACTTAAGTCTCACTCTAAAGAGTGTAAATATGCATAATGGATGTAAGACTTACCTTTCAGCATATGTGGAGGTGTCTGATAATCATCCTGGCTGTAGGCGGAGAGGAACATCCACAGTTCTTCTTTCAAACGCTTCTGTATATTAATATGTGTATAACTGGTGCTGTAAACCTTAAACCACTGGAAATGTTTTTCCCATGTCTGATAGTTTCTCTCGACCAATGAGAGCTCTAGGACGCGTGGTGGGTCATGTGATCATCACTGGGGTGGCCTGTGTGAGCAGGGGATAACACTATCTGCCAACAGCACATTAGAAATGCCCTGCGTGTTTATTTCTGCAGTTGAGATCAGTTCAGAAATATTGAGAATGGAATATCTTCATGTTGAGCCTGCAGTGGGTACATGATGCCACCAAAGCAAAGTGACTCTCATTACACTTCATACTAATTACTGCTTACATTTATTAAAAAGCTACAACCCCTATTAAATGTAAATATATACACATATCATTTAAATGTGATCCTGATAGACAACGGCTGGGTTTGTGTGGGGACTGCAGGGCTTCATGAGCTGATGAAAAGTAATAATTATCTGAATCAAATGGAACATTAAAATAAACAAAAGCACAATTACTTAAATTAAAACTGAAGAAGTGAGATATTGCCACGGTTTGCCTGTTTAGTTTGATTCTTTGTATTTAGTTTCTTTGCTTTAGATCACATTTACACGACAACAATGCACTAAAAATGTCAACGCTTTCGCCTAGAGACGACAACATCGTCAAAACGATTCCCCGTTCACACTGATCCGCATTCAGTTTGTTGCTTTGTAAGCAGGATTGAGCATTGAGTTTTGTTGGCCTCCTCTGGCTTTAGAGAGTCGTTCGGCCCTCTTGTGGCCGCCTTGGTGAACTGTCTTTGATTAGACCCGTTTGATCTTAGGGAACAGAGTCACTGTTCAGTGTTGACCTGAGTGAGGGACTGGTCTCCGGCATATGCGAGTCTGTGTGTGCTTGTCACAGCCATTTAGGCAGTTATCGCCTCAGCATGGTGGAGTGGGTACTCGTTCCCCATAGTGTCTTCGGACGCAGTGTGTGTTCCCGTTCGAGAGGTTCGTCTCAGGTTACGCATGTAAGCATGGTTCCCTGAGAACGAGACACTGCGTCACACTGCCATGCTTCAGGCATACCTGGTCACGTCTCCTTCAGACAAAAGTGCTGATGACGTGAACTCTAGATGGCCTTCTACACTCCCGTCACACGGCAGTGACGTCACGAGCTGATGCAGGACAGTGTCATTGTCGCGTACGAGTCATGTGCTTCAGACACCGGTCATGCTGGAGGTGTTCCCCAAAGTGTCTTCGGTCTCGTTCCCTTCTCAGGGATCCATGGATACATGCGTAGACGTTTTTGTAGTTTAAAAGGAGAGGATAACGGTATCATTATCAAAGTGCAAACTTGTATTTTGAAACCCTTTTTCAAAAGTTTGCATTTTCAGGCCCCAAAACTCCACTGTCGTGTAAGTGAACGGCCAAAGCACATAGAAAGTGTTCCTGTTCCTTGTTTTACCCCTCATTTTGTATATGTAATTCTAGCCTTGTGTTGCAGTGTTTAGTCCATTCTTGTTCTTGTTGTTTTCGTTGGTTTGGTTCTCCAGTGTCCCAGCGTATGGCTATATCGAGTTTGTTTGCTTAAATAACAGTATAATATTATAGATCTTTTGTGACGTAACGCCGCTTTGACTGTCGAGAAGAAGTCTGATGGGGAGCTCGCTTCGAGCGCGCATATCGACGGCAAACGGGGCACTCGCGAGCACCCTTCCGAAACCTAAAATGACAAATGGGAATCCCTACGGTCCCATGGACTCAATGCACACGTGCAGACAGCAGCCATCGTAAGTCCACAAGACCGAAAGTGCATATGAAGTGTGTCATTTGGGACAGGACCTTAGCAGTGACTTGGATAACAAAAACAACACAAACTTGAATAACGATACGCTGGGGCACAGGAGAACGAGAAACACTGGAACCAAACCATTCGCATAACAACATCAAGAACGGACAACTAAGGCCTGAAACACAGGGCTATAAATACACACAAACTGAGGAGTAAAACAAGCAACAGGTGCGACTTATTTAACAAACCAATGAGTAACCATGGAAACAAATGACCGGCGTTTACCAGGCCACACACACACTCATTCACACAAATACACACACACTCTCTCACACACACAAAACCTTTTTTAACTGAGCTATTTAACGGAGGTATTTTGAGTTTGCTGGTACGGGTAGGTAAGGTTTAAGGGTCGGTTAAGGTGTTCAACAGTGTGATTATAGTAGATGTCATTACAGAAACTTTCCAACATTTTTGTGGATAGAATTTCAAAAGTTTGAGGGTTTTAACGTTTGAAGGTGAAGATTTTATGACATAAATATTTGTATTGTCACTTGTAGTGTTTGATGATTCTTGTGAGAGTGAACCCAGTTGTGAGAATGAGCAGTCTTTGCTCTCTGTGTTCGGATGTCTCAGCGCTAGCAATATTAGACATTGCTCATCAAGTCATAGCTCATCAAATCACAATATATAACAAAATAATCACAAAATAAATGTTTGGCCAAAAACACGACTTCATATATTCATTTTATTTTATGCTCTGAATGTCGTCACAGTTTGAGTTTTACATTGACTGTACACTGACATATATAACCATTACATTAAAAAAAAATCTCAAATTACAAGCATTCTCTGTTCTACAACAACTAAATAAAACCCGAAATGCCCGTTTCCGTCAGCCATTTGTGGGAGTGTTTGATTGGGACGGTGATGATAGCAGCCTGTGGAGGAGAGACACAGACAGACAGTGACGAGACCTGACACGACACACTATATACACAATGACTTACTGACGGGGTCCCTAATATATATATATAACTGCTCAAATGTGTCTCTACAGGGCCTAACAGTGGGTGCTTTCATGCCGTCATTGACTGATCACTGCAGTAACACACGACACAGAGCTGACCCGCCACACCTGGGCGCCAGGTAACATATACAGGATCATCAGAAAGTGGAGTAAAGACTTCAGGCTGAGTGTTGCATTTCAACATTCACTGCACATTGTGGAGGTCTCGCCTGTCAATCAGATTATTATTACGTTATTAACATTTTATACAGAAACAAAAAATCTCTGGAAAGTGTGACACTGAAGTAATATAAATATAAAAGCTTTTAAATTTCCTGTTAAAGTCAACATGAAACGACGTTCACAAACACATTTTACTTCCTTTATTGTGAGTGAAGCATGATATTAAACATGATATTAAACATGATAAAAGTAGGGCATGTGGACTTAGAAACTGTACTTGCAAATACTTGCTCCTTTTTCTTGAAATGAATGTGCACCAGTGGATCGTGCTCAGTAAGACCAGGAGCGTCTGCAGAAAGTAAAACGGCGAGTTCTGGTTTCATGTTGACTTGAGGACAGCAGACTGAATATTGCACTCGAGAGATGTGATATGTTCAAAATAAACCTAGTGCTTTGGTTCGGGGTCATGAAAACATAATTACAAAACTGAAATATTGGGTAACATTTTATAATAACTGCACGCTATTAATCATTAGTTAAGCATTAATAAACAGTTAATTCATCATTTATAAAGCATTAATAGACATTAATAAGCAGTTTATAAATACAGCTATAAATGCTTTGTTCTTGATTTTTAAGCATATCTATAATGTGTTTAATAATTGTATTTTCATACTTTATTAATGATCAGTTTATCATTTCTAAATGAAGTATTGCATTATTTACAAACCAGTTATTTAGGAGTTGTCAGTGGTTAATAAGATCACTTAGAAAGTGTGAGTAAATGATTAATAAACTGTTTAAATACATATTATTATTCAGACATATAGTAATAGTTACTTAGTGTGTTAATAAATGTTTTCTCTTGTATTCTCTTCCGTGAGCACTTAACCTCATAAAAAAAAAAGTATATATATATATATATATATATATATATATATATTTTTTTTTTTTTTTCTTATTTTTTTTTTTCTGTAAATTCTCGCTTATCGGGCTTATGCTACTCTGAATAATGCCTGAACTTCGTATTTTGAGCACTTCTTGCGTTGTTTTTTGCCTCTTCACAATGAATTGCTTAATTTAGTCCCAATTTGTAAGTCGCTTTGGACAAAAGCGTCTGCTAAATGACTAAATGTAAATGTATTTCTACTGTAATTCAGGGTTAATTCAGGGAGTTATAAAGCATTTAGTAGTGGTCAGTTCACTATGTGTGTGAGCTCATCTAAAGTGAGGACTAGTTATGACTTGTAAAGCATTTATAAAGGAGATTTAAAGGCTGTTAATATGTCTATGTTCTGTATCACTGTGTGTGTTTGTTTCCTTTTTCTGTTTAGAAGAAAACTGAGTCTTTAAATCTCCTTTATAAAGGCTTTACAAGTCATAACTAGTCCTCACTTTAGATGAGCTCACACTATAGTGAACTGACCACTACTAAATGCTTTATAACTCCTGAATCTACTACATTTACTTACACTTTCTAAGTAATCTTATTAATCAATGACAACACCTAGTTTGTAAATAATGGTAAATAATGTAACTGGTTTGTAAATAATGCAATACTTCATTTAGAAATGATAAATTGATCATTAATGAAGTATGAAAATACAATTATTAAACACATGACAGATATGCTTATAAATCAAGAATAAAGCATTTATAACTGTATTTATGAACTGCTTATTAATGTCTATTAATGCTTTATAAATGATGAATTAACTGTTTAGTAATGCTTAACTAATGATTAATAGCGTGCAGTTATTATAAAGTGTTCCCAGATATGGTTCTTCAGTTTTCAGCTTATATATCTGATCAGAATGCATCTTAACAACAGCTTCATTTCACAGACCAGACGTTATTTCCTAGAGATAAACATTCCTCTAAACATACAGACGCTTGCATAATATAGCAGAATATTCACCTGAAACATCTCCTGGTTGTTCAAAAGTTAAAGAAAAGAAAAACTAAAGTACTTTACATGATTGCACTTCATTGTCATGGTAACACTGGTTTATTTTCTAGAATAAATAAACACCTAAAAACAACATCGAGAACAAATCACAGTTAAAGCCTAGCCGATCACTTTGACGTTGCGTTGGATGAAAACACTGGTTTGATGAGGATCTACACGCCACTATGCTGAAGAGTGAAGACGCTTTCGCCCATCATGACCAACATATTGCACTTATGAAGAAAACAAGACCGATCTTTAATAGATAAAAAAAGGATGCAGCCACTTGCCCTCAGACGTCCTGTGCGTAACTCCCAACGGAAAAGAAAAATATGTGGGAAAATCCGAAGCATCTCTCTCCAGTTAAAGGCATGCAAGCTCCTCGAACCCTCAGAGTCCGTCTGAGACGCTGTATAGCAGCTCAAAGCCACATCACTGCACTTGTGCTTCACAATCTCCTCGTATCCGATCCCAGTGGAAGTTCTAGAGCATTCTGAAATATGACTGACTCAAACTGACCGAGATATTGTTCTTAAAAAATTCATTTTTTACAGTGTTCTATAACATCGCTTTTTGCTTACAATGGTTTCAGTTGCACTACTGTACTATAATACTACACACACACACACACAGAGCTGACGGGTGCAATGGCCATTGGCACGTTCATTTATGATTGTTAGACAACATATAGAGCTGTCATCTACAAATACAGTGTTAGAACATCTATCTGTCATTCTGCTAGTCTGAATGAATGTTAGTCTCAAAAACACAATGTTTGATTACAGGCAAACTTACTCTTCCACTGTGTGTGTTTCAACAAAACCCATCGACAGCATCAAGAAAATACTTTGCATGAAGTGAAGTGACTTTTTTAGGACCATTGAGATTATTTGTAGATTCATATATTAAGCACAATTTTGCACATTTAAATTCTCAAACTAAATAAAAAACTAAATCCTGTTATATCACTGCACTGTGGAAAACAATATTTAAATTGAAAATTATTTAAACAGCATAATAATATTTGTTTTAATGTATGCTTTCATTTAAAAATTGTTATATTGTATTTTAAAAATTATCGGATGAGAATCACTTTTGATGATAATAAAATAAAAAAAACACTTCATTTTGATGGTCCACTTTAGACATTTTGCTGACTATGAGTAACAATAGCAGACATTAGAGTATTAGTAGACTGTCTGATTAATATCTACTCACTCTTATTGTGATGCTCCTCAACAGACACTCTACTGTAACTTTTCAACTACGTCAACTTATTCTACTAACCCGAACCGAACAGTCCATAATACTCTAATGAGAGTTAGTTGACATGTAGAAGCAAAGTTACTTATAGTTAGTAGAATGTTTAAAAAGTGGACCATCGAAATGAAGTGATGCCAAAAAGGAATGATAATAATTTTTAAATGCACTACAGTAATATTTTTTTGTGCAAATTGTCATGAATATATATGTCACAATGCAATAGATCTTAATGGTCCTTGATTTTCTTTATGCAAAATATGATTTCTTAATTCTAATCTTGAGTCAGTCACCCGTAGGCAGAGCGCTGAGAGAGAGAGAGAGAGAGAGAGAGAGAGAGAGAGAGATGCTCTTCCGCTCTGCCTTGGTTTGGCTGGTATGGCTCATCGAGTGTCCGTTTAAAGCGCTGATCCCGGCGTGTGCTGATGGGTGGAGCTCCTGGAGCTAGTGACATCACTGAGAGTGGTGTGCGTGAGGCTGGGCGGTGTGGTGTGGTGCAGGTTTGACAGATGTGGCGTGTGGGATGGGAAGGTGGAGGTGGAGGGCGAGGGCAGCCCAACACAGGGACCTGAGGAGGAGGAGGAGAAGGAGGAGGAGGAAGAGTCTGTCAGGAGACAGATGATCCCGGAAGGAAGCTTCTCTCTGGCTCAGAGGATGACTGCTAAAGATGGAGTCCTGCGAGGAGAGAGATGTGGAACAAACATCAACATTTGCATATTAATTTTCTCCACAGGCATTAATAAAAGTTCCCTTTCAGATCAGACACTTCGGGAACCCTAGCCTGGCCATGAGCATGCTGACATTTCACTTTTACAGGAAACTGAGTGTAGAAAAATGGAGGCCAGCCTTCGAAGTGTTGGTATTCATTTTCTTATAAAATGTAACTTTAAAGTTGTTGTTTTTTAAGTCAGCTTTTTATACATTTAATCATTTAGCAGAATCTTTTATCCAAAGCGACTTACAAATGAGGAGAGCAATAGAAGCAGTTAAACTAAACTAACATTAGGACAACAATATGTAAGTGCTGTGACCCTTCCCAGTTTAGTCTAACGCAGACAAAAAAGAAAAGAAAGTGTTAGGGTTAGCTGTCTTATTCTCTACACTCGACACAGTCTACACAGACTTTAAACGCGAAACCTGTGAGAACGCTGATGGCGTGCACATGCGTATTACGAGTTTAGTCTATTGGTATGGGCATTTGCATATATGTGCGTAGGTTTGTAATTCCCTATAAACCAAGCCTTAAAAAACTACTTGTCTGGCCTTAACATTTTTGATACAGAATTTTATCACTTCGGGGAAGATACGCGAACCGAATTTTCCCGACAACGCTTTATCTGTAGAGATCTATGCAGCCTAACATTGAATTGTAGATGTCTGTAATGTATTATGTGAAAGCTAGGTCAAAGAGATGTGTCTTTAATCTAGCTTTGAACTGACAGAGTGTGTCTGCTTCTCGGACAATGTTAGGAAGACTGTTCCAGAGTTTTGGTGCTAAATAGGAGAAGGATCTACCGCCAGCAGTCGATTTTGATATTCTAGGTATTATCAACTGGCCGGAATTTTGAGATCGCAATAGACGTGAAGGACTATAATGCGTTAAGAGCTCGCTCAAGTACTGCGGAGCTAAACCATTTAGTGCTTTGTAAGTAATCAGCAATATTTTAAAATGTATGCAATGTTTAATAGGGAGCCAATGCAGTGTTGACAGAACTGGGCTACTGTGGTCATACTTCCTGGTTCTGGTAAGAACTCGAGCCGCTGCGTTTTGGACCAGCTGTAGTTTGTTTATTAAGCGTGCAGGGCAACCACCCAGTAGAGCATTACAATAATCCAACCTTGAGGTCATGAACGCATGGACTAACTGTTCCGCATTTGTCAATGAGAGCATATGGCGTAATTTAGATATATTTTTAAGATGGAAAAATGCGGTTTTACAGATACTAGACACGTGACTTTCAAATGAAAGATTGGTATCAAAGAGCACACCCAGGTTCCTAACCGACGACGAACCCAGCTAGAGCAACGTGACACCACCACCAGGACAAGTAATTCCTTGTGTCTGCTTTACTATAAAACATACATATTGCGTCCACTTCACTAACACATAACACACTCATTGATACCAGTTTAACAGATGCATATTTTTATGGTACTGTAAGTTAGAGCAGCCTGAACTGCAACCGGTGACAAACAATAACAACAGAGTGAAATAGTCGACTAACTACAACCAATTATCTAGCCCTCTAAACAAAACAATGTTTCATCATATCTTTTAGCTTAGAGCTCAAAATGTGACTTTGTGAAACAGACTGTCCTTAACTAAAATGTTGCTATAGTAGCGTAATAATATTAATGCTAGAAAGCCTCTACACTTAGCAATTGTGATTTTGTTAAATAGTCTATTCTATTTCATCATTAAAGTCTATATTCAGGATAGTCCGGGTGAGGGGGCAGACTGCGATCTGGAGACGGCAGGAGGACACGGGCTAGGCCAGCCTCTCCAGGCAGTGTGTGTGCCATGTGTAGGATAGTCATCCCTCTGCACTCCATAGGCTGGCTGCCCATCAAAATCCTGCTTCAAACTGCTAACGAGACATCTTTTGTGATCATCTTGTTGTGATAAATTTCGCCTAACCAAACACCCTGAATAAAACTGGGGATGGGTCTACTGTAACAGAGTTTGATATCATATGTGTGTAATTTTGTGTCTGTGGTGAGCATGCCAATAGGGATGAACTCTTTAGCTGTTTATTCACCATTAAAATGGAGTAGGTCCAAAGGTACACTATAGTAACCCCAGGGACGCTGCCATAAGACCCAAGAGTTTGTGGATCTCTGGTCCTGCTCTGAACTGATTCGGGCAATCATGCATGAACAAATATTGTCTGTTGCCTCAGAAACAAAAGACTTTTCTAAAGATTTTAGCCTCAAACCTAGCCTCGGTAAATGATGATCGAGAACTAAGTCTTGATGTCGAATTACCAACTACTCCGAATGCGCTAGAATCAGGCAATCATCGAGTTCATTTAACACCCTTAGAGCCTCAATGGAGCCAGGGCGGCATCCATACATTTTGTGAGCATACAAGCCACAAAGGCAAGGTCAAAAGGAACAAACTTGAACTAGTTAGCTTTGCCTAAAGCAAACCTGAGGATTTCCCTTTGTCTCTTCAATGCGGGAGAGCTAACTTCCTGCAGACTTCCTTTCCAACCCTGCCCCAACACACCTGCCCCAACACACCTGCTCCAACACACCTGCCCCAACACACCTGCCCCAACACACCTGCTCCAACACACCTGCTCCAACACACCTGCCCCAACACACCTGCCCCAACACACCTGCTCCAACACACCTGCTCCAACACACCTGCCCCAACACACCTGCCCCAACACACCTGCCCCAACACACCTGCCCCAACACACCTGCCCCAACACACCTGCCCCAACACACCTGCTCAAACACACCTGCCCCAACACACCTGCTCAAACACACCTGCCCCAACACACCTGCTCCAACACACCTGCTCCAACACACCTGCCCCAACACACCTGCTCCAACACACCTGCCCCATCACACCTGCCCCAACACACCTGCCCCAACACACCTGCTCCAACACACCTGAAGCAAACCTGAGGCTTTCCCTTTGTCTCTAGACCAGGGGTAGGCAAGTTCAGTCCTAAAGAGCCACTGTCTTGCAGAGTTTAGCTCCAACCCTGAAAAAAAAACCTCACCTGCCTGTAGCCTTAGTAATCCTGAAGACATTGATTAGCTTGTTCAGGTGTGTTTGATTAGGGTTGGAGCTAAACTCTGCAGACCTGCCCCAACACACCTGCCTGTAATTTATCCTGAACACCTTGATTAGCTGCTTTAGGTGGTTTTGATTGGGCTTTGAGCTGAACTCAAGGCCCCTGAAAATGGAATATGCATCCTTCAGATCAAGTTCATCAGATGCAAGTCCAGGATTGGCCGCAAACCGTCATCCTTTTTCAGCACAGGATAATATCAACTGTCATATCGGATTCCTTCTGGAAAGGAGGCACTTCCTCTATGGCCACTTTCTCCAACAAGGAATGAATTCCGGCTCCCGAAAGAGCCTCCATTAAAGTGAAGTGGGCATGGCCAAAACTGGATAGAATACTGGAGATCTTCTAGACTTGTAACTCAACTCTCTATATGCATACATCTCCCTGTTGTAACCACAGCATTATGGTCACATAAACTACAGCATAACTCCTCCGAGGGCATTGTTGCAAGAAGCACAAGTGATAAACTTAATCAACCCAAAAGGGGAAAATGAACAATTTAACTCAATATGAGGGCCCCAACATCTACCATGGAGGCACACCCTGCTGTGATCATGACATTGTGGCTGTGAGCAACGTTTTCATGCTTCAAGGACATTATGGGATGCCGAAACATGATGAATCCAATAATTCAAAACTCCAACATACATAGAGTTAACAACCAATCAGCATTCAGTATGCAAATCACCAAACATGTGGGCTGATAATATTACACCCCCCATTTTATGCTACCACATAAGTCTAATATGGCAGACTTCACTTCCATTAAACATATCGGGTCACATCAGGAGGGAGCAGAATAATTAACATTGCACTTATAGATCAGATGAACAATGATTCCCTAATACCAAAATCATGTTGGTATTTCAACTATTAAATAGCCTACCTTGAGTAACTAGTTAAAGTGTCGTAACCAATGACAAGCAAAACATACATTCAACAAAACAATCTTCGGACTAGCATCTATAATACTGCAACATTTGTTTTACATCTTACCGAATGTCAGAAGTTCATGATTTATAAACCAAGAATGTCTTTAGGTCATCATAGGTCATGAACATTGATCATAATGGGTGCGGATAAGGTATGACCAGTGTGTCTCCACAGGTTGCAATACAGTGGGGGGCATCCATCAACCATTGACTAGTTGAAAGCAAACATTATCCCCTTGTGCCAATGCTGACAATGGCTGCTGTCATCATGGGACTGTCTCTGTTTTGCTTGTTTTAGTTTCCATTTCGCATTCACCAGTTTTTGATCCACGACCTGAGGCTGTAGCTGTTCTCCTGCCGTGGGCAGAATGGAGCAAAGACGTCTACTCATCAGCAACTGTGAGGGAGACTTAAATCCGTCAACAGGGCTGTTCTTGTGTTCGAGTAAGCTGAGGTAAGGGTCCTTCTCAGCATGTGCTCTGCTCAGTATGGCTTTTGCACTATCGGCAAAGCCATGATCTCACCGAATAGATAGCTGACTAAATGTTACATGTGCAAAGTCCCATTGAATTGCAAAGTTTTGAAGTCATGCAACCTGTACTTTGGGTCATTATCTGAAATTATTCTTTCAGGTACTGCATGCCTAGCAAAGATGGCCTTCAGCTTACGGATGACTGTGGATGATGTTGAATGGAGTCTCTCCAGCTCGAAGAATCTGCTGTAGTAGTCTACGGCTATTAAATATTCATCTCCGTTCCACATGAACAAGTCTGTTGCAGCGATCTGCCACGGGCGTTCTGGGATCTGGTGAGAGATTATGGACTCTTCTTGATTATATTTTCGGAGCTCTAAGCATGTGGTGCATCTTTCCACCAGTTCCTCAATTTGTTTGTTCATGCCTGGCCAAAATAAAATATTTCTGGCTCTTTGCTTACTCTTCTCAATTCCCATGTGTGCCGTGTGTATGCACTCTAACATTTCTGCCCTAAGTGCATGTGGAATGATGATTTGCTCACCCTTAAACAGAAGTCCTTCAATCTCTGAAATCTCATCTCTGTGACTCCAGTACCCAGCAAGGATGGAGGGGCACTTCTTCCTCACATCAGGCCACCCGGCTTTAATGACACTTCTCAGGGATGTAAGCTGTGGGTCTTGCTCTGCTGCTTTTCCGATGCTCGTTAGCTTCCTGTCGCTTACAGGGAGATTAGCTACAACTGTGTGAATTTGTGCATCCATATCCTCATCCAGTGATTCAAGTCTGCATAAGACAGACTTCCTGGACAGTGCATTGCACTATTGGAATGTCTTTTCCTGGACGGTGCACAATTTCGATATCGTACCTCTGTAGTTGCAAGATAACTCTGAAGGCGTGGAGGAGCGGCTGCAAGAGGCTTTCTCAAGATGGGTTCGAAAGGTTTGAGGTCAGACTCGACAATAACCTTTCTGCCATAGACATGTGCGTGAAAACGTTTGCATTCAAACACCACAGCATACAATTCCTTTTCAAACTGTGCGTAATTTTCTTCTGTTGGTGTGAGGGATTTTGAAGCATACGCAATGGGTTTGTGGTCCTGAAGCAGTACAGAACACTTTTTGATGCATCAACCTGCAGGCGGAGCTCTTTACCAGGGTCATAGTAAGACAGGACAGGGCCAGGATCTCGTGTGATCAGCTCTTTCATCCTCTCACGCTTTCATCTGAGTGCTTCATTCTAAAGACCGTCAGTTCACTTCAGATACATTCATATAAAAACACCTGCGCCGCGTTTTGACTTTGAAACGTGCAGTGCTCATGTTTATTCAACGATGTCAATGCCAACCACAAATAGATTTTCCAAAAGTCTGTTTTGATATTGTGAACCACTGAATGGGAAACACTGTAATATAATTTGACAGCTATCAATTATTGTTTAACCTATCCATCTTCACCGTCACAGTAACACATACAGCTGTGCATCACCACAGCACAACAGTGAAAAGCGACCCCTCCCAAACAGTGTCACGCCGCGTTCCGATCGTTGTTAAAGCGACATACACCGTATTGCGGTATATAAAAAATTTATATCATAACAAAAATAAACATCGGTATTCTATATGAACCGGTATACCGGTTTCCAGTTCTGACTTATTCTTTAGAGGGCTCATGTCTCTTATCCCGATAACTTTCTCTGGATCAGGTTTGATGCCTTCGCACGTTAGCTTGTGCCCGAAATAACTGACCTCAGGGACGCATATCACACTTTTGTCTGGGTTGAGGCATTCTCCTTTTTCACGGGTCCTCATTAATAACACCTGCTTTATCCATGCTGTCTAGCTCCTCCTTAAGGCTGCAGGATCCAGGAGTATAGACCTTATGTGCCAGAGAAACGAGGGCTCCGCCATCTTTAGAATATTGTCTTTGAACTTCCGTTTTTGCGGTCGCTCTGTATATTTCTATGGCATTGCTGTCGAGGAGTAATTAGCTTTTGAAGTGGATTTACTTAATGTAAAGTTAATGAAAGTTATCATGAGGATTGTAATGTTTAAAGCAGATGTCTTAAATGTCAGTCGACCGGGAAGATTTTAAAACGAGCCGTTCATTAATAAATACGCAAGATCGCTGTGAAAATACAGACCGGAAGTCAAAAGACAACGAGCGCAGCGATGAAAAGGGGCGGGGCTACATAAGGTCTATAGGAGTATAGTGCAGGATCCAGGAGTATAGGAGTATAGTGCAGGATCCAGGATTGGATTCCCCTGGAAATTGACCAATTCCGTGAAAGACATCCTGGAACTCTTGCGTGAGACCACAGGGTTTGTTTATATCTGCATCAACTGAAAAGACGAGCTTTATCAGTCCCATGTCCATGCATGCTCTCAGACCAAGCACAGGAGGTGCGTGTGTATTCACTATGTAAAATTCCAGCAAAGCTTTTGTGTCTTGCTGACATGTCCCTTTTACATCAAGTGTCTCTCCGCCATAGCCTTTGAGACGGCGCATCGTGGGTTTCAGTTCTGTTGTGTTGAAAAGATTTTTAAATTTACTGGCTGGAATGATGTTCAACTGGGCCTCAGTATCCAACTTGAAGCTAACTTTGTTTAGATTTGTTCCTCAAAATCCTGTTCACATTCTGTGTTAATTGCACATATACTTGCGCATCTTTGTGTGACCGCCCTATATCAATGGCTTTTTTCCAATGTTAGATCAGCACCTTGATTTTGCAGTTTCTCTCTCGAATTTTGGTGCGATAGTTGCAAAAACAATGCGGTCCCGTTCTATTTAGTCACTGTTTGTATATCCAGTCATTCACAAGCAGTTTAAGCTCTGTGACTAAGTATTCAAATGTCTTGTGTTCCCCGTGTTTTTTCATGAAACTTGTACCTCGCAAAGATCGGGTTGGCTTTTGGCATGACATACTCCTCAAACTTATAATACGAATGTAGATTTTTGTATTCATGTCTGATAATGTCTATGTATTGTAAACATCTCATCCCCTTTGCCCATCCACAGGAGCAGAGAGCTGCACATTGTCACCTCTGCCGGTGGACGAATATTATAAAAATCGAATATTAATTATTCTGTCCCTTGACAGTTTTGCAGCATCCCTCCACCACTCCTCACTCTCTGCTGGGTCCTATCCTAGTTAAGGATGGGGGAGTACTGTGGGTTTGGGCCAAATCCAGAGCTCAGAACCCTCCCCTTGGACGGCACACCAAACATAGGGCATACTTTACCCTGATATCTGATTACACGTGCATGTGAAATTGTATATTGATACATTTTTCATCTGCTTAATGATTCAGTGCACTAACACTGCTGTAGTTTATATAACAGCAGTCTCTGACAGCAGAATGCTACTTTCTAGTAAAATGAAAACTATTTCCTTGTCAAATAAGAATGATTTCTTAGTTTTACCACAAATATATATCATCTGACATTTTATTTTCTAAAGATATGTCCAGATGTGCAGTCTATCAATAACATGTGAGTGGCAGCACTAGGAACGGCCACGAGCTGGCGGTGTGAACGCAGCTTTACACTGAATCATTAGATGAAAATTAATAGGGTCAAATTGTAAACGTAAAAATACTCAGTTTCAATATTATAGCAACAAGGAAAAAGGCAATATATGTGTTGTTATTTTAGCGTGTAATCACTTAGTAACTTGTGTAAAGTTATTACATAATTTGACAACTTATAAACCCTATCCGATTGTTAAGTCTGACGTCACGCGTGACGTTTAGCCTTTTCCGGGTCCAAGCGCTCCTCTCGTCCAGAAATAACAATGGTGGAACCTGTAAATTTATTTACGACCACGTCCTTCTTAGTGAGGCACCCTTGGCGGTCAAAAAGGGTTTAAATTCCTTTAACACCAACAGAGTGGTTAGTGTAGCTCATCACTCAGGTGGCATAATTAAGGGTAGAGTCCAGGCATCAATGAAAAAGAAGATTTACGAGGTTGAAGTGAGTTAGCTCAGGACACGGGACACAACACTGCGGCATTGTAAAAACACTCAATAAAAACCAAAACACTAGCGAAAGCGGTAGGTAGGTAGAGAGGACCTGGACTTTGGACCCGGAAAGAGTATTATCGGAGAGTGGTTACGTCACGACTTAACAACCGAATACACCAGGGGTGTCCAATCCTGTTCCTGGAGATCTCCCGTCCTGCAGAGTCCAGCCCTGATCACACACACACCTGAACCAGCTCCTGATCTTCAGGAGCACTTCATCACAGACAGGTGTGTGATCAGGGCTGGAGCTGGTTCAGGTGTGTGTGTGTGTGTGTGTGTGTGATCAGGGCTGGAGCTGGTTCAGGTGTGTGTGTGTGATCAGGGCTGGAGCTGGTTCAGGTGTGTGTGTGTGTGTGATCAGGGCTGGAGCTGGTTCAGGTGTGTGTGTGTGTGTGTGATCAGGGCTGGAGCTGGTTCAGGTGTGTGTGTGATCAGAGCTGGAGCTGGTTCAGGTGTGTGTGTGATCAGGGCTAGAGCTGGTTCAGGTGTGTGTGTGTGTGTGATCAGGGCTGGAGCTGGTTCAGGTGTGTGTGTGATCAGGGCTGGAGCTGGTTCAGGTGTGTGTGTGTGTGTGATCAGAGCTGAACTCTGCAGGACGGGAGATCTCCAGGAACAGGATTGAGCACCACTGCTATACACCATGAACCTTAAAACCCTAAAACGACTGTAAAAGTGATTATTTAAACTTTACAGCTCAAATAATACACATTTCTAAGAGAAAAAATTGCGTAAGCGCTTTCATAAACTTATACAGTTCACATTTCAGCTTTTAAAACCTTCAAAATTAAATTTCTTTTGTAAGTGAACTTCAAACGGATTTTTTTCTTTTTCTTTTTGTGGCAATCAAATGCTGTCAATTGAGCATAATTTGTACTGAACCCAGAATATTATTTTAATAATAGATGGGTGTATCAGGATTGAGAATGACCCTTGCTCAAGCTTCTTCAGACCCCCCACGAGCTCTGACACAAACATTAGTAGTGGAAACAGATCTACAGGACAAACAGTGGATTCCTGTGGACACATTCACACTACGGCTGAACTTTTGCACGCCAACATTCTTGTCTCTGTGAAAACAAACTGCAAACCCTGTAGGACCAGTCATCCTGCACTCATATAACTTTACCAGTGACACTCCAAATGTTATTTATAATATATGAATGTGTGAAAATATTACATGTTAGCTTAACCTCCTACGGTGGCTGAGAGAGCTCAACGCGCTGCAACTGAAGAAAACATCTTCATCAGTTTCACAACACATGTGTGCTCCAAATACTCACAGACCACAAGGGAAATGTTTCCAAGGGACCCCAATAAGTGACGAACCCGGCTGGGACGTGCTTACAGCTCAAAGTCTACTTTATTTTATTTTATTATTAGGGGTTCAAGCGCATAGCGCTGAAACCCAATTGTTATTTAAAATTTTCCCATGATGCAGCATTCTCCATCTAAAACTAATCGGGCAGACCGAACCGTAAGTCGTAGAGACTTTGAGGGCTGATAGTGCTCACACCGCCTACAACGTCACCAAGGCCCGCCCCGATCGGCCTGACGGACCGTGAGTTGTTGGCTCGAGTGTATTATATCGCTGGATTCCTTGTTTTTAAAAAAACCTACTTTTGCAAACTACTCCTGGTTTTTGGCCTGATCAGAACCAAACCACTGCAGAAATATTCTATGGGCCATTCTATAGTGACTAAATGGTTTAGCTCCGCAGTACTTGAGTAACGGGTCCCAGCCGGGTTCGTCACTTATTTGGGTCCCCTGGAAACATTTGTTATGTGTTATTTGCAGCACGTTTCTGTATTTGGTTGTGTTGTGAGTATTTGGAGCACACATGTGTTGTGGAACTGATGAAGATGTTTTCTTAGTTTGCGGGTGTTTTTCAGTTTGCATGTGTTTTCTTCAGTTGCAGCGCGTTGAGCTCTCTCAGCCACCGTATTAACCTCTTAAACATCAAGAATATCATTCTACACAGGGAATCAAACAAACTAACAAAAACATAAAGTGGGCTCCACAAATATTGGCACCCTTGGTAAAATTTAGTGTTTGCAATTCCTGCTCTTATGCCCGATACACACTGTCTTCCGTCTGGCTGTCCCAGATGAAAGATGACCAATCTTGGCAGTTTCTGTGGTCATGGCTCCTAAATGCTGGCCCTGCGTCGTACAGTTAGAGAGGTTCAAAGACGGATGTGGTTGCGGTCTTGGGAATTTCATGCAGAAATTTAGCATGATCATCTCAGTGTGTTTGTGCTACGTCCTACGTCTACTGACTAGCCAATAAAAATGCAACATGAAATGCCGTATTGATCAATGCGACATTAACTTAACTAAAGCTTAAAGCCATTACCTCAAGATCAGATTACAAGATTGGCATGCCATGTTGGCCTCTGTTCTCTAGCCATGACCATATTCTACTCTTTCACTTCCTCCTCTTTTTTCAGAGCACATCAAAAAACACAATTGCTAATTTCAGCCTGACGCAGTTTTCATTTTCACGTCCTGCGCCACGCTGTTTCAATAGCAAATGCATTTGCGCCCATTTGTGGCCCATGGGCTGCTGGTCTGAGAACGAGGTGTGTGTTCAGGCGCATTGTTGGAGCGTTGCTATTCTGAGGAACTGAAATAGACTGAGCCACTGACCAACTGAAACCTGCTCTAAATGGCGCAGTATTTTTTTTGTTATTTAAAGAGCGTGTTAGTAATATGAGCCTATAGGCGGGTCCACAACGCACACACACTCTGCTTATTACACACACTCAGCTTATTACACACACTCACTCAGCTTATTACACGCAGCAGCACACAAACATGCCAAATGTGTACATAAAGATATGGTGGAATCCGGCTTGTTCCGTAGATGGTCTGCGGCTTTAACCCTGTGTTCACACACACACACACACACACAGAGCTTAACCTCACGCACAAACGGATCCGTCTCCTCTCTAGAGAAGTGTTCAGTTTTTCCGCTTGCAAATTCCCTCATGTAAATAGCGAATCCGCCATGGCGCGAGCGCAACTGGCTTTTAAACGGAATGGGAGATGAGACTCTGATTGGTTTATTACACGTTACGCCCAAAATACACCCATTACTCATTAAGAGAATAGAGACGAAACACACCCATTACTCATTATGAGAATAGAGACGAAACACACCCATTACTCATTATGAGAATAGAGACGAAACACACCCATTACTCATTATGAGAATAGAGACAACCCTTTTAAACCATGCGCCGGGAGCGCCGACCATTTTTCCCGTCGTTAAACTAGCAAAAGTGGTTTCAGACTTGCGCCGTGCGCTTTAGACCATGCGCTTAGATCGTTAAAATAGGGCCCTTAATGCTTAATTTGTTTCTTTCAACTATTTGACTTTAATTCAGATTGTTTTGTGAATATTTTGAATGAAAGACTTTAAAATTTTCAAAAACAAATTTTCATAGTCAGTTTTGCTCATATCTGTGGATCCCACTATCCGGTGTCCTCAGTGTCCGTCAGCTAGAGGGAGCTCACCTGCTTCAGAGAGATCCCGTAAGGAGCTGCTGAGGGCACTCCTCTTCAGTCCCTCGCCCATGGCGTACGAGTCGTCCAGGCTAGTGCGGCCCATGCTGCCGTTCCCCGTCTCTTTCTTCAGGCCAGACATGCTCTGAGACATACTGGGCCGGACCACCCCTTTCTGCTTCTCCAGCTCCGCTGCAAACATCCGAACACACACATTTCATTCATATAGCACACACTTCCACTAGGACAACAAACTAGAGCGTTTGCTTTAGCGAACAGTCATACCTCATGCTACTCTTCCATTACATAATAAAGCATAAAAATCTAAATGACCCTGGCATGTCCATCAGAAAGGAAGGCGACAACAGCAAAGTTAATATGCAATCGAACGTTTGAACCGAAGCCAAGCGAGAAATTAGGATGAATGTAAAAATAACATGAATTGTGATCTGGTTGATATTCACATGTGAAAGTGACTCAGACTGGAACACAGAGGAACGAAGCTTCTGACCCTTACAATTAAACATGCAAATGACATTTAATATGATACTTTAAAAAATACTTTAACAGCATTCCTGCAAAAGCAGATTTCTTTACTGTGGACAGTCTTTAATGTTAAACATGAGGATTTCTGAACGAGTTATTTTTGCAGTTTCTGCTGTCTTTAATCCAGACAACTGTAATTCTGCATCGGTTCCCACTCTCTGCATGATGCTCAGTGATGTCTGAATCTACACGGCCGCTCACAAAACCTGGTCTGGAGAAGATGAGGATCGGGAAGAATAAAGGTCTGTTTACACTCTATCCGGTACTTTTCCATTTCCTGGACTTCAGCGATGGATTCTCTCAGGTCGCTGAGGAATTTCTTGCGGTCCTGAGGGTTGGGAGCATTGAAATTGATCAGGACTTTGAAGTCCGCACCTGGAATGGCTGAAGTCAACCGGATGCCATTCGGATAGACTGAGAAGAAGAAGAAAACGTAATTTTACTTCAGAAAAATTCAGATAAAGTAAATCAATTATATATTTAAATGGATTCTTATAGCACGCGCATGCAGCATTATGCAGGACTGAGAGTGCCATGAAATGAAGGAATCAAATATAATTTTTTTTTATTAAGTCAAAAACAAAAATGTCAATAAATCACTGAATTAAGCTACATGTGTCCATGCTGCGACTTTAAATAGACTTTATCTATCTGTGATTTATTTGTATATTTACATGATTGCTGATTCCTTCATTTTTAAATGACACTAAAGAAAGACAAGTTTTTGTTTCATATTCATTTCTGATTGTGTATATATTTCTTACACTGGTTTTCAAAGAGCATCACTTGCATCCCGTACAAAGAGAAAGATTGCCTGAAACTATATGTCACTGAATTTTTCTTCTTTTGGAAGATCTTGGTAACCTGTCACAGAAAAGCAACACTCACAGTCAGCACATCTGCTGATATATTAGAGAAAGTATGATGTGATGTGTTGTGTGTAATGCTCTACTGGGTGGTTGCCCTGCACGCTTAATACACAAACTACAGCTGGTCCAAAACGCAGCAGCTCGAGTTCTTACCAGAACCAGGAAGTATGACCATATTAGCCCAGTTCTGTCAACACTGCACTGGCTCCCTATTAAACATCGCATAAATTTTAAAATATTGCTGATTACTTACAAAGCACTAAATGGTTTAGCTCCCCAGTACTTGAGCGAGCTCTTAACGCATTATAGTCCTTCACGTCTATTGCGATCTCAAAACTCCGGCCAGTTGATAATACCTAGAATATCAAAATCGACTGCTGGCGGTAGATCCTTCTCCTATTTAGAACCAAAACTCTGGAACAGTCTTCCTACCATTGTCCGGGAAGCAGACACACTCTGTCAGTTCAAAGCCAGATTAAAGACACATCTCTTTGACCTAGCTTTCACATAACACATTATAGACTTCTATAATTCAATGTTAGGCTGCATAGATTAGGTCAGCCGGAACCGGGAACACTTCCCATAAATCCTGATGTACTCGTTACATCATAAGAAGAATGGCGTCTACGCTAATATTAGTCTCTCTGTTTATCCCAAGGTTTACCGCAGTCCGCCTGATCTAGGCCGTATCCAGATCTGATGAAGGACCTGCGCCTGGACACGACGACAACGCAGTCCTGAAGTGTCATCTAGTCTCTCCCCTGTGAAGGCCTCCCTCCCCTCCCTTTACCTCTCTACAGATAAAGCGTTGTCGGGATAATTCCGGTTCGCGTGGCTACGCGGAAGCGATACAAATTCTGTATTATAAATTTTAAGGCCAGACAAGTAGTTTGTTGAGTGTTGGTTTGTACAGAAGGACTACACGCCTGCGCACATATATTCAAGCGCACATACCTATAGACTGAACTCGTAATACGCATGTGCACGCCATCAGCGTTCTCAAGGGTTCGCGTTTTTGAAGTTTGCGTAGAGAGAACTTAAGAGTTTTCTGTTAGAACGGTGTCGTGTTAGCGGCCCATAACTTAATAACTAATGATCGTTGCGACGGAAGTGAATCAATCAAAACTAACTTTAGCTGGACAATAACTTTATTCTAGAGCTGCTATAAAGCCAAAACAATCTCTGTTACTTTAACTTCCTATTATCACTGTAAAGCCGCTTTGGAACAATCTACACTGTTAAAGCGCTGTATAAATGAAGGTGACTTGACTTGACGTGTGTTTGCGCGCTCTCACCACCAGCAGGTCATTGAACAGGAAGATCTCCCGCTGATGCTGCCCGAGTTTCTGCAGTCGGTTTGGATCCGGGACCTCGAACAGTCTGCAGTAGCACACGAGCCTGCGGTGAGCCTGAGACAGTACCTGACACACACACACACACACACACACGTCATGCTGGGGATAGTACACTCACGGCTGTGTGTTTTTATACTCAACTATGGTATTTTCTATGCTCTTACTGTAAATGCAACCCATAGACAAACTGTGTTTTTGCATTTTTAGAAAGACATTAAGTATGTTTATTAAGCCATTCTTTTCATGAGGACTGTTGGCTACTCCCCACAATGTAGCTAACACACACACACACACACTCTCTCTCTCTCTCTCTAACACACACACACACACACTCTCTCTCTCTCTCTCTCTCTCTCTCTCTCTCTCTAACACAGACACACACACTCTCTCTCTCTCTCTCTCTCTCTCTCTAACACACACACACACACACACACACACACTCTCTCTCTCTCTCTCTAACACAGACACACACACACACACTCTCTCTCTCTCTCTTTCTCTAACACACACACACACACACACACACACACACACACACACACACACACACACACACTCTCTCTCTCTATCTAACACACACACACACTCTCTCTCTCTAACACAGACACACACTCTCTTTCTCTCTCTTACACACACTCTCTCTCTCTCTCTTTAACACACACACACACTCTCTCTCTCTCTCTCTAACACACACACACTCTCTCTCTCTCTAACACACACACACACACACACACACTCTCTCTCTCTCTCTCTCTCTCTCTAACACACACACATACACACTCTTTCTCTCTCTCTCTCTCTCTCTCTCTCTCTCTAACACACACACATACACACTTTCTTTCTCTCTCTCTCTCTCTCTCTCTCTCTCTCTAACACACACATACACACTCTCTCTCTCTCGCTCTCTCTAACACACACACACACACACTCATGGTTTGCCACACACATCATGAAGTATACTCACACATCCGAGGCCATGGTGATGCGATCCGATCTGTAATGCACAAGATATATGAGTGAATCATGCAATCCACTGTTGATGATTCAAAATTATTGTATCAGAATTGTTGAGAAATGATAAGAGCTCTTAAACTACGCCTGACAGACTCTCATTATCTTCATTAATTACATGGCCAGTATCTGGGGAAGTCTCAGTATCAGTGTTTAGTAGAGTTTCATGGACTGGGTTGAGCTTACTTGCTTCTTGCCCACGATGAGCTTCTCCACCTTCTGCACCTGAGACACATGGTCATCGTTAGTTTTCAGCTCCTTCTTCTGGATCCGCTCGTAAATCCCCACCAGCATCTCCCGAGGGATGTCCTCTCCATCATCAACCCCTTTCAACACACACATGCAAGGCTATAACACACACCTCGCACTCTTCTGTGACCGTGTATCAAGTCCAACTGAGCTGAACATGGACTCATCCTCGACGCCTGTGAACGTCAGCTCATTTAATACTAACACTCTACAATAAGGTTCATTACTTAACTACTTCAGTTAACATGAACCTGAGAATGAACAACACTTCTACAGCATTTATTAATCTTAGTTGATATTAATTTCGACATTTACTAATACGTCATTAAAATCAAAGGTTGTATTTGTTAACATTAGTTAATGCACAGTGAACTAACATGAACAATGAACAGCTTTATTTTAACTAACATTAACAAAGATTAATTAATACTGTAACAAATTGTTACAGTTGTCATTGTTAGTTCATGTTAGTTAATACATTAACTAATGAACCTTATAGTAAAGTGTTAGCGATTGAATAGAGTGAACGCAACCGTGAGTTTCCATCCAAACCTCGCAGGTTCTTGACGAAGTCCTCGAGCTTCATCTTGCGCTCCAGCTTGACGTTGGGGCTGTACATGTCTGTGTTGAGGAGGATGATGGCGAATGCCAGGATGAAGATGGTGTCAGGGTTTCTGAACTGACGGACCACATCAGGGTTACAGATGCAGTAGCGCTGGCTAAACACACACACACACACACACATCATCTTTCTACAGTTAGTGCTGTGTCATCTTTGGCTGCTTGATTATCTTCTTCACCTTGTTTATTTGTTGTTTCTAATTTACTTCAGAATTATGTCAGAGCTAAAAGCTGCATGGCTGAGTGTAGTAGATGTGTGTTTGGTGATGCGACAGCACCTGTAGGCCTCGATCAGGCGCTCCACCTTCTGTGCTTCTCCCTGAACACGGATCTGAGCCTGGAATTTCCTCAAAGCTTCATCCAGCTCCATCCCTGAGAAATCCAGCTCATCCACCACACAGCTGACACAGACACACACCGAAACCTGAGGCTTACAGCCAGTGGCATTTTTCAACACAGTATAAAATGAAAAACTGCATTCATCTAATAACACAATGTGTGTGTAGTGTGAAAACACTGCAAATACTTACTCTAAAACATCTCTATTGAACTGTTTCTGCCGGTTCCCCAGGAACTCCCCGATCATCTGTCGACTCAAGCCTTTCCTCTGCAGGAGAAAGTGTGCGACTCCCACGGGAGTGTCCGGGATAAAGCCCCTCTCCGTCAGGTACTGCACTCCCTTCTCTGGCTTTCTGAAAGCAGAGGAGCAGCTCAAGTTAACGTTGTGTCCTTCTGAACGCTCGCACTGCATCGTCGCCGAGACCCGACATGCAGAAGAAACAGAAATGCAGTGATAAGAGAAATAGAAGAGCTAAAAGAGGTATAGAAGAGCTAAAAGAGATATAGAAGAGCTAAAAGAGAAATAGAAGAGCTAAAAGAGGTATAGAAGAGCTAAAAGAGATATAGAAGAGCTAAAAGAGGTGTAGAAGAGCTAAAAGAGGTATAGAAGAGCTAAAAGAGATATAGAAGAGCTAAAAGAGGTGTAGAAGAGCTAAAAGAGATATAGAAGAGCTAAAAGAGATATCGAAGAGCTAAAAGAGATATCGAAGAGCTAAAAGAGGTATAGAAGAGCTAAAAGAGATATAGAAGGGCTAAAAGAGGTATAGAAGAGCTAAAAGAGATATAGAAGGGCTAAAAGAGATATAGAAGAGCTAAAAGAGGTATAGAAGAGCTAAAAGAGGTATAGAAGTGCTAAAAGAGATATAGAAGAGCTAAAAGAGGTATAGAAGAGCTAAAAGAGGTATAGAAGAGCTAAAAGAGATGTAGAAGAGCTAAAAGAGGTATAGAAGAGCTAAAAGGGGTATAGAGGAGCTAAAAGAGATATAGAAGAGCTAAAAGAGGTATAGAAGAGCTAAAAGAGGTATAGAGGAGCTAAAAGAGATATAGAAGAGCTAAAAGAGGTATAGAAGAGCTAAAAGATGTATGGAAGGGCTAAAAGAGGTATAGAAGAGCTAAAAGAGATGTAGAAGAGCTAAAATAGATATAGAAGAGCTAATAGAAGAGCTAAAAGAGATATAGAAGAGCTAAAAGAGGTATAGAAGAGCTAAAAGAGATGTAGAAGAGCTAAAAGAGGTATAGAAGAGCTCTTTGTGTGAAAGAAGCAGAATAATATCCTCCTGAGAACCAGAAAAAAAAAGTTGTTGTTCTTTTGTAAGCACAGTTACATGTTGTTTGCGTATTCTCCTTGTTTAATAAATAGTATTTGGATTCATCTTTGACTTGTGCATGTTCATACACGTCTGCGCTTGCAAAGATATTTTTTTTATGTTAAGGAACACTCCACCGTTTTTTGAAATAGGGCTTATTCACCTTCTTTCCTACATTTAGATAGGTGGGCAAATGCATTTTTGTCTCAGTGCATGCATTGTTTTAGTTTGACAGGGTTGGCGCTAGCTTAGCTTAGCATAATGAATGGAATCCTTTGTTGCCAGCTAGCATGTCCTGAGTAAAAGTGATATAAAAAAAAAAAAAAACCCACCTAATTACTTCTTGTGGCCTGCGTATTCACAACGAGTACAAATAGCGATGCAGATTAACACTAGGCGATTTCCTATGCAGATTTTGACTTGGGACTATATTAGGGGGAAGCACAGGCGAAGCACTGCTACTTGGGCGCAGAGATATCACGCCCAAGTAGTAGTGCTTCGCCTGTGCTTCCCCCTAATATAGTCCTTAATATATAAGTCAATATCTGCCTAGGAAATCGCCTAGTGTTAATCTGCATCGCTATTTGTACTTGTTGTGAATACGCAGGCCACAAGAAGTAATTAGGTAGGGTTTTTTTTATTTTTATATCACTTTTATTCAGGACATGCTAGCTGGCAACAAAGGATTCCATTCATTATGCTAAGCTAAGCTCACGCCGACCCTGTCAAACTAAAACAATGCATGCACTGAGACAAAAATGCATTTGCCCACCTATCTAAATGTGGGAAAGAAGGTGAATAAGCCCTATTTCAAAAAACGGTGGAGTGTTCCTTTAAGTAATTTTGTTTCCACATTGCTTGAAAGGTAAGATATATCACATATGTATTTTTATTATAGAAATAGCAGGGGTTTTCAAACTGAGGTATAAATTATATATAAAAATTATAAATAATAAATAATACATCTAGCAGTACAGTACTATAACGAGTAGAAAAATAAACATAATAATGTCATTTGATAGAAACATTTCCAAATAATATTTTAGACATAAAAATATACATCTTCAAAGTGTAAATTGGGTCTTTTACACAAAACTATATAGATGCCTTTTAAATGTTAGGATGGGGTTCCCTCACACAAGGAGGATCATACTTGAGGGCCTTTGGCATCTAAAAGATTGAAAAACCCTGCATTATAGCATAGAAAACATCCTGTTGCAAAAAAACAAATGTGTGAAGGCAGATCCACGATGTGTGAGATAAGAATAAAATACACATAATATTGTGCACAATCTGTCTCGCCTCATTAATCTGTCTCACGCGCTGAACACCTCTGAAGTAAACTAAGAGAATAAGTTGCTATATGTTTACTTGCATAACCTCAGCTTTCAGTTCCAAAAATGAAGGTAACTTTCAGGATATTCCCTTATTTACCCATAAACATACCCGCGTATGTGACATAACCTGTTTTCTGAAATACTCCCTTGAGCCCAAAGCTGAAATGTATTTTCCCATGTTTTTTCCTCTGTACAGATGTCAACGTTATGACAATATTTCCCTTTCACACGGATGAACGACTAAAAACTAAAAACACTGTATTATGCATGCCAGACAAGTAACTGGCAATGTCACTTTGTAGTGACATACGCATTCATACGCACATGCCTATAGATTAAACACGTAGTGTGCCTGTGCGCGCCGTCACTGTTTTCACAGATTTGCATTTTTGATGTTTACACAGAGATGATAATGGTATCGTTTTCAAAACTCATAAAAAAACTTGCACTTTGAAATCTATTTCAAAGTTTGCGTTCCACCAAAACGCCGTTGTCGTGTAAATGTATGTCCGGAACGCAACGCATGATGTACAGCCACAACAATCTCTGTTGCATTATTTTCCTGTTATCACTGTAAAGCTGCTTTGAAACCATCCGAATTGTAAAAAGTGCTAGATAAATAATGACTATATATATATATATATATATATATATATATTATTATTATTGTTACAATGACAGAATTCAGCCCGTTCACACAGAAATAATATGCACCTCAAACCAGATGTTCCCTTCATTCCCAGTTCTTCTGGTGATAAAATGTGTATTTTGTGTAAATATTATGTCATTGAAACACATACTTATTGAAGAGGTTGAGGCCGATGCGGTATTGTCTCTTCCGCATGAGGTCGCTGCTGAACGCCGGAGAGTCCCAGCTGTTGCGAGTGTCTTTGTGGTAGGTCTGCTTAGTGAGACTATCTCGAGATGAGGATTCAGAGTTTATTGTGTCAATGGAATTTGAATTGCTGTTGAGACTATCGTTGTCTCCATCTGAAAAGTCTGATTCTGTCTTGCTCTGCCGGTTGCCGTTGGTGGGAAGGTGGCTCTCCACCTGCCGGTGTCTAAGGGGCTCTTCGTCTTGAGAAAGCAAGGGAACTCTGGGAGGTAGTCCATGTGAGATGTTTTCGGGACTGGCCTGTGGTCCTGCTACGGTTCGTTCGTGGTTATTTTGTGGCTGGCCCAAGCCATGGCTTGTGTCTGCTGAGCTGTCACTGGGAGGCTCAATGGTCAACAGGGGTAAGTCCATACAGAGCTGCGGCCCCTGGCACTCGAGGGACGGAGGGCTCCTGTAGCTAGTGTCCCTGTCCTCCTTGTCCTCCTTGGCCCCCATGGACCAGTACTCCTGCGAGGAGCCGCCGGATTGCTCAGACTGGGTGCTGGAGGGCTGATCAGCGGAGCAGGGAGGCTGGACTGGTGGAGAGAGCTCCTCTTCATCGATGAAGAGTGTCACGTCACAGATCTCATCCAGCTTGTGCTGCTCATCAGGCTGAGGGAGCTCATCTTCCTGGCGCAGACCAACTGCTTGTTCAGGCTGGATCTCCTCTTTGCGTAGACTACGGCAGTTCAGTGCATCGTCTATTGACTCCGCCAACGACTTTACTTGCCTTGAGAAAGTGTCCTCTAGCTCTGTGATTGTGTCTGTTAAATCGTTTTGAGGTTCTGGGGCCTCCAGGATAACAGGAACCATCTCTCCGGCTTGTGCCATGGCTCCTGCTTGGCTGGTCTCCTCCAGGAGAGACATTTGCTTCCCCTCAAAAACAGAGCCGTGGACTTTCTCGGCTCCTTCAAAGGAAAACTGCATCCTCATGTTGGACAAAAGAATCCTGCGGGACATGCGGTTCTCCGACATACAACTCCGGAGGCGTTCAAAGTTCTTGTTCATTTGGTGTCGGCGGAAAGCTGTCTGGATGGTGCGTGCAGCATGGCAGGTTATGAAACGGCCCCCGTATTTCCGCTCAAGCATTTCCACCTGGGAAAACCAGGAAATATACGTTTTAGATGCTATCACAACAAAGTGATTAGGGTTAATTAGGGTGTACAACACACATAAACAATAGTGTTTAGAGTTAAACAAGATGAGGCCAACACAACATTAGTGATACTCATGACTGGGGAAACTACAAAATGCAGTATATCCGGTCCAGAACTAATTAGCCATGACACTGTACCTTCTTGTCCTGCAGGTCTGTGGAGAGCTCATAGCTTTCAGAGAGGGAGCGTGAGCGTTTGATGGCCTCCTCCTCGGCCTGCTTGCGGAGGATGGACTGAGAGTGTTGTAGTTTGGGTCGCTGAGGGCGCTGTGGGCCCGGCTGGACGCTGTGGCTGGACACTGAGCCCTCGGACAGCTCAGGACTCAAGGAAGAACTGTGCGGGACAGGGCCACGGCCATATCCTATGCTGGAGTCCAAGGAAGGGCCAGGCTCACTGTTTTGAATATTCCCCTCCACACTAGACAAGACAGGAAAGCAAGACATGTAATACACATCGACATGGTACAATGGGTTTCACTTACTAACAAGGTTTGCAAGGTTCTCATGTTTGCAAACTTTCTGCTGGATTCAGAGCATGTGCTTATTTATGCAAAACATTTTTCTCTGGTAACACTTTATTTCGAAAGTCCACTTTAGAAATTCTACTTACTTTGCAACTACATGTCAATAGCAGTCATTAGAGTATTAGTAGACTGTCTGCTAACTCTTTATTTTGATGCTCCAACAGACATTCTACTGACTATGCAAGTACTTATTATACTGTCAACTCATTCTACTAACACCAACCCTAAAAACTAATCCTAACCTAACAGTCTACTAATACTCTAATGAGAGTTGGTTGACATGTAGTTGCAAAGCTACTTATAGTGAGTAGAATGTCTAAAGTGGACCATCAAAATAATGTGTACCCTTCTTTCTTACCCTTACAATGTTGACGAATCCATCCAAGTGTACAGTCATTCACAGATCTCCATGTCAGTGCTTCCCAAACCTGTTCCTAGAGGCACACCAACTGCACACATCTTCAAACTCTCACCTGACTGAACTCATCAGCTCATTAGAAGAGACTTCAAGACCTGAAACTGATGGGTCAAATAAGAGAGATATCCTAAATGTGTGCTATTGGTGTGTCTCCAGGAACAGGGTTGGCAAACACTGCTCTGTGCTCTCTAAAGATGCACTCATACCCAAGATCTTCAAGTTAAACCAAGTGTCCCATTCTGAGTACCAGCTGAGATATAAAAATATACTAAATATACTTAACTTCTGTGATTGCATTTTCATGCTGAACCTTTCCCCGAGGCCATTCACACTAAACCTGTTTCGTTTAAACCAGAAACATCCGTCTAGCGTTAACAATGTAAACGCAGTGCAGTGTAAAGCAAGAGCAGCTCCAGTGATGTCACACCTGTCAGATCAATCTGTGGCACCATGCAACGCTTCCATCAAAATTAGAAGATAGTTGGAGAAATCATGCTGTTTAATGTCTCACTGATCAGAAGAATTCTCCTCATTTGTAGAATAAGATGCAGTGTTTCTGATGGTTTGCATTCAACACTTGAGAGATTATTGCTGATTACTTATTAATAATAAGTCTTGATTTCCGCTCTGTTAATATTTGAACAGCACATATGGCCTGGTTTCCAGGACTAAGGAATGCATCAACATTATTATTGCTCACACTTGGTCCTGCACTGTTTGTCCCAGAGGCCTGGAGGACAACACAAATCATGCAGCTAGTGGAGGAGAGCTGTGTTACTTTTCCAAGCAATCAGACAAAACAATGGGCTTCAGTTGAGTAATGGACAAACCAAAATATCAGAGCGACAGTCTAGCTTGGGTCTATATGCATTTGATCCAGTAAGCAACTACTTAATAACCTCCCAGAATCCTCTAGCCACCAAAAGGAAACCTAGCAACAACTTAGCATTGTGTTGGCGAGTTTGCACAGGTACAAGTAGTTTTTCGGTGGAAATGTATAATAAATTCACATCAATATCCAACAACTGAGTAAAGTAAAAATATATAAATGGATCAACTAAAACATCCTTCTAATAGCAGACATGTTTGAAAATCTTCAAGAATCCCAGAGATGAAACTGAAACAAACATTATGGTAAAATTACATTTTGTTTAGAGGCCTAACCAGAACGGATTCGTTCAAATTCTATTAAATCTATTGAAGTGATCCAGTTTTCTGATGCTCTGCACATCTATCCAGCACAAGTAACAGCAGACCCATTTACACTGCAAGTCAGCCATGTGTCCTACAGTATATAACATGATTTTAGACCACAGTAAGAGCATATATCTTCCATATTTACATGAACATTACTCACTAACTCTTACTCTCTGCAGTTTTTCGATGTGAATGTCGTCCAAAGAAAGATCTCCTGCCAAAGAAGTCCAGTTTCTTCTGCTTATCTGCCATTATGAGCCACAAGTTCAAAGGTCAGCTCAGTTTCCCCAACATAGCCAAAGTCTGCTCAGATGAAACCAATCATTTACAAACCAGCACATCAGGCTTGACGTAGAGCCACAAACTCGCTTGCATGCAAATCGATTGTTCAAATCATGTAGAAAAGAAAGTTCCTTCAACAACTTCCTCCTTCAGGTCTGCAGTGCCGTCATGCCTGCAGTCACATGCAGCTCTGTACAAACAACAGTAAACAGACAGCAGAGGCGGGCCTAATGTAAACCAAGCACACCTTTTTATGCAATCAAGTGGAATACAGCGGACTGTATGCACAGCTATTGTGAGGTATACTGACTTTAGGCTGTTCTAACTAATCTAACTAGTTCAACCTTAAATATAGCCTTCAGTCTTCCTTAGCTTTAAGTTACAATCATCTTTGATTACAAGCCTTTTACACATCTTCAGTTTAATATTTTGTTGATCAGTTTAACAAAATGGTACCAAGCTAAATAAATGGCTTCCATAAACATACTGGCAGCCTAAGAATAGCATTAGTAAGTAGTGGTGGTGTTGAAATATCAATGCTGGCTATCAGACTCCACCTTTCAATACCTCATACAACCCATGTCAATACAAGTGCGGTACAGGATTGTTTATTCCTAATTATGTTGTATGTCAGCATATTATAAAAGGACAACAGTGACCAAGACAGCAGGACTAGTGCCACATCCACAAATACACACTTACATGTCCACACGTACAGTACATGCAGTCGTGGTGAAACTCACAGTTCTTGCATAATATCTCTAGAGAAGAATCTCACGCACCATCTGTCCTGCAAACACTGCCACGTTCCTCTCGCGCGGGCGGCGAGTCTAGCTAGCACAAATGCCAGCGCTCAGTGTGGAAAGCATGTCATATCATCAGTGAGGGTGAGATGAGGAACAACAGTGTGCATTTACTGATGATGATTTCTATCGTATGAGAGATGACTGGAACATGCAACATGTAAAGGATAACGATGCAGAATCCAAAGTATTATTAAGGGAAATTTAGTTGATAATTGCACAAATGACCACAGACCCTGTCATTCGTTGACCAACTTGTGTCGCTTCTGTCAGCAATTGCTGCGACAAAGCAACTGGATGCCATTCATTTTCAGCGAGAGCTGGTCCAGTGTTGATTCCCACAGCTTACACATCCTCTATCCTCATCTGAGCAATCTGTGTCGAGATTACGGGACAGCTCCCATTTTCTCAAAGTAGTTTCTTATCATCTGTATCAAAATTAGCTGGAGAAACTCTATGGCCATTATGTGTATCATATGTTAAAGGGTTAGTTCACCCAAAAATAAAAATTCTGTTATTAATTATTCACCCTCACGTCGTTCCAAACCCGTAAGACCTTCATTCATCTTCAGAACACAAATTAAGATATTTTTTATGAAATCGGACACTTTCTGATCCCTCCATAGACAGCAACGTCATTGACACTTTCAAGGCCCAGAAAGGTAGTAAAGACACAGTTAAAATAGTCCAAGTGACTACAGTTGTTCAACCTTAAAGGGATGGTTCAGAGTAAGATCAACCTAGGGTCGTTTGCACCATGACCTCGAGCCAAACACCCCCCAGAAGCCTTTTTCCCTTGGTTGAACATTATTAGAGTTAGAGCTTATTTAGAGATATCAGCCGGATGGTTTGGTGCAGGCGCTAACGGATCCAAGGCTGTATCTGGTAAATTACCCCACTAATAATGCCCAGAATGGTACCAATCTTCTACAGTAGTACAAATTGGTTCTGTACTCATAAAACGAGGCATTGGAAAGTTTGTAAGTACATCAGAAGTTTATTTAAATAACACTTGCCTGACGGCTAATGCTACCGCTAACCCGGACGTCGAGGTCACTTCAGTGGTGTGGGAAAAGCACGTAAAAGTCCTGGAAGAAAGCCAGTATATCCAACATTTTTTATAATTTTTTGACGTCAACGTCCAGGTTAGCGGTAGCATTAGCCGTCAGGCAAGTGTTATTTAAATAAACTTCTGATGTACTTACAAACTTTCCAATGCCTCGTTTTATGAGTACAGAAGCTATTTGTACTACTGTAGAAGTTTGGTACCATTCTGGGCATTATTAGTGGGGTAATTTACGAGATACATCATAGGATCCATTAGCACCTGCACTAAGCCATCCGGCTGATGTCTCTAAATAAGCTCTGACTCTAATAATGTTCAACCAAGGGAAAAAGGCTTCTGGGGGGTGTTTGGCTCGCGGTCATGGTGCAAAGGACCCTAGGTTGACTTTACTCCGAAACATCCTTTAATGTTATGAAGCGACGAGAATACTTTTTGTGCGCAATAGGGCTGCCCCCTAATAGTTGGCTAACCATTAGTCGACTAGAAGAGGCTTGGTGGACTAAGATTTTATTAGTCGGTTAGTCCTGGGAAAAAAACTCCACAGAAAGTGTTGAAATCACGCAGGCTGTGACTGACGGATCGTTAACAGCAGGAAATCCAAACATTCGCCTATCGTTCATCGACCTCAAAGATGGCTTATCACTTGAAACATGTAAGTATCAGCAACTGTACAAGTCCACTCGCTCTAATATTAACCTAAATGTGGCTATTATTAGGGGCATATCCAAGTGTTTGTGTGGAGAGCGCGCGTTCACATGACATACAGGCACCGGTGCATCACTTGCATTTAAAATACTCCCTCATTTTTGGTCATACAGGTAAGAGTAATGCAAACTGTAAATGTCTACTTTTATTTTTTTTAAACTCACAATAACAACAAAACGTTGTGCTTTTGTAAAATAATGGTGCTTTCTGCCGTCCCAGTCTTGAACTTGAGCGCGTCACACAAATGAACTGAAACTCAAAACAGAGAACAAAGAAGCCGAACAGGTGTAGCACTACAACAGGCCGAGAGTCAACAGTTTATGTGGACTTACTGCACTGGAAATGTTCAGCTGGCTTAATCAAAGTTTATGAACTGAATGTTTTTTTTTACATTTGCGCTTTAGTTGTTGAACCAACTGAAAATGTTCAATGCAACAATCAACACATCATTTTTAATTCTGACCTCCACATAGAAGGCCTTTAAATGCATTAGTGTCTAGTTATAAGGGGAACAACAGTGAACTTCAAAGTGCAAGACAAATGACATGTGTTGCTGCTTAAACTGCTCGTTCAGCATGTAGAGTCACTCAGTGTGGAAATGGGCATGGAATAGTGAATAAACTAAGTGACTTTGGTCCTCTGATAGATGGTAAAGTGTGACACCTGTGCGGTTGCTTTGCCATTTCTTACCATCACAACATTCTTTTTTATGGCAAGAACTGGTGTTTTAGTGATATTATGAACATTACATTCAGAGATATTCAGAATGTGAAATATTGCTAAATGTAAAGGCCACCAAACACGTGTCGCACCATGTACCAGGGGACAGGTGTCCTCTAGTGTGGTGAGATCAGTATAACACACGCTGCTGCTGCTTGAGTTAGCATGTACACTTTAACCTGTGTGGAAATGGGTATGGAATGGTGAAAAAAGGTCACATCTAAATGAACTGATCTTGTTCAAGTCAAAAATATTATTTAACATCACTGACCCAACCAACATACATCACTTTATACCAACAACACTTTTTTGGTGTTACAGTTTTATGGGTTAAATCAAGCAGAAATAGCTCTTTAAGGAAACTGTCATCTGTGTGTGTGTGTGTGTGTGTGTGTGTGTGTGTGTGTGTGTGTGAGAGTGTATGTGAGCGTGCGTGCGAGTGTGTGTGAGTGTGCGTGCGTGCGTGCGTGTGTGTGAGTGTATGTGAGCGTGCGTGCGAGTGTGTGTGAGTGAGTGTGTGTGTGTGTGTGTGTGTGTGTGTGTGTGTGTGTGCTAAAGAGTGGATGACTCTTCAGTAAAGTCATTCCCCATCACAGGCCACAGTAAGAAGGAACAGCTGTTGTATGATTGAGGGGAAAATGAAGAACAGTGTGAGATGACATCATTTCCTCTTCAGGTTTTCATTACGGTACACAGACAAAAGCCCTACAGTCTGAGTCGAGTTTCTGACAGTAAATCAAGAGTGGCCACCATAAACACTAGATGCTTTCCACCAGAACACAGTTCCATGGTCTTGAATATTATTAAAATGAACTTCCAAATACCAACAAAGTAATGTTTTAGAATTTGCCATTTTTTGTTTTGTTTTTGTCAATAGTCCATTCAAGGAAATGTTCTTTTTGAGTCTCACATGAGCATCCAGACTGAATGTAATAAACTGTGATAAATGTGTGTGTGTGTACCTGGTAAACCCTTCTTTATTGGGACCAAATGTCCTCACAAGGACAGTAATACCAGTCACTTTTGTCCTTGTGGAGACAGTTTTGGTCCCCATGAGGAAAACAGCTTATAAATCATATGATGTTTTTTTAAAGTGTAAAAATGCAGAAAGTTATGTGTGATGGGTATCTGTGTATATGTGTGAGTGTGTGTGAATCTGTGTGTGAGTGTGTGCGCACGCATGTATGTGTGTGTGTGTGTGTGTGTGTGTGTGTGTGTGTGTGTGTGTGTGTGTGTGTGTGTGTGTGTGTGTGTGTGTGTGAAACATCCCCGCTGGGAGTCTGACAAATAGCAGGAGGATTCCTGCATTCCAAGTGAATAAAGGTGGATGAGAAAAGGGGCAGGAAAAATCTTTGGGAGTTTTGGTAATGAAGAGCAGATTTCAGCCGTGTGTGTGTGTGTGTGTGTGTGTGTGTGTGTGTGTGTGTGTGTGTGTGTGTGTGTATGCCGGTTGTCTCAAGTGGATTTCCATATGTGCCTAAACACGCCACAGACCACATGACCCATTTGCAGTTTTACTGTAGACGACATAAGAATGACCCAGAGTCAAACACAACATCACATATAATACATACAAAGGCCCCAAAAACTAGAATGTGGCCACAAAGCCACATTTAAAAGTCAAGTGAATTAGATAACTAGAATAAATGCAAATTGGTTTGTTATTTAAAGAAAAAACAAAATAATAATAATTGTGACCAGTGTTGGGGAAAGTTACTTTTAAAAGTAATACATTACAATATTGCATTACTCCCTAAAAAAAGTAACTAACTGCGTTACTTAGTTACTTTTTATGGAAAGGAATGTAATATGTTACTTTTGCGTTACTTTTCCTCACCTGGGATGGGTTTCCTGGTTGGTTTGTTTAAAAAAAGTTGTATTTTGTCCAATGTAAAAACCCTTTGATACCAGAAGTGAAGTGAAGTGAATCATCCTCCGGCTGAAGGATGCAGATTCACTCCAGTCCAGCAGAGGGCACTGTTAAACAAACCCTTCAGCCGCTGCCATGCTGGACCACAGAAGAACAGGACCAGGAGAAGACAGTTCAACACTCTTCAGCAATAAAACAAAAAAAGACACAAATGTGATGTTTTTCTGATTCATATGGTGGAATTGGATTATCGAAGGTCAGCAGCAAAGACATTGGTTAATAAAGTGAGATTAAATACATAAAGTATATTTGTGTTATTTAACATATCTAACTACTGGAGGTTTGAATACTGAATATTCTGAGTTTGCCTTTGACAGTTTTTATTCATTTTGAGAAGCACTGAATCTGTTTTTGTGTGTATGATTATGTACCATAGTGTTGTAAGCCAACTATAGCTACGCTTCAGTCAGACTGAATTCATGAATTCATTGAATCTGAACGTAGTGTGACATGAACGCTGATAAATGATCAGGTTGATGTGCGCGTTTCGTAAGCTTCAAATCAGACTTGATGTTTTTGACATGCGCACACTGCACTAATACTCAGAGTCTCCCACTGTCTGCGCATGATAACCACTCTTCTATACAGCTTCTGTTCTGTGTTTCAGAGAGCAGATTTATCATCTAATTAGAGACGAAGAGCACATGAACAGTTGTGCTGAGCTGCTTATATTGATCAAGTAGTAAAAAAAGGCCCTTCCCGGACCCAAAACAAGTGTGTGTGGATGAGAGTCTGAAACGAGGACTCAAGGGATGTTGTCCTGCTCCTCTTCACACACTTGATGACACGACAGTCACATCATACATCATCACCTCATCTCTTCTTCACTGCACATGCGCAATACTTTCCAGTTCCAGTTTCCAATGCGCTCGAGTGTTTACACTTGCTTTCGATCGGATTAGAAAAGGTTTAAACCACCCCTTACAATCAGATTTGGCCAATTAATTCTGATTACATGTGAGTCTTTTATTCCGACTGAGCTACTAGTCTGATTTCCATCGGATTATTAAAGGAACACGCCAACTTTTTGGGACTTTAGCTTATTCACCGTATCCCCCAGAGTTAGATAAGTCAATACACACCCTTCTCATCTCCGTGCGTGCCGTAACTCTGTCTGACACACCCACCGCTAGCCTAGCTTAGCACAAAGACTGGAGGTAAATGACTCCAGCTAGCATACGGCTCCCAATAAGTGACAAAATAACGCCAACATTTTCCTATTTACATGTTGTGATTTGTATAGTCACAGCGTGTACGAATAACAAGGTCACATGAGACACAACCATCTTCTAACCGTATACATACTGGGAACTATATTCTCAGAAGGCGAAGCACTGCTACTTTACCTCCAGTCTTTGTGCTAAGCTAGGCAAGCGGTGGGTGCGTCAGACAGAGTTACGACACGCACGCAGATGAGAAGGGTGTGTATGGACTTATCTAACTCTGGAGGATATGGTGAATAAGCTAAAGTCACAAAAGTCGGCGTGTTCCTTTAAGGTCCATGTAAACGCAGATGCTGACTGTGACACTGTTTGTTTTGTCAGACATTAGTCAGAACTGCAGCTGTGTGCTGGTGAACTCTGTTGTGTGTGAACGGACTGATCTGCTAGACACCGGTTGCTTAAAGTCAGTGCAAGAGTGATTTTGAAAAGTGAAGTCTGTTCTGAGAAAATCTCTAGCAGAATTCGCTTACGGATGCCACTTGCTTTGGTATTTTGTTTTCTAATGCAATAATATTTGGGCATTTAAAGTGCAACTTAAATGTTGTAATACTCTGAAGCCTCTACTGTGTATAAGACCTCTTGCAGTTGATCACTGAATTACTGGAAGAAACAATCTCTGGCAATCAGAAGAACCACACAGACATCAACACACCAGCAGTGTTGGAGAGACTGTCCCGAGTTAAAGGGTTTGCTGACCGTTGGCAGAGGAAATGAGGCGTGTGTGTGTGTGTGTGTGTGTGTGTGTGTGTCCTCCAGCAGAGGAAGCAGCCGGTCCCTGCTGATCTCTCTGTTATCTGGCTCAGCACATGTGACATGTACTACACAACACTACACAACAGCTCAAAGCTCAGGCCCGACGTCCATCACTACAGGACAAAAACAGTCAAACTCCACTAAAGTTACAAAACAAACAGCAACTTTCATTTGAAAACCCTTACGCAATGAAGCTTCCAATATTTAACAGAGAAGCACAGACCTTCCACAACAACAGTGGACATTATGAATAAACCATAACATGAGCTTTTAAAGTGCTCCTCTGCACGAAAACCTCCAATAAGACGTCTAACCTCAGCTGAGGACATCTCTGGCTAATAAATAACCCATATATATTCAGTTTCACACTGTCTCTTCTCTTGTGTTAGAGAGGGACTGTCATGTAACAGTGGATCTCTCAGCTGGATGGGCTAAAAACACACCTCCATTACTGTGATCATCTCATAAATATAGAGCAAGTGGACCAGTGCTACAGAGACCCGAGAATGAATGGACCCAGTGAAACCAGGTCAACATCGTGTGTGTGCTTCTGTAGGTACAGGGCTTTCAAAACACACATTACTGCATATTACACCGCTTTTCTGAACCCATTAGAGACTTGAGAATGGCCACTTTCTCCAGCATATACTCCAGCATAAACAAATGATCTAAGTAACTAATAATCTAACAAATAATGGATTTTAGTGCCATACAGTTTTAATAAATGCATACTTATTGTCAAACTGCATTGCTTAAATACTAGTTCAGACCTCGACTTCCCCACACACACTCTTATAGTCCAGTCTTACCAGCTGTCCAGCTCCAGTTCAAGCAGAGACTGTGTTTTCTCTGAGTTGCACTGCAAACACCACATGTCTGCGGAAGAATGCGTGTCCACAAAGAGCCGAACTCAACCATCACTGGATCCGAAAGCACAACAGCAGCTCAGAGACTGAACCACCACTGCTGTCTGTCTCTCTCTCTCTCTCTCTCTCTCTCAGAGACCCCGAGGAACTCCACCAGCAGATCTCAGGCCAAGAGCTGTCCCAAACACACACCCTGCTTCAGATGTAAGAGCTTGTACTCCTGAAACAAGCAGAGAGAAGGCGGGAAGGAACGAACACTGACTTCTGCACGGGCGGCAGAGGAATGCCAGTGGGAAAATGTGGAAGCACCTCTATTAATAGAGCCTTTCAGAGAGAGAGAGAGAGAGAGAGAGAGAGACAGAGAGAGACAGAGAGAGACAGAGAGAGAGAGAGAGAGAGAGACAGAGAGAGAGAGAGAGGAGAGAGAGAGAGAGAGAGACAGAGAGAGAGAGAGAGAGAGAGCAGAGAGAGAGAGAGACAGAGAGAGAGAGAGGGGAGAGAGAGAGAGAGAGAGAGACAGAGAGAGAGAGAGAGAGAGAGAGACAGAGAGAGAGAGCGAGAGAGAGAGGGGAGGAGGAGAGAGAGAGAGAGAGAGAGAGAGAGGGAGAGAGAGAGACAGAGAGAGAGAGAGACACAGAGAGAGAGAGAGACAGAGAGACGAGAGAGGGAGAGAGAGAGAGTAGCGAGAGAGAGAGAGGGAGGAGAGAGAGAGAGAGAGAGAGACAGAGAGAGAGAGAGACACAGAGAGACAGAGAGAGAGAGAGAGAGAGAGAGAGAGACACACAGAGAGAGAGAGAGAGAGAGATTGTCCTGTTCAAACTCTCCAGCGTTTGCTGCTCTTCTCTGACGATCAAGTGTTTATGATTCATGTGAGACACATATGCACACTCTCAGTATTATAAAACATGCGCATGTTTTTTTGGAGAAAAAGAGGTTGAGTATTCTTTGACCTTGCTTGAGTGACCTCTCTTTGAATCTATATGGGAATTTATAAAACTTAACAGTCCTTGATGCTGATTGGTCAATAGCCATGTTTTATTTACGACAAAGCACGTCTATGACCGCTTCACCGAACAGATCAGTGCATCACCAAAGACTTTAGATATAGAAACACAGTTCACTCGTATTACTATGAAAGGGAGAAAGTGCAACACACAACATGGCGGAATAAGCCCCGCCTTCTAAATAAAACAGCCATTCGCTGATTGGTAAAGTCATTGTGTCACTGCGGCTGCATTGGTGGATCTAGAGTGAAAAATTATCTTTTTTTGAGCATAAGAAACAACATTAACGAGGCAGTTGTCAGATTTCATTGGTGATTTCAAATATGATATGTATCTGAAACTGCAGAAGAGGACGGCGTGAGCTGCAGGACTGACACTGGCCCACTCTGAATAATGCTGAGGTGACAGGACAAAGAGAAAATAACTTCCAGATGGCCAACTGTTTCCTGTACAAGGACAGCAATCCCTGCGCCTGCACTGCTGGATGAAGGTGACCGCGTCCTCTCGTTTCCCTCCCTGTGGAGAACATGACTGCTTCCTTTGGGTTTGCTGCATCTTAAACTTCAAACCTCGCATTGCACAAGAAGGAAACACGTGACAAGTTCAGAGAAGACATGTGAAGCATTACAAACATCCATTAGTCAACAGCTACAATGAAGGAATGACACTGACAGCTGATGTGTGTTTCACTGTCCCTCCTCCAGACGTCACAGCGTCGTCTCTCACAGTAAACTTCCCAATCCCAGCCATGCGTACAGCAAGCTTCAAACAGACACTGTGTGCTTCAACAGCAGATCTAAGATCACTAAGATGAGTTGCACACTGGTTTGTGGGAGTTTTGACTGGCTGTTATTCACAGAAGGAGTCTGTCCGACAGGTTGATGTCAGATCCGGGAACTCCAACTGGCCCTCCATAAAACATCTGCTTCAACTCAAAGCACAAGCCTTCAGTGCCTAACTCCCACCAGGCCCTCCACGACCGCTTCTCATTATCCAGCCTGAAGTCATCTCAGAGAGTTATGCTTTAACAAGAACTGACCAGAAAATGTGAAAGAGAAAAAGGGTGTTGAAAAGCAACAGCACACCTGAAAAAGCGGAATGTCATTCCATTATTCTGATTCTAATGGGCTTTTCCCGAAAGCAGACCTGTTCTTGTGTGGTCAGAGCTGCTGTTGGACAAGCTGAGTCCGCTGTATCTGTGGGATCTGAAGGACTCCAGGAAGAAGATCTGGGGATAGGGAAGCCGTTTGTAGAGACATTACCAACAAAAAAGAAAATCTGAATGCCTTCGCGAAGGGCCCGTTAGCAAAGCACACATTCCAAGGCACTCCCTGCAGGGTCCGGAGAAGAGACCGCACGTTTGATAGAGTTAAGAAAATGTAGACTATATTTATTTGCAACAACTATGTTAAAGGGTTAGTTCACCCAAAAATGAAAATTCTGTTATTAATTATTCACCCTCATGTCGTTCCAAACCCGTAAGACCTTCGTTCATCTTCAGAACACAAATTAAGATATTTTGAATGAAATCTGAGAGCTTTCTGATCCCTCCATAGACAATGAAGCTATTGCAACTTTCAAGGCCCCCGAAAGGTAGTAAATCATAGTTAAAATGGTCCATGTGAATACAGTGGTTCAACCTTAATGTTATGAAGCAACGAGAAAACCTTTTGTGCTCATTAGAGTCACAAATGATTTGCTCTTATCATCCGATCGTGGTTGTATCTCTTTATTAGTGTTACTCGATCTTAGTGCTGCATTTTACACTATTGACCACAACATTCTTTTGAATACTCGAAAATTATGTTGCCATTAGTGGATACTGTCATACTTATCTGACCGTTATCAGTTTGTAGCAGTAAATGAAGAGATGTCTTATCGATCACAAGTTCAGTATGGCGTACCACAAGGCTCAGTACTAGGACCGCTGCTGTTCACTCTGTACATGCTACCCTTGGGAGATATCATTAGGAAGCATGGCATTAGTTTTCACTGTTATGCTGATGATACTCAGCTCTATATCTCTTAAGCGCTCTGAAACAACTTACAAATTCACAAAATTAACGGAATGCATAGCTGATATAAAAAACTGGATGACTAATAATTTCCTACTACTAAATTGTGAAAAAAATTAGTTTCTAATGATTTGACCAAAAACTTCGGCACGTACTAACCTAGAATACTGTCTAACACTTGATGGCTGCTCTGTCAAGTCTTCGTCGTCGGTTAGGAACCTGTTGTGCAAATGAACGGCCAGAACACATTAAAAGTTTTCTGTTTCCAGTTAAAACGGTGTTGGTGTCCCCTAAGTTAATATCTAATGATCTTTGCAACGGAAGTTAATCTATCAAAACTAACTTTAGCTGGACAATAACTTTATTCTAGAGCTGTTGTAAAGCCAAAACAATCTCTGTTACTGTAATTTCCTATTATCACTGTTAAACTGCTTTGAAACAATTCATATTGTTAAAAGCGCTATATAAATGAAGGTGACTGACTTTAGGAGCCGGCCAATAATGGGAAATGCAGGAAAAGACAAAAACAAACCAAAAGTCCTTGAAAACGAAACAGAAACCCGACAGAATGTGTTACTATGTTCATGTGCATCCCTGCAGAACATTTGACCTCAACCCTTTTTCACTAACAGTTAACTAAAAACAACAGCAGAGTTTTGACAGCGTTGTATTGTAGTAATCAGCTGGAATAGCAAGACTCATGGATTCAGGAGAAACACAGTCAATGCCAACCCAAGAGAGGGAACTTCAGGGAAGTGGATCAGTTATTGGACGTGGAATAATTTCAGCCTAACAGCTCCAATTCACTTTCATTCTACGGAAAATATATAGATATTCCGCTATATCACTTATCTGGCATGAAAAAGGAAAAATCATGTATAGGTTTAAAGGTATGAGGGTGACTAAATAGGGACCCTTCCTGCAAGGGCAACAAGCCAAATCCATTCGCTAGGCCTGGATGGGCAGGTGAACCCTAGTGGAAAAAAAGGTATACTTTATTGTATTTGAAATATATTCCCCTTTTCAATAGTATATAGCAAATATACTAACAAAAATGTTACTATCTTTAAATATATTAAAAGTATATTAGCATCAAGCTTTTAACACACTTTAAAATAATTTTACTTTAGTATATTTTAGAAAAATATACTTGAAGTGAAAATTCAGCTTATTTTTTAAAAGTGTATTTATTTGCACTTTATTAAAAATATATTTTAGGTATATTTGAACTGTGTGCTGGAAATGGTCATTGTAACAATGCATAAAAGTATACTTTCAAAATACATTATAGTATACAATAGTATTTTGTACAAAGTATAACTAAGTATTATTTGTCTATTAATGTACATTTGTTATTGAAGACAAAGTGTGCAATTTGTTTTACACTACAATTTAATTACAACTAAAATATACTTAGTACAAAATTAGTTGTTTCAAAATAGTTCTAGTTAACAAGTTCAAGTTAACTAATCATTAACACACTTTAACATTAACACACATTAATGCACACCCGCATTTTTTTTTTTCACCAGGGAACTTAAGTGAAATAAAGAAAAAAGTTATGATAATGAAAACAGGTCCACAGTATGACGCTATAACAAACTTTGTTGCATTATTTTCCTGTGATCTCTGTGAAGCTGCTTTGAAACAATCTGTGTTGGAAAAAGCACTATAGAAATAAAGGTGACTTGACTTGACAGTCAGATGTCACAAACTCCATTTAATGCTGCAGTTTTATCTGATGTAGCAATAGCCAATCCAATCAATCCAATCCAAGCTGGGATTGATGCAAATCCTCTGTAAATATGAAAGCACTGGTTTCACAAATGTCAGCCAGTAAAGCAGATATTCCTCTGCCGTCAGCTCTGAACAAACGATCTCCTCCTGTCTGAGTCTGTGCTGTTTGAGTCAGATCAACATCTTCTCTGTTTGATATTCGATATCTAATGTGGCCTAAGTTTACAAATACTTTTTTGGAAGCCACAGTATAAATTTAGCATATATATTTAAGTCTCTCTCTCACACACACACACACACACACACACACACACACACACACACACACACACTGACGGAAGAGATCACAAGTGCCTCGCTCAAAACACGTGCTGTCTGAGATCAGCTAGACCCAACAGCACCAGTCCACTTCAACACAAACACAATGCCACGGGTTTCAGTGCTGCTTGATAGTCAACATCGGAGTTAAAAATAAACAGTCTTTGTTATTAAACCAAAACACTCAAACACACAGGAAAAAAGGAAAAGCACTATATGCAGATGTAAGAGAACTGACCACGAACAACTGAAACACAGGGCTGTAAATACAGGGGTAGAACAAGGGAATCTCAACCAGACACAGGTGAAACTAATAGAAACAAATGAGAACATAATCAGTAACCAAGGAAACCAAAACTACACAGAACAGGAAAAAAGAACTAAAGGAAACAGAACAGAATGTCAAAATAAGAGTCCATATAATACAATAAACCTGACAGGTGTAACAAGCGGAGTTCAAATATAAACACGAGTATTCACATGTTTGGGTCGGTGAGATTTTACTGTTTTTGAAAGAAGTATATTCTGCCCACCAAGGCTGCAAAAATACAGTAAAAACAGTAATATTGTGAAATATTACAATGTAAAACAGCAGTTTTCTATGTGAATATACAGTAAAGTGTAATTTATTCCTGTGATTAAAGCTGAATTTTCAGCATCATTACTCCAGTCTTCAGTGTCACATGATCCTTCACAAATCATTCTAATATGATGATTTGATGCTCAAAAAACTTTCATTATTATTATTATCAGTGTTGAAAACAGTTGTGCTGCTTCATATTTTTGTGGAAATTGAGATAGATTGTATTTTTTAGGGTACTTTAATTAATAGAAAGTTCAAAAGAACAGCATTCATTTAAAACAGAAATCTTTTGTAACATTCCTTCTGAATAAAAGTATTAATTTCTTTCCACAAAAATAAATAAATAAATACATTTGGTAACACTTTACAATAAGGTTCATTATCTGTTCATTGTTTGTTCATGTTAGTTCACTGTGCATGAACTCATTTTAACAAATACAACATTTGATTTTAATAATGTATTAGTAAATGTTGAAATTAACAAACTAAGATTAATAAATGCTGCAGAAGTATTTATCATTCTTAGTTTGTTAACTAAAGTAGTTAACTAATGTTAACTGATGAACCTTATTGTAAAGTGTTACCAAAAAATCAAATACATAAATAAAAATCTTAATGACCCCAAACGTTTGAACTTTTACCACTCGACATGAACGCAGGAGTCACTGTCTGCAGGGTTTAGTCCCAATCCTGCACAAATGCCTGTCGTTTTCCAGTCATCTTGAAGAAGTTACCCAAACCCCTTATATACTGCACCGCTCATCTATTCTTATACTTATAGTAGTTGTAGGTTACAGTTATTAATTCCTTTATGTGGTGAGGTTGAGGGTTATGAAACCTGAATGAATAGAATCATGATTATGAAAACAAATATTATGATCATTGAATTAATGTGAATTATTATGATCAAAACATGTATTACAAAGTTTTTCCCGCCACTTTTAATCAGGTCTATAAGAACTGACAGACACAAGCTTATCTCAGAGATCTCTTCTGCTGTCACACTGGACTTGATGCCAATGTTTTGAGCCTTTGGGCTTTTTCTCAGGATTTACATTTCTTTACAAGGAAAACTGGTTTTGATTCGGTTCATCCTGTAGGAGAGATGACACTGAATAATTCATGAGAATATCACATTTCCCCTCTGACTGAACACCCAACACTTCCACTGGTCATCAGCAGCTTATGTAAGAGTTTTGTACCAGTAGATGGGGTAGATGGGGCAACAATATCACATTTGAGCTCAGGTTTCCAGCACTGAACAACAGTGGTGCAGTGTAATAAAGTTGCTGGTTCAATCCCAGAGAAACTTTCATCCAAGACACTTAACCCTGTAAACTTGACATATGAAAAAGTACTCAGAAAAAAACCTTTTAAAAATTTTTATATTTTTAAAAGGAACAGTTTATTAAACCTTTAGACAAATTATATAAAACAAATCTAATAATCATATTTAATACATCAGGCTTTTATGGCTCATATAGTATGAAATACAGAAGGAAGATATGAAGCTCACACTCGGCAGTGGCGGGTCTAGACCACGGCAGAGCCACATTTATCTTAAAGCTAAAAAAAAATATTCTTACATCATGTCGTTCCAAAATATGACTTTCTTCTGTTAAACTTAAAAATATATTTTGAGAAATGTCTCATTGTTTTGTGTGTGTGTGTGTGTGTGTGTGTGTGTGTGTGTGTGTGTGTGTGTGTGTGTGTGTGTGTGAGCTTGTTGAGCACACATCCTTTTTTCACAGACATCAGTGGAAAGTTTGTAGTTGGGTCAGATATTTCAATAGCAAAGAGAGTAAAATGAGGAGCATATATTACTACCCTGCTGGAGCAGCTCTAAATATTCACTATGTAATTTTAGGGGTCCTATTATGCCCTTTTATGAAGTCTTGATTTAGTTTTTGGGGTGTACTAGAATATACTTTCATGCATGATTTTACATTATCACGGCACCTCTCTCCACAGTCTGTCTCGAATGCGCCGTTTAGTTCCTGTTTCGAAGAAGCCCCTCCTTCCGAAATACAAAATGTGCTGTGATTGGTTGGCTGGCCCAGTGTGTTGTGATTGGCACCGGTTAGCGTGTGTTCGGGAAATGACACGCCCCTTACCATAACAACGAGTTTCATCTGCTCAGGTGTAAATATTAAGGATCGCGCAGAACGGATTTCAAGCCGGGACTTTGCAACCATGGATTTCACAGGACGTTTCAGAGTGGTGTGGTTTTGATAATTTTCTTATATGTTTAGAAACGAAGTTATACACCATGTCCATGATCATGATACTTGTCGGAAAACTAAAGTAATACAAACAGTAATCGATCACAAAATCATGGATCATTTTCCTAAGGGGCGGTGAACCGTCTTACAAAAGCAAGAGCTTACAAAAGCTCCAGTAAGCAGTAGTTAGCAGGCTAGCGGAGGCAAAGCTTTCCCTTCTTTTACATCATAGCAACTACATAAAACGTATAGTTGGAACTGTTAATAGAAAACACAACTAGAAATAATAAGACATACTTTAAAGCTGTGATTCACAAACATCAGATTGTCTCACAAAATGGAAAATTATCCATTTCAGGAGAAACTTTTGTGCGTAGCTGCATTGTACTCTCTTAGTTTCTGGAAGCTGTTCTCCCTAAAATGTGCAGCGCACAGACAAACGTTGGAGTTATAATGTTCAGGAACAGTGTTTAAAATACATTTGAACCACTCTTAGTTTGTCAGCCTTAGAAAAGTAAAAAAAAAATTGTTTTGGAAATGTTGTGGAAAAACAGTGTTTCTTTGACATAGCAACAGCACTGTCTTCTCTAATGCAGCTCAACCAGGCCTCGCACCTTTTCTTGCGTTTTCCGTGGGCAGGATTATTTTAATGAGAATTATTTTAAATGCGGAAAAAAAAAACGCGCTGTAGTCCAAACGAGCCCATTCGTTGTAGTTCTTAGAAAGTGTGCTCTTTGATACCAATCTTTCATTTGAAAGTCACGTGTCTAGTATCTGTAAAACTGCATTATTCCATCTTAAAAATATATCTAAATTACGTCATATGCTCTCATTGACAAATGCGGAACAATTAGTTCATGCGTTCATGACCTCAAGGCTAGATTATTGTAATGCTCTACTGGGTGGTTGCCCTGCACGCTTAATAAATAAACTACAGCTGGTCCAAAACGCAGCAGCTCGAGTTCTTACCAGAACCAGGAAGTATGACCATATTAGCCTGGTTCTGTCAACACTGCACTGGCTCCCTATTAAACATCGTATACATTTTAAAATATTGCTGATTACTTACAAAGCACTAAATGGTTTAGCTCTGCAGTACTTGAGCGAGCTCTTAACGCATTATAGTCCTTCACGTCTATTGCGATCTCAAAATTCCGGCCAGTTGATAATACCTAGAATATCAAAATCGACAGCTGGCGGTAGATCCTTCTCCTATTTAGCACCTAAACTTTGGAACAGTCTTCCTAACATTGTCCGGGAAGCAGACACACTCTGTCAGTTCAAATCTAGATTAAAAACACATCTCTTTGACCTAGCATTCACATAACACATTACAGACTTCTATAATTCAATGTTAGGCTGCATAGATTAGGTCAGCCGGAACCGGGAACACTTCCCATAAATCCTGATGTACTCGTTACATCATAAGAAGGATTAGCTATGCTAATATTAGTCTCTCTGTTTATACCGAGGTTTACCGCAGTCCGCCGGATCCAGATCTGATGAAGGACCTGCGCCTGGACACACACTCACACACACACACACACACACACACACACACCAGATCTGATGAAGGACCTGCGCCTGGACACACACTCACACACACACTCCAGATCTGATGAAGGACCTGCGCCTGGACACACACTCACACACACACTCCAGATCTGATGAAGGACATGCGCCTGGACACACACTCACACACACACACTCCAGATCTGATGAAGGACCTGCGCCTGGACACACACTCACACACACACTCCAGATCTGATGAAGGACCTGCGCCTGGACACACACTCACACACACACTCCAGATCTGATGAAGGACATGCGCCTGGACACACACTCACACACACACACTCCAGATCTGATGAAGGACCTGCGCCTGGACACGACTACAATGCAGTCCTGAGGTGTCAACTAGTCTCTCCCCTGTGAAGGCCTCCCTCCCCTCTGTAGTCTGTACAGATAAAATATTGTCGGGATAATTCCGGTTCACGTGGCTATGCAGACGCGACAATTTTTTTTTCCGTATTATTTTAAGGCCAGACAAGTAGTTTATTGAGGGTTGATTTGTAAAGAAGGACTACACGCCTGCACACTTATTCAAACGCACATACCTTTGGACTGAACACGTAATGCGCATGTGCGCAACGTCTGCGTTTTCGCGGGTTTGCGTTTTTGAGGTTTGCGCAGAGATAACGGATAATCGTTTGCACCTTTGAACCTATTTCAGGGAGTGCGTTCTCGAGACACCTGCCACTGTTTTGTGCGGATGAGCGGCTGGAGTGGAAGTCTCAACGGAAGTGAATCAATCAATCAAAACTAACTTTAGCTGGACAATAACTTTATTCTAGAGCTGCTGTAAAGCCTAAACAATCTCTGTTACTGTAATCTCCTATTATCTCTGTAAAGCTGCTTTGAAACAATTCATATTGTTAAAAGCGCTATATAAATGAAGGTGACTTGACTTTAGACACAGTTGCTCCTTTGCGTTTAAAGAAAATTAAAGAAAATAGTCCAACGGCGTGGTACAATGAGCACACTCGGGCCCTTAAGAGAGCAGCCAGAAAAATGGAGCGCAACTGGAAGAAAACAAATCTAGAGGTATTTCGCATTTCGTGGAGTGAGTACGTTTGCGTACAGAAAAGCCTTAAAACTGATAGATCTGCTTATTTTTCGACTCTCTTAGAAGAAAACAAACACCACCCTAGGTATTTATTTGATACAGTGGCTAAATTAACAAGAACTAAACTTTCAACTTCTGACATTTCCAAGCAGCACAGCAGTAATGACTTTATGAACTTCTTTACTAATTTAAAAGAAAATTATAACTATGCAACCGTCTACTACAGTATCGCATCCGGCAGTGCATTGTAGTCTCCCTGAGGAAAAATTCGATTCATTTATTGCTATAGGAGAGGAAGAATTTTCTAAACTCGTTAAATCATCTAAATCGACAACATGTATGTTAGACCCTATATACCAACTAAGCTACTGAAAGAGATGCTTCCAGAGGTCACAGATCCTCTTCTTGATTCTAGAGAATTTGTCAATTAATTACAGGCCGATCTCGAATCTACCTTTTCTGTCAAAGATACTAGAAAAGGCAGTATCTTCACAACTATGTTCCTTTTTAGAAAGAAATTATATCTGTGAGGATTTCCAGACAGGATTTAGACCGTACCATAGTACTGAGACAGCTCTCATTAGAGTCACAAATGATTTGCTCTTATCATCCGATCGTGGTTGTATCTCTCTATTAGTGTTACTCTATCTTAGTGCTGCATTTGACACTATCGACCACAACATTCTTTTGAATAGACTCGAAAATTATGGAATTGCATTAGCATGGTTTAAATCATACTTATCTGACCGTTATCAGTTTGTAGCAGTAAATGAAGAGATGTCTTATCGATCACAAGTTCAGTATGGCGTACCACAAGGCTATCTAAAAAACCATCATTAGGAAGCATGGCATTAGTTTTCACTGTTATGCTGATTATATTCAGCTCTACACTTCGCTCACCGACGAAACTTACCAATTAGCTGATATAAAAAAATTGGATGACTAGTAATTTCCTACTACTAAATTCTGAAAAAACAGAGATTCTAATTATTGGACAAAAAACGTCCTCACGTAATAACCTAGAATACTGTCTAACACTTGATGGCTGCTCTGTCAAGTCTTCGTCGTCGGGTAGGAACCTGGGTGTGCTCTTTGATATTAATCTTTCATTTGAAAAGCCACGTGTCTAGTATCTGTAAAACCGCATTCTTCCATCTTAAAAATATATGTAAATTACGCCATATGCTTTCAATGAAAAATGCGGAACAGTTAGTCCATGCGTTCATGACATCAAGACTAGATTATTGTAATGCTCTACTGGGTGGTTGCCCTGCACGCTTAATAAACAAACTACAGCTGGTCCAAAACGCAGCGGCTCGAGTTCTTACCAGAACCAGGAAGTATGACCATATTAGCCTGGTTCTGTCAACACTGCACTGGCTCCCTATTAAACATCGTATAAATTTTTAAATATTGCTAATTACTTACAAAGCACTAAATTGTTTAGTTTCCCAGTACTTGAGCGAGCTCTTAACAAATTATAGTCCTTCTGGCCAGTTGATAATACCTAGAATATAAAAAATCGACTGCTGGCGGTAGATCCTTTTCCTATTTAGCACCTAAACTCTGGAACAGTCTTCCTAAGATTGTTCGAGAAGCAGACACACTCTGTCTAAAAATGCATCTCTTTGACCTAGCATACACATAACACATTATCAATTTCTATTATTCAAATCATCTAAAATGATTGTAAGGCTTCATAAACTAGGTCAGTCGGAACCAGGAACACTTCCTATAACACCTGATGTACTCGTTACATCATAAGAAGAATGGCATCTATGCTAATATCTCTTTGTTTATTCTGAGGTTGACTGTAGTCATACGGGCCGTATCCAGATCAGATGGTGGACCTGCGCCTGAACACATTGACAACGCAGAGACCGTGTCAACCATCATCCCATGTGAAGGCCTCATCGCCACGTTTCTTTCTTTTTTTCACGACAAACGTTTTTTTTCCCTCTGTACAGCTGAAAACGTTATCAAAATGATTCCTGTTCACACGAATCTGCGGAAATTACTAAAAATGCTGGCGAGTTATTGGCGATGTTACTTTGTAAAGAAAGACTACGCGTCTGCACACATACGCATTCAAACGCACATGTCTATGGACTAAACACATAGTGAGCATGTCATCACCGTTTACACAGATTCACGGTTTAAAGTTTACACATAGATGATAACGGTATTGTTTAAAAAAAAAACAATTTTAAAGTTTGCGTTCTCACGCCAGCAAAACACCATTGTCGTTTACTTTAAATGAACGGCCAGAACGTTTTTCAGATTTTTACAACAGAAATGAATCAATCAAAAACTTACTTAAACTGGACAGTGACTCTCTTCTACAGCCGAAACAATCTCTGTTGCATTAATTTCCTATTATCTCTGTAAAGCTGCTTTGAAACAATCTATATTGTATAAAGCGTCTCTGTTATGGTGATGGGTCGCTCGTCAAACATGCATTCATTGTGCTGATCATACTCATAATTTACCTCTGGCTGCATTAATTTGGAATATGATTAAAGATTGTGTGGACATGTTCTGAGAAATTAGCTATTGAAAAATTACATTTTAACTCCAATGATCAAAAATGACACAGAAAATTTAATTTTGCTAAACGAAATTCAAAGTCATCAAATCAAGACAGTATGATTTGATCTATCACTGCTGCATCTGGGTAACATTACACACAACACAACTTGTGTAGAGAACTTGTGAGGTATAATCAGGTGCGTAGCCTAATAGCCCGCATCAAAACTCTGAGACACATTGACGAATCATTCATGAACGGCCATCACTGCTCCTCGCGTGCCATCACCCTATAAAATCACTCTGAATGTAGAAGAATAGCAGAGTCCACGCCACAGGTATAACATAACAAGAGCAACAATATCACTGGAATCACTTTCAGAACGATTATTTCCAGCTGAATATGGAGACTTTATTGGCTGATTTTACACAACACTTCATCATCAATGACACAGCTGCCATTAGTGGAACAAATGAACAGCTCTCGGCTGGTTTTGCAGAAGTTTAGCAGGGTTGAGTCTGGCCAGAATCTGGACGGGAAACATTCTCTGCAATCGCACGGTTCAAGGCCTGCTTATATGTAAAAAATAAATTAAAATAAAATAATAAAAACAACCGTTGTACAATATGTGACCTTGCAGCATAAAAACCTAAGAGATCAGCAGCGCGTGGATGGAGTTTATCTGAGGACTGTCAATAATGTATGGAGAGCTGAAACACCTGACCGACTCTGTTCATCTGGAAACAGTCTGCTCCAGCCTACAGCGGCCATTATACACACACTCACACACTCACACACTCACACACACACTCACACTCACACTCACACTCACACTCACACTCACACTCACACTCACACACACACACACACACACACACACACACACACACACACACACACACACACACACACACTCACTCACTCGTCAAGTTCAGTCACCATTTATATAGCGCTTTTAACAATATAGATTGTTTCAAAGCAGCTTTACAGAGATAATAGGAGATTACAGTAACAGAGATTGTTTAGGCTTTACAACAGCTCTAGAATAAAGTTATTGTCCAGATAAAGTTAGTTTTGATCGATTCACTTCTGTTGTAATCATTAGTTATTAACTTAGGGTCCGCTAACACGACACCGTTCTAACAGAGAACAGAAACTCTTAATGTGTTCTGGCCGCTCATTTGCACGACAGTGTTTGTTGGCTCGTCCCACTACGGTTTTTAGACTGTAATGTCTTCACTAACCTCATTACCTCACTGAATTAAAAACTCTAAACACTGTTTTACATGATCCTCAAGTCTATGAAGTTCAGCATTTCTCAGACCATGAGTGTGTGTTAGATGAAGGAAAGAGAGGCACACTCACGCACAGCCGAGGCAGAACACAGGAGCTCAGAGAAGACCAGTGATGTCCACCAGAACACAACAGCCACCAGGACCATCAGGACCATCTGTGAGTGTGTGTCTGCGAGTGTGTGAGTCTGCTGGGGTCGGGACGGCCAGTAAATAAGTAATGCTGTCTGCTGTCTCAGATCAGAGCAGATCAAGTTATCTGAGGTCTCCGGTGTCACGCTGTATGTTCCTTCTCAAACACATCATCTCCCTCACAGAAACTGCTTTCCACGACCGTTACACCCACCGCCCCAAACTCTCATTATAATGCACAAACATGAGCAATCTAATTAACTGTGATGTTAACAATAAATAATAAGTACATCATGGTAGTACCTGTTGTACTAAACTTAATTAACTACTTTTAATTCAATATTAAAACCAAGAAGAAGAAAAAGCATTGTGTGAGGATGTGACCTCTATATCCCTGTCTACAGCCCCACATCACTGGAGCACTTGAGGCGCTCTTACACACACACACACACACACACACACACACACACACACACACACACAGGTTTAATCAGAGCTTCATTAGGCAGGCTTCCAAATACAGTAGAACATTTCCTCCTAATGTGCAGTATTTGAGAGTTTTAGTTCTGCACGTTTGTTATGTCATCTCACACACACCTGAACCAGCTCATGAAGATCTGCAGGAGCGTGTGTGCGTGTGTGTGTGTGTGTGTGTGCGTGTGTGTGTGTGTGTGCGTGCGTGTGTGCGAGTGAGTGTGTGTGTGTGTGTGCGTGTGTGCGTGTGTGCGAGATCAGGGCTGGAGCTGAACTCTGCAGGACGGGAGATCTCCAGAAACAGCACTTTTGGTGTTGCTACCCATGTGATATATTTCAGAGTTAAACCGCATTTTCAATGAGAAGATATGTAGGGCGAGCCTGGAAGTTATCCATAGGGAACTGACTGGAAGATGAAAAGTGTGAATTGTGCTCCGGCACAGAGTCAGAGCTGAATGTGAGCTGCTCCTCAACGCCACCGACACACACTCCTTCTGATCGGGTCTCCTAACGCTTCATGTCAGATCTAACATTATACTCGCTATCATTGCCGTAAGCTTGATAACAATAACGTTAATACTGTTAAATTACTGAATTAACTATTTCCAAGATTCTAGAAGATTCTAGCCTTACCAACCACAGCCAGCTGAACACAACAGCTATTGGTCTATTGCTTAACGTCAACCAGTAACTCACATGGCCAAGGTGACATTAGTGAACAAGTCATTTTAATAAATGATTGAAACACACACACACACACACACACACACAAACTGTCTGAATAGGGGCAACTGTCATCACCATGTTGAATATAAATTCTGTTTCTGCTGTCAGTATATAAAATGTTTATGATTTACCATAGACAACTCACACTTACCTTTTGAAAAATGTGCTATTGGGCTGCAGACACAAAACCTGCCAGTAATCCAGACACAGAGCTTTAAACCTTGACATCTTCAGGGCTGGATGTTCAGTCACATGGCAAAATGATCACGCTTCGCTTCCACCCGAGAGATGCAATGCAGCGGAGGACATCCCCGTTACAGCATGTTACACACCGACCGCTGTCCGACGGGCCGAACGTCGAGAGCTCAGGCACACACACACACCGAGAGCTTCCTCTTGATGAGGAAACCGGGTCAGGTCCAGCCTCACTGCACCAGTGTCTTCACTGTAGATCCCTGAGACTCCAGCAGATTCACACGGGGAACTTCCAGAGCACAGGTGCCCCTCGCTGCAGGATTCTCCTAAACTGTTCCCGACGAGTGCATCTCACCCACGGCATCCATGAGCAGATCTGCACCTATACATGCTGAATACTGGTTGCCTGGCAACAACATCACTACTGAACTTGCAGATGGTTTGCTGGCGATGCCCTGGTGGAGGGAGGGACTCCCTCGTCCTCAATGCTATGATGTCATGTACATAAACCACGCTGTATTTTAACTCCACTGCACTGAGAAGAGACAGGTACACTAAACCAGCGTTTCTCAAGGGTTATGTGTCCATGAGACCCATCAGTAAAGCTCAAGTAACCCTCTAAATGCTCATTATTCAGATCATGGGACCTGGGGACTCATTTATAACCGTCGCGTCGCACAAAACAGGCCCTGGAAGAGGCGAACGCTAAAGTTCTGAGTTATAAAAACACACTTGACAGGTAAATCTGCGCACCTGTACACAGACTCTGACCCATGCGTACGGACGTTCTGGAGACGGTGGTGAGCTGTGGGACTGACGGCAGATGAAGGAAATTAAATGATAAAATAGAAATACATCAATTGAATTACCTCAGCTTCCATTTTCTAATGGTCTCAGGGAGGGTGGAGGGTTAACCCTTGATTAGCTGGCTCATTTTAATATGCATGGCCATTCATGAGGTGATTTGCATTGACTAATTATGGCTGAATGTGTGCGTGTAAAGGGCGGTGTGTGAGACTGTTCCACGTGCGTAAATTCTCAGGTAGACTGTGATTTATAAAGGGAAAAATACATTTTTATTTATTTATTTATAAAGGGACCATGTACAATTTTTAACATAAATGTTTCCATTTCATGCATTATACCAGATTTAGCCAAATGCTAATTTTCATCCGCAGTCCCACTCAAAAAATTTATTTCTGCCTCTTGTTAAATTAAATGAATTAAAATAAGCTAAAGTAACACGATTGTTTAATATTTTGTCACAACTTAACTTAATTGTGTTCAATCAACCTAATTTATTTAAAACTGAAGTTTACTTAATTTGTGTGAAAACTACATGAATAATTTTTTTTGACAAATAACTAGGCAGTGGATCTGTAGTTCCCAGCATGCTTTGCAAGGGTACATTTAGGGATTAAAGTGTTATATGTGTTTTTCTGTAAATGGAAAGATGTTGTTAGTTAATGTTAGTGTTTAATATTCAGTTATGTTAGAAACTTAGAGGACTTTCTGTAATGTTTTTGAATTTTGTGGTTACCATTATGCAGAAGAGTGGCGACTGTGTTTAGCTTAGGGCTGTGGGCACTCACTCTATACATGCATTAAACCTCTTTCGCAGATCTGCATATAAGTAATATTTAATATTACTCTGTAAAACGTGGTTATAATATAATTGAACGCTAGAAGCTCCTATCATTGGAAATAACTGTAGCGTCAAATTTGCTAAAATTATAATGTTGGCGATTTTAGGCAGGGCAAAAATTAAATGTAGTCAACCTGACAAAACTTTATCTAGCAGGAATGACTAAATTAATTTAAGTTCATACAACAAAAGTACAATAAATCATTTCAAACAAATTAGATTTTGTTGGAAAAATGTAATTCATTTTTGTGGAAAAGTTTTCCTTAATTTAATCAATTTCGTTCAACAGCTTATTTTTTTGAGTGTGGCAGGTCAACACTAACATAAAATAACACAGACAAATACCAACGTACAATAAAAACACACATACACACACATACTATCAGGGCCAAAAAAAAAAACTCTGGCGTACTGGTTCTGGTGTACGTTCACTTTTAGTTGGGATTCTACGCACTCTTTTATAAATGAGGCCCCAGGATATTATAAAGAAGGGCTGAATATCAGTTCACTACCTATCCACCCAATATAGTCCAATAGAGATTGAGTAGTGGACAAATATCTTGTCTTGTTTTTTTCACCAATTCTTTTTATTATTTATTATTATTTAAAGATTATTTAAAGATTTACATACAAATTTAAATGCAATTCTAAAATGGACTGGGAGCCAATGTAGCCAAGGCTAATCCCAGAATAATAGATTTGTGTTTCTTTAGCCTCTTCAAAAACCAGTTTGTGGTCTTGCTAGGGATGCAGAGGGAATGTAGGGATGCAGAGGGAATGTAGGGATGCGGAGGGAATGTAGGGATGCGGAGGGGATGCCAAAATACACAGAGAGTTACAGAAATCTGACCATGAAAGGATGTATGTTTGAAAAACTCTTTCAAAGTCTGAATTTGGTCGAAAAAGCTTAATTTTAGCTAAAAGACTCAAATTATAAAAACAAGCCTGGACCACAGTTTTTTTGCTTATCCATTTTTAAGTTATCATCAATTAAAAAGCCTAAATCCCTTACCGAAATTTTAGGTGCTTGAATTGAAAAGGGCCTTAATAGAGCCCTCTACTTGTCCAAAGAAACTGACCTCTGCTTTGTCCTCATTTAACTTTAAAAAATGTAATGGCATCCAATTTTTTATATCTTTTAGAAACGCTAATAATGAGTCCAATGAGTTGGTAGAATGCCTTAATAGTAAGTACAACTGAGTGTCACGGGAAAAACAATGGAAAGTGGTTCCTAAAAATGCGACCCAATGGGAGCAAATACAGAGAAAAGAGAGTAGGACCGAGGACAGAACCTTGGGGAATACATCCACAGTTGATTTGATGAATAGTAACTGAACCCAATCATAAGCCAAAAGTGTTGAAATGTGTTGAATTAGAAAAGTTCAACAAAATAATGACAAAACGATGAAGCAGACAGACGGCCTGCCATACACCATCTTGCATAAAGATCCATCCCTCCAAATCATAGTGTATTGAAAGTTGGACGTCAAAGGTTCCTGGACAGCATGCCATTGCTGTTAAATGTACGAAGTATGCATCAGCACATGACATATTTTTCATTCTTAGAAATATGTGAACTGGCATGGAGCCAAGATCTTGATGTAATGGTCTGTGTCATCCACTAGAGGCAATAGAAGGTGTTTTCACACTTGAAATAGTTAACCCTGGGTAACACTATCCTGGGGTATATTATTTCACGCTTCACACTGCTTATACTCAACCTGAGTTTCACATGGTACATTCCTAAACCCTGGGTTAGTTATTGAGCAAACGCATCAAGTGACCTGTTTACTTAAAGGCATTGCGCATCCTCATAATAACTTTTTTCCTGAATGGATTTTTCGGACTATAAAGGTAAAAATAAAACAGACTCATCCTCACTTCAATTGACATTTTCCCCCTCAAACGCTAGAAATATTATGCCTATACAACGCATGGTGTTTCAGTGTTGGTCCAAAGTGCGTAAATATATGAGGCACGTGATTGGCTGTCTGTTGATACCCTGTAGTCATGCTGTTCTCAATCAAAACTGATCTGATGTAGCTGGTCCACAGGCACTCCTGCAAACATGAAGCAAACCAGCGTCCCATGCAGCTCCCAGCATGCAAAACATACCTAATGCATTAAGTAACGATAAAAACAGGAGTATGTTTCAAACAGAAACATAGCTACAAACAAAAGTAAGATAGCTGTGGATTTGAACTGAAATAGATAAGATTAATTGGTTCCATGGCTACAACTCAAGTAGTTAAAGGCACACTATGCAAGATTTGTACCTTAATATAACAGCTTCGAAATCGTAATAGGGCGAATCATCCCGATTCCAGCAATGCAGGTTTGAGAGGTGGCGCCCCGCCAAATCACACGAGAATCACGACTTGCTTTACGGCACAACGTCACATACATCATCAACATATGAAGAGCCTCTATGGAAGACACTATCACGCATTTCAGACGTGAATCATGGCAGAGTCGACCAAGAAAACGAAGAAAGCGCGGTCGGAAGAGTGCAGAGACGGCTCTGCGTGAGTGGTATTTACGACAGTAATGTTACTCCACAAGTACTCCACAGCGACTCTAGGGGGCGCTGTTTGAGAAAAACGGAAACTGCATAGTGTGCCTTTAAGTAATCAACTTAAAGATTTGTGTTCATGCTACAAATAATTAAATTCATGTAACTCAATGTAGCTTGTTGGTTTAGTCATTTCTCTAGAAGTTGTCATAACTCCAAAAAATGGATGTAAACGGTTTTGTAATATTTTTCACAATATTGCACAGATGTAAAAGAAAAATCATATACAAGAGGGTAAAAAACAAAACTTTTAATTTGAATCCTGTTACATGTTCAAGACAATAAGCTACTGATATCAGGCAACGCAAATACAGTCGTGATACAGTAATTGATATTTAGGAAGATATTGCTTTCTCATGTCATGCATCACTCCGAGTACTGAATGAAACTGCTTTTTCACTCTTCCACACTCTCCGAAATACACTCTGTTCTGTATCTTTGTATTAGAGGAACACGTTTGTGGTTAAACACTCATTCAACTGCATGATTCAGTTCTAGCTCTATGACTGTGTTCTTCCAGTGTTCACGGACTGAACTTTTAGATGAACTACTGCAGAAAGATTCCCATCTGTCCTACACAGTGATGTTTATCCCCCCAGAGGAACACAGCGTTCCCGCAGAAGATGGACGGACGGATGGAGGGATGAGTGCATGTAGCTCTTTTGGAAGAACGCTTTGTGAGAGAGGACAGATCCTTGGCTGGACAGGAGATGTTATTCCTGCTATCTTGAAGGACTGCTGCTTCCAGATGGAGGACAGCAGAACTGATGCAGCACATTATGGTTCCTGCGAGAGAAGCACACTATAAGAACAGCACACACACACACACACTACACACTCTAGGCCAGCAGTTCTCAGCCAGTGGTGCTTCACGACCCACATTTTACCTGATTGTAGGTAAACAATAATATAAACATTTATTGTAATCATTTTCTTACAAAATTGATCATAACTTGATGATGATTACCATAATAAAGAGTAATATTTTATTTTCATTTTTCTTTTATGCGTGATACCTGGCGATTGGTACATTGATTTACACGCAGTGCCGGAGGAGGCTGAGAGCATAACGACTCCTCTCATTACGAAACTGACCAATCAGAATGGATTTTTACATAATGCAACGTCACAGATTTCTGTCAAAAACACTTCCAAAAAAGGCAGAAGGGAGGCAAACTGTTCCATATTCCCTGTGTGGATTCCTGGACTTATGTTTATACAGTCACGGAGCTTGGCCCATTGAGGACTACAAACAGACTACAAAGCATGGCACAAGAAACAGGAAACACTTCAACATAAAAGTCCAGGAATCCACACAGGGAATATGTAACAAACTGAAATGTGTTCCACAAAAGCGTTGATCTGTCATTCCTAAAACCAATTAGCTGTCATTATCACATTGAAGCAAGCCTTCCATTGGTTATGAGAGAAGCTAAACCTCACTGAATTTGCAGGTGTAGATTATCAAAAGACTAAAAACAAAAACTGAAGAGCGGCTCTTCCGTTTGGCCAAAATATCAATGGAATCCAAATTACTGAAGGACCTCAAAGCGAGAGGATATTTGTGGATATTACAGGACCATTTATAAATTGGTGCGTTCAGTCAAGTCTTTATATTATCCACGTATAGGAGTGTATTTGTCACAAAAACTGTGATAAACCCAAGTCTAATATTGCTTTATCATAGCTAATGATCAATCAATTTCCACCTCAGCCTCCTTAAAAATGTCCCGCCGCTGAACATGACATAGGAGTAAATAAATAAGAGAATTGACAATTATGTTCAGAACAAATGCGATGTCCCTGTATTTAATGTAGACTGTGTGGGGTTTTTTTTAATCATATTTTTTTTTTACCTTTTGTAGTTTTGGAGGATGAAGGCATGTCATGTTGGCATCTGTATCATTTGGCGTATAATGTACCAAAATGCATGTTTGGTCGGACGGGCGTCAACAATAACAAATATGAGAGGTGTTTCCTCTTCCTTTATAAGCCTTTTTTTTTGGGGGGGGGTTGCATTTTATTTATTCTGGGACTTTACTTTGGGTCGTGACCCATCAGTTGAGAACCACTGGTCTAGGCATCCTAAATCATACATTATCTGACTTCTCATTCAAGCACGCTTTACATAGACAGACCAATCCCAGTGTCTGCAAACACTGCAGCACATGTACACTAAATGATGGCAGAAAACTGGCAAAATGTTGTATGCAAGAAAAGTAGCTAGCCAAATCGCAGTGAAATCCCAGCCTACTCAAAAATGTCAGCCAGCCACCACTGAACATGACAGGAGTAAAAAGATCTGACGGTTTCTATGGTTTTTCATGCTTACGTCACTGGGACAATAGCATCTGACATCAAATTTGTCAGGACTTTGTCAGGAGATAATTTTTTAATGTGAATTTTTGAGTATTTGAGCGTTATGGCAGATGGGGACCATGATCAAAAGCAGGCGTTTAGCATAATTCCCTTTCAAGGAAACTAGAGCTGCGTCGAGACGCTGTGGGAACGCCCCTGTGTGATTGCTATGTGAAGCACGTGTGAAATCAGTCCAATGGTGTGACGAGACGTCATAGGCGGGTGACGTCACAGACCAGGAAACTAAAAGCATAACCGGACTCAGACCGTGCTAGCTTCTGTGTCTTCAGCAAGCGCTCTCTGTGAACTGTCATAGGCTATTTGGTGTTGGTTGTCACATACATATATATATATATATATATATATATATATATATATATACATACACATACACACACATACAGTATGGCAAATAAGCAGCAGTTTAAGCCGTGTGCCTTTCCCTGCCCTCGTTTCCTTACGGGTGGGGATACACACAAGCTTTGCGTTGCTTGTTTGGGAGTGGAGCATGCCCAGTCAGTTCTCAAGGGGCTGACTATGAGCATTGCGAAAAGCTGTTCGTGAGGACGCTCGGCGGAGGAGGGCGTTCCTCACGGTTCGGGTCCCGACAGAACGGCGACTTAGATTGTGGGGTTCGCAGATGGATTTAGCAGAGGGGTTTGAGACGGGCCCAGCCCTATCTCAGCCTTCACCTGCCAGATCCGGTGCCTTCTCTCAGGGAGAAGCAGTGCTACAAGTATCCAGTTCTGAGGATGTTGTTAGCATTGATGCAGGGGATACTGAGGATTTGCCACCTAATACCCCTGCATACGAGGAGCTTATGGAGGTTGTGACTTGTGCTGTTGCTACATTAAACATTGATTGGCCAGCCGAGAAACAAGAGGTTCAAAAGAAAAGTTTGTTAGATGAGAGATATTTATCATCTAGATCACTTCCTCCACTGAGGTGTTGAGATTGTGGAAGAAACCTATGTCATATCGTATCTTCAGCCCACAGACCTCTAACTATAGTAATATTATGAGGCTGATACAACATGGCTACGTGACGAGGCCTCGGGCTGAAGAGACGCTTGCGCTATCTCTCCCCCAAGTCAGCATCGTCACTAAAATCCCCAACGTTACCCACCAAGCCTCTTAAAGCGACATCGACGCTGGTGGGTAAAGCGTATTCGGCAGCAGGTCAGGCTATACTGCAAGCATATCAGGCTGACCTGCTAAGGGACCTGGATGATAGTGAGGAAGTTAGCGCTGATGCAATTCGAGAACTGCGTGGGGCTACAGATTTGTCTCTTCGGAGAGGCATCTCTGACTGAATCTATCTGACATGCGTGACAGAGATAGAACTGTCTTGCTGGACGCTGCGCTCTAGCCTTCTGGCCTCTTCGGCGACTCTGCCTCCTGAAACCTCTCGACGACCGAGGTGACAAAGAAACAGGCAGCAGATCTTCCTCGCCGATCTATGCTCCCGCCCAGCAGTCTCGGCCGTCCCCCAGTCCAGAGCTCCCTCCACGAGAAGACTGTATGCCTTGAAGTGGTGACTATCCTCTTCTTGGTGCAGAGAACGTCATTTGGACCCGGTCAACTGTATTAGGGGTTCAGTGCTGGATTTTTTGCAAGAGTGTTTCTCTGCTGGGTTATCTCCGTTCACCTTAAAGGTCTATGTGGCGGCTATATCTGCTTACCACACTCCTTTGGGTGGTGCATCATTAGGGAGAGATCCTCTCATTACTCGTTTTCTTCGTGGCACTTTGAGGCTGAGGCCTGCACTACGCACTAGAGCACCAGCTTGGGATTTGGCCATTGTTCTTGAAGGCCTGGCTTTGTCTCCCTTTGAGCTTATTGAAGAGGTTACAGAAAAATTCCTCACATTAAAACGTTATTTCTCCTTGCTATATAGTTTCTAAAAGAATTGGAGACTTACCAGCTTTGTCGGTTGTTCCTTCATGCTTAGAGTTTGCACCTGGAATGGTGAAAGCTTTTCCTCACCCTAGGCCGGGTTATGTGCCAAACTAATGTTGCTGGTCCTATTATGTTGCAGGCCTTCTGTCCTCCACCCTTTCAATCATCAGATCAGGAAAAATGTAATGTGCTGTGCCCTGTTAGGGCTTTGGATGCTTATGTCCACAGAGCTGCCCTGTGGCGAAAATCAGATCAAGTCTTTGTCTCTTTCGGGTCACCTAGGAAAGGTTACCCCACATCTAAGCAGAGGATGAGCAAGTGGGTGTTTGAGGCTATCTCACTTTCTTATAAGGTGGCCGGTCAGCCTTCACCTATGATGTCTCGTCACACCATTGGACTGATTTCACACGTGCTTCACGACGCAGTCACGCAGGGACGTTCCCACAGCGTCTCGACGGAGCTCGAGTTCCCTCTTTAGGGAACCAGGGTTACATACATAACCTGAGACATTATGGTGAGATGCAGAGCACTCGAACAAGGGCTGTTTTCATCAGTCTTTTGACTAGCTACTTTTTATTTAATTTTATTTTACTAATTTAAAAAATAAGTTAATGAAATTCCAGTTCATGAGAATAATAGGACAGAAAACAGACATGTGAAACATCTTTAAAAAAATCCTCTACAATGCAGAATCTTCAAAACCTCAAGGAATCTATTAAACAAAACTAATGAAATATACAACTGCAGAACATACATAAATATAAATTATCATAAATTGTGGTTATTTTTAAACTGTAAATCCTGTGGCAACCGAGACTGCTCAACTAGGGAGCAGATTGAGCCCCATGCAAAGAGGTTTACGCAGTGGTTGCCAGGTCCTGTTCGCAGCGCAGTGTCCCGTCCTGTTCACGCTCAGTTCACTTATGAACCAGATTGACAGCCGCGTTCTACAACTTAAGTTGACCATCTTAAATTACAGGAATTCCAAGTGTGTTCGTTGACATAAGTGTGTTCGCGCCTGATGTAAATAACAGGACAAGAGATTCACACCCAACTAAAAAATAATAATAAATCACAATGCTTCAGATTTGATTTAGACAACAACAAAAAACTATTGCAGTTTTGTTGGATGAAATCATTTTAATTGTAATTTTATGTACATGTATATGTTCACATTTCCATTGGTGGAAAAACTGAAGCAATTTCTTTCTTTTGTCAGGTCATTTCAAGACTTCATGTTACTCTATTACCTTGTTTGGCAGTTTGAAAAAAAAAAATCATTCTCATAAACTGGAATTACAGTAAACCATCTAGGCTAATAAAAGCACATCACATTTCAAAATATTGTCCTGACACTACAGATATCCTTCATTTGAACTATCACCAAAGGTGCTTTAGCAAAGATTTAAAGCTCTTCAACAACAATGTATGATTTTTACCCTTAAATGAAATAGATTTGATCTAAGATCAAGCTAGCCAACATTATTATTGTTGAAAAGTTGTATTATACATTAAAAACCTTTAAAATTGGGTGTGTTCACGAATGTCACGTGTTGTCATCTCGAATTCACGGTAATTACAACATGGCGTGAACGCAGTATAAGACAGACCAATAAATGAAACAAGTTGATGAAATGCCTTTAACTTGACTTTAACATGGAGATCAATGCCACTGCTGGTGAAAGAGCGTGACGTGAGGTTTCTCTAGCGCAGTTGCGTGTGATGAGCAGCAGTCAGTCTGCCAGGCTTGGCCACGAGCGCCTCTTACCTGCACTCAGAGAGAGGAGCAGGTACAGCTAGCGGCTTAGAGCGACACGGCGCAGGACAGCAGTACTGGTGCAAAGCATTTACATACCTACGACACAAGGAGAAACAAACACGTCAGACACCCGCCGCCATCGACTCAACACTACAAACACACTTCAGCTTCCGGATGTCCTGCATTACTCGGAGCGCTGCGGAGCTGTTCAGACAGCGGGAAACACAATGGTTTGCTGTTAGGGGAATTAAGATACACTTTTGTAAGTCGCTCTCATCCTTTTGAACGGTTTCCTGTACAGAAATGTGTCTGACATCGATGAATAAATGACAGGTGGAGATGTTGATTTCTCTATGAGTGCTCAGGTCTTTAACTCTGCACCAGACTGCCGTCACACACACAGCGTCACCGCTTCAGTCACAGATGCACTGCTTTAGTCACTGCAGGCAACGCTTACATGGACGTAACAGGGAAAGTGCACAAATGTTCCAGTGTTTGTCACACATTATTGACCAGCGACACCAGATCAGTTTTGATTGAGAACAGCATGACTAGGCCGGTCCACCAGCCAGACCAGCTCTAACCAGCATAAACCAGCCTGGACCAACATAGAGTTCATGCTGGTTTCTGCTGTGTTTTTCAGCAGGGTATCAAGGTTCTGTCCTCGGTCCTACTCTCTTTTATCTGGATTTGCTCCCATTGGTAGCATTTTTAGGAAGCACTTTCCATTGTTTTGCCAAAGACACTCTACTTACTATTAAGGCATTCTACCAACTCATTGGACTCATTATTAGCGTTTCTAAAAGATTGTTTAATGTTAAATGAGGACAAAACAGAGGTCTTTTTCTTTGGTAAAGTAGTAGATGGGTCTATTATGGTCCTTTTAAATTCACATTCACCTTTAAATGGCCAGCATCAAACCACCTCAAACCAGCCTGGACCGCGATGGAGCTCATGCTGGTTTATGCTGGGCTTTTCGGCAGGGCATTGCTTGTTGTCCCAGCAGTTCAGAGGAAGCATGAGCAGGGTAGAACTGCGCACGTTTAGTGGTTTCATGGGGTCTTTAAACTCACTGTGAAATGTAATGGTTTGGTCACTGTGTGTGAGACTGGTTTTAACTGTTTAGCCATTTCAACATCACATCAGTACGACGAGTCCTTCAGTGAATCATACAGACAGAAGCAGGGCTGCAACAGTAACCGGGATAACACTGACAAGCGTGATATGGCTGGATGCAAATGTATCAGAACGCAAATAAATGTTTTTATTTTACAGTGAAACAATTATTACAGTGATAACAATAGTCATATTTCTTATTTTTTTATTATTACCATTAAGTATATATTTTTTTTACCTTCATTTAATATTAATCTTATTGTTATTATAGTCATATTGACCAAATTGTGCAGCCCTACAAGTGCATGTACACAAAATAACAAAATACATATATTTCTGATTATACCGATAACTGGATGCCACTGGCTGAATTACAAATACGATGAGATGAGGTCATTTAATGAAGCATACTACTAAAGGAAACACTTATCAGTGCACACTTCAGATACTGCATGCTTATTGCAACAACAACAACATCAACAACAACAACAATAAATAGCCAGCAGTGAACAGTCGGCACGGAGCAGTCGAAGCAGGACAGCAGTAAATCACCTTGAACTTGAAACACTGAGCGTAAATTCCCTTAAGACCATGAACTAACCTCGGTCACCTTGAGAGGGTCAAACTAACACTAACGCACTCGCTGATGTGCTTTTCAGATGCTTGTATTTATAAAAGAGCAAGAAAATACAAATAAACAGCAAAAAGAAAGATATAATGCTTTAAAATAAATGTCTGCAATTATATATAGGAAGGATGGCCAGACTGAGTCCTGCACATGAAGGATAAATGCATCACACCTCACAGTTTATAGCAGCACATTGTGCTAGAAGCATGTGACTGTGAAATTGCGACATAATGCACATCAGCTCCATCCAAACACACACACACACACACACACACACACACACACACAGGGTCCCAGCTCCCCGTGTTTTGCATGGCGCTTGAAAACACCTCAGTGCTATCACTGTCATTCACTGCAACAACAGCACATTATCCTGCTCACTTCATGACCACAACTGCAGACTTCACCATCATTACGGAGTCCATCATCACTCACACACACATTTGCAAGCCCATCACAAAGCCTCAACATAAACACACGACTCTGCGCGTCAACACAGGTGAACTGTGGTAAAAACACATGCGGATGTAATGATTTACTCACATCATGCTGAGTCTGTGCGCCATGGCCGCGGCTGTGCGTGTGCTCGTGTGCCGTGAGCGCGCACTCTCGCTCATTCAGGTGGAAACGCGCTGCGTTCGTGGACCGTGACGTCACAGCGCATCAGCAGCAGCCCGAAGCAAGACGCCCGGTGTTACGTGATGCGGGGAGCGCGCGTTTACACGACGCAGAGCACAGACAGGATTACAAACGCTGATGAGGTGTGTGTGTGTGTGTGTGTGTGTGTGTGTGTGTGTGTGTGTGTGTGTGTGTGTGGATACGGAAGCACACATGTGAGATTTCTTCGTGTGTAAGACATGCTCTGCCTCCTCCATCTGCAGGCTTTAGTACAGTCCGCAACCACGGACGCTGATTGGCTCTCTGGTCTCCATGGAAACAGGAGGAGAGAGCTCCTGAACACAGAGCCCATTACACACACACACACACGCGCAATAGAGCATCAACATCAGCCGCCAGAGGTCAAGACGATAAGAGAGAATGTGTTTCTGATCTGAGAAATGAAACAGCATTGACATTCATCTGTCTTTAGTGTGTAATGTTGCTGTTTGAGCATTAAAAAGCTCTGCAAAATTACAAAGTCCCTCCAGCGGGAGTTATTCTTTATATCAGTGTCACTGTTTCTGATCTCCCTAAAACGCCTCCATTGTAGTCTTGAGTTTTCTTCTAGGAACAATATATATTCCTCATTTAAATAATTCCTGCCCAAAATAAAAGGGGCGTGGCCTGTTCCACAGGGGTAAGCAAGCGCACCCTCAGCTGATACTGTAGTAATATACTGGCGAAACAGATTTGGTAAATGCTCCAGTGTGTATTTGTGAGCACTCTGGAGAACGTCGAATGTATCTATTTACAACGTGTTTTTGCAGCGGTGAGCAATGTAGTCAATCACTGACATAGTTGTTGATCTCTTGAACGCGGTGGCCAATCAGAGGTGTTTAAGTTAGTCAGAGTCTCACCGCTCAAAACGCCGGCGTGTTTATTCAGTGCTGAGTTATGCAGACTCACGAAACCTCTCATTAACAAACTGTAGACACGATGTAAGTAACAGATTTAATGTGCATTGTTGGCAGCTTCATTGATTATAATGGAATTTATGAGATAGCGATGAACTGACAAAGCAAAGACTTGGCTCGCTTTCGAGGCTACAGCCTATATATCAGGGGTGGCCAACGTCGGATCTGGAGAACCACAGTCCTGCAGAGATTTACTCCAACCCTAATCAGACACACCTGAACAAGCTAATCAAGGTCTTAAGGGTTCCTAGAAAGATACAGGCAGCTGAGTTATCATCAGGGTCGGAGCAAAACTCTCCAGGACGCATATGGCGTAATTTAGATATATTTTTAAGATGGAAAAATGCGGTTTTACAGATACTAGATACGTGACTTTCAAATGAAAGATTAGTATAAAAGAGCACACCCAGGTTCCTAACCGACAACGAAGACTTGACAGAGCAGCCATCAAGTGTTAGACAGTATTCTAGGTTATTACGTGAGGACGTTTTTTGTCCAATAATTAGAAACTCTGTTTTTTCAGCATTAAGTAGTAGGAAATTACTAGTCATCCAAATTATTATATCAGCTATGCATTCCATTAATTTTGTGAATTGGTAAGTTTTGTCAGGGTGTGAAGAGATATAGAGCTGAGTATCATCAGCATAACAGTGGAAAGTAATTCCATGCTTCCTAATGATATCTCCTAAGAGTAGCATGTACAGAGTGAACAGCAACGGTCCTAGTACTGAGCCTTGTGGTACGCCATACTGAACTTGTGATCGATGAGACATCTCTTCATTTACTGCTACAAACTGATAAAGGTCAGATAAGTATGATTTAAACCATGCTAATGCAATTCCACTAATGCCAACATAATTTTCAAGTCTATTTAAAAGAATGTTGTGGTCAGTAGTGTCAAATGCAGCACTAAGATCGAGTAACACTAACAGAGAGATACAACCACAATCGGATGATAAGAGCAAATCATTTGTGACTCTAATGAGAGCTGTCTCAGTACTATGGTACGGTCTAAATCCTGACTGGAAATCCTCACAGATATCATTTCTTTCTAAAAAGGAGCATAGTTGTGAGGATACCGCCTTTTCTAGTATCTTTGACAGAAAAGGCAGATTCGAGATCGGCCTGTAATTGACTAATTCTGTAGGATCAAGTTGCGTTTTTTTAACAAGCGGTTTAATCATAGCCAGCTTAAAAGTTTTTGGTACGTATCCTAGAGACAAAGATGAATTAATGATATTAAGAAGAGGATCTGTGACCTCTGGAAGCATCTCTTTCAGTAGCTAAGGGGCTGTTTACACCTGGCCACTTCATGCGTTTTCTCAGATCGGATAGCTATCTGATTTATCAAAACGATTCCATTTACACCTGGTCACATAAATGTGTTTTTGCGAAACGGATTTAAATCCGATCTTCAATTCCCGCGCTATACGCAGATTTAAAGGTGCTCTAAGTGATGCCGGGAGTGTTGACATTCGAATTGTTGTCAAACAAAACGGAGGCTAGCTAGACCCTCCCTCCTCCTCATCCCGTCTCCTCCCTCCTCCCCTCCCTTCCGGCATAAAGGAAAGTCAAAGTAGTCACTAAAAACAAAGTTAAGTTTTACTGATACTTCATTCAATGTGTAATGTCACCAAGTTAGATAAATGCTTTTATATATTGCAGAACTGAATGCAGAAAAAGAGAAACATTGTCTTAAAATCATTTCGCCACCTGAGGTTATAACTATAACTATAGCTCCCATACAAGGACGCAATAATAGCAAGATAACGTTAGCTTCGCGTTTCCCAGTGAGCATAAACAACGGCGGCGGCGTAAACAAATTGAGTCAAAGTTGTCAATAGCCTATAAATGAACATTCAAATCCATAACAAACAGTGGGTGAAAACAATAATTCACACAAATTGTCGCCCTACTGTGAATTTGCTTGACCATTTACAATAGAGATTGATCGCTGCTAGAAACATATATGTTGTATTCACCAAAGCTAACGCTGACTGCATAGTTCTAGCTAATTACATCCTTGTGTTGGTTTGGCGAACATGAACGTCAATTTAGAAAGAAAAATGGATTTACCTGTTCTGCAAAAACAGAGCAACTGAATGTCTGATTGGAAGCCCTTCTGCCGGCGGAGTTCTCGCCACATTTCGAGGGTTTTTCCGATGTAAATTCGGGACTTCGCGCGTTCCTTATCCTTGTCCCTCTTCTTTACAATTTGTTCATCGGAACGTCGTCTCTTTAGTCGTGTTTCGGCCATAATTCAAACTTCCCTCTTCATGCTTCTCTCTCGTCTCTCCTCCACACCCCCTTCATGTCCACGCGCACTAACCCCCAAACCACACCCCTCAAATACTTCTTGTCGGTGATTGGCTGGAGCACTGTTTGTTGTGTTTCGTGGTACGGTGAGCCCAGTTTGTTTTTGTTGCCGTTTATGGAGCCTGTGGTGTCTACAGAGACCGCGTTTTTTTACAGTGTGTTCAGGGGACAGGCAGCTAGCGGATAGTGAGGAGATGTTTGCTGTATGTGACAAAAAAAAGTTTTGGCCTAAAAAACGTGTGACATCACTTAGAGCACCTTTAATGGAGTGCACGTCAATAATGAGCAGCATTTTATTGATCATCAGCTAAAAATTCAAAATCAAAGACCGCAATAAGAGAGAGCGGCAACAGCTCTGGTAAGATCATTTCGTTTCTTTACTTTTAATGATGACGATTGTGTGTTAAGCGTCTGCGACTTACTTTCACTTTGATCTGCGATAGTTTGCACGTTGGCTTAATGAATAGATGCTCAGCTGCGGTAATGCGTGTTCCAGTAGCGTCGTCATATCTGGCTATAACATTACATATAGCCTATAACACGCTCTCACACGTTTATTTTTTTAGCATTTTTGGGAGGAGTAAAATTTACATATGTGGTTTCAACAACCAGATGCATTTACACTTGTCCAGTTTCGTCTGGAATGTGGCCCAGACCTCCTCCTGAAGTGGTTTGAGCGATCGGATTCAAATCCGCCTCGAATGCGTTTCGGAGGGCATTTACACCTGGTCTTTTCACAATCAGATATAGCTATCCGATCTGAGAAAACGCATGAAGTGGCCAGGTGTAAACAGCCCCTTAGTCGGTATAGGGTCTAACATACATGTTGTCGATTTAGATGATTTAATGAGTTTAGCGAATTCTTCCTCTCCTATAGCAATGAATGAATCAAATTTTTCCTCCGGGACACTACAATGCACTGCCTGATGCGATACTGTAGTAGACGGTTGCATAGTTATAATTTTGTCCCTGATATTATCAATCTTATAAGTGAAGAAGTTCATGAAGTCATTACTGCTGTGCTGCTTGGAAACTTCTGGGCTTGAAGCTTTATTTTTCGTTAGTTTAGCCACTGTTTCAAATAAATAACTAGGGTTTTGTTTATTTTCTTCTAATAGGGTTGAAAAATAAGCAGATCTAGCAGCTTTTAAGGCCTCTCTGTATGCAATCGAGGTGTAGTCGAGGTGCAATCGACACTTTCTAAATCACGGACACTTTTCACAACGACGTCAGTTAACTTCCACCGATCCGCAAATCAGTGTATCAGCAGTTCCTTCTCACCAGAGACTTCTCGGGAAAATGCAGTAACAACTTCAAAAACGGAAGGTAGGCTACAAGTTAAGAGTAAGACTAATAATGTTTATATATTTACACAGTCAGGTTCTTTTAGTAGCCTGACATTATTAATTAGCCAAGCTACCAGCAACTTTAGTAATGTTATTGTGTAGCTGAATTGCTGTAATCAGAGTTGTATGACAACGGTTACGTGTCCACACAAATCTGTTATTTAGAGTAACAGAATACTGGGTTTAAAAACAAAACTTTATTTAAGTTTCGTTAACTTAATGAAGTTTCTTGGTGTGATCACGGTGTTGTACTGGTAAGTGGTGAGAGTTACTTAAGAGTAATGGACAACTGAAAGTTTCATTTCCACATATAAAACTCAGAAAGAAGAATTAATGGTGTCAAGATTTTACATCATGTTATACCATTTTAAACTGACTTAATGCAATATATTAATTCAAATGTAAGAAATAGAAAAGACAAGAGTGAAAGTACAGAATGTGCGTTCATTCATTAAATGTTCTTCTCTGGATACTTCATGTGGTTTATTTCACTGGATGCTGCTATGACTGTAACAGTGAGTATACTGAGTAAATCCTCTGGATATTTCTGTGCATGATAATGACGTGATGGGTTGTTGTTTTTTACTATGGGAAAAATGACAGGGACAGGAGTCATATTTTATAATAAGTTATAGTCACATTACATGGCACATTTCACATCCAGCAAGTGTTCTGAAAGGAGACCCAATATTATCCAGTTACAGAATAAAGTTAAGCTTTATTTTAAAGCATTGCAAGAACTATGGACATCTATAATTACTTTAATTTAAATATACATGTTGACCCTTCTTTATTTGTGAAGTAATATTGATTATTTAATAACTGATCATATTTAGGGTTTGTTATGCTCAATGGAATAAAAAAAAAAAAGACAGCAGTGCATTTTATTTATTCACTTTATTCAGTTCCACCAATGCTCACAAATTAGTTTTTATAACAAAGTCCTTATGTATAAATATATTTATGACAATATTAATTATATAAATATTAATTTATTAATTGCGTTATGTCATGCTTATCAAAATAAAATGAAAAAATATTGACTTTATCTGTATTTAAAAAGAATAAGCGTATTGTGTTGACCTTTATTCTTGTACACACAGGCTCTGAATTAAACAGTACATAAAGGACTGAATGAAAAGTCTTTCTGTTGCAACATGTAAAGGCCTGTAAACATGTAAAGGCCTGTAAACATGTAAAGGCCTGTAAACATGTAAAGGCCTGTAAACATGTAAAGGCCTGTAAACATGTAAAGGCCTGTAAACATGTAAACGCCTCAAATGTCCGATTACTTGACAAATAAATGCCGTGGTCCTCCAGGAGCGGAGTTTGACACACGTGCAGTAAGACTTAAAGGGATACTCCACCGAAAAATGAAAATTCTGTCATCATATACTCACCCTCATGTTGTTTCAAACCTGTATTAATTTCTTTCTTTTGCTGAACAGAAAGGAAGATATCTAGAAGAATGTCAGTAACCAGACAGTATCTGGTACCATTGACTTCCATAGTATATTTTTTTCCTACTATGGAAGTCAATGGTATCTAAAACTGTCTGGTTACTGACATTCTTCTAGATATCTTCCTTTCTGTTCAGCAAAAGAAAGAAATTAATACAGGTTTGAAACAACATGAGGGTGAGTAAATGATGACAGAATTTTCATTTTTCGGTGGCTTTAAAGGAACCGTATGTAAGATTGTGGCCAAAACTGGTACTGCAATCACTTTCAAATTACTGTAGAGCGGTGTATCCCCTCCCCCTCCCCCCTGACTCCAGGTTGCCAGATAGGCTGCAGGATCCAGCAGGAACGTTTGTAGCTGCAGCTGTGGTAACTAGAGCAGAGCTGGCAACCCGGATGCCGAAACACTACTGACTTCGTGATTGGTAGATAGGTGGAGGATGCCGCTTCAGGCCAAAACACAACATGACAACATCAACATCAGTTGAGGGCTGCAACTTCACTTTTAAATGACAATATCCTGGCCAGACTACTGTTGATAGTGATATAAGTATTTGAAATGAACATGATTTCTTAATGTGTAGTGACATATCAGGGCCATTTTATGATTAATTGAAATACATTTCTTACATACAGCTCCTTTAACATCTTTTAAATATATGATGAGGTTCCTTACACTGGCATTTAGCATAATATAGCCACCAGATGGCAGTACAGTTAACCACAACTTCAGACACAAATGCAGAGATCATGCCAGAGGACTTGATCATGCTCAATATCTGTGTGTGTGTGTCTGTGTGTGTGTGTGTGTGTGTGTGTGTGTGTGTGTGTGTGTGTGTGTGTGTGTGTGTGTGTGTGTGTGTGTGTGTGTGTGTGTGTGTGTGTGTGTGTGTGTGTGTGTGTGTGTGTGTGTGTGTGTGTGTGTGTGTGTGTGCAGTGAAAGCGTTCTAGGCAGGCCAGAGAAAGCACTGCTGCACCTTCCCCTGGACCACATCACAGTATCACATGTGCCAGTCAAGCTGTGTAAAGATGCACTTCTGATGAACATGATTCATTTAAAAGAAGTGAATACTTCTATAATGACAAAAGATACTGTGGCCTCTAAAGGAATAGTTCACCAAAAAATGTAAACTCTGTCATCACTTACTCTTCTCCAAACCTGTATGAGTTTCTTCTCCTGCTGAACACAGAAGATGTTCTGAAGAATGTGAGTAACCAGACAGCTGATGGACCCCATTGACTTCCATATAGTATTTTTTCCCAGTCAATAGGATCCATAAACTGTTCGGTTACCCACATTCTTCAAAATATCACATTTTCATAACTACCAGAATGTCATTTGTTGTCTGTAGAGACTCTCCATACAGTGTGATATGATTTCAAACATGTAACGCTGACAGAATTGCTGAATCCAGTGATAAAAATGGAATTTCCTGTATAATGCAGAATATCAAGGAATTCTGGATGAATAAATCAAATGTAGGGCTGTGCAATTAACCGAACGAAATTATTGTTGTATTATTGTTGTAAAAAAAAAATCTAAATTAAATTGTTAAAGCTTTTCTGAATCTAATGGGCTCTACACACACACACACACACACACACACACACACACATCTGATGGGCTCTACACACACACACACACACACACACACACATCTGATGGGCTCTACACACACACACACACATCTGATGGGCTCTACACACACACACACACACACACACACACACACACACACACATCTGATGGGCTCTACACACACACACACATCTGATGGGCTCTACACACACACACACACACACACACACACATCTGATGGGCTCTACACACACACACACACACACACACACATCTGATGGGCTCTACACACACACACACACACACACACACACACACACATCTGATGGGCTCTACACACACACACACACACACACACACACACATATCTGATGGGCTCTACACACACACACACACACACACACACACACATCTGATGGGCTCTACACACACACACACAGATCTGATGGGCTCTACACACACACACACACACACACACACACACAGATCTGATGGGCTCTACACACACACACACACACACACACACAGATCTCATGGGCTCTACACACACACACACACACACACACACAGATCTGATGGGCTCTACACACACACACAGATCTGATGGGCTCTACACACACACACACACACACATCTGATGGGCTCTACACACACACACACACACACACACACACATCTGATGGGCTCTACACACACACACACACACACACACACACATCTGATGGGCTCTACACACACACACACACACACACACACACATCTGATGGGCTCTACACACACACACACACACACACACACACATCTGATGGGCTCTACACACACACACACACACATCTGATGGGCTCTACACACACACACACACACACACATCTGATGGGCTCTACACACACACACACACACACATCTGATGGGCTCTACACACACACACACACACACACACACACATCTGATGGGCTCTACACACACACACACACACACACACACACATATCTGATGGGCTCTACACACACACACACACACACACACACACACACACAGATCTGATGGGCTCTACACACACACACACACACACACATCTGATGGGCTCTACACACACACACACACACACAGATCTGATGGGCTCTACACACACACACACACACACACACACACACAGATCTGATGGGCTCTACACACACACACACACAGATCTCATGGGCTCTACACACACACAGATCTGATGGGCTCTACACACACACATACACACACACACAAATCTGATGGGCTCTACACACACACACATCTGATGGGCTCTACACACACACACACATCTGATGGGCTCTACACACACACACACACACATCTGATGGGCTCTACACACACACACACACACACACACACACATCTGATGGGCTCTACACACACACACACACACACACATCTGATGGGCTCTACACACACACACACACACACACACATCTGATGGGCTCTACACACACACACACACACACACACACATCTGATGGGCTCTACACACACACACACACACACACACAGATCTGATGGGCTCTACACACACACACACACACACAGATCTGATGGGCTCTACACACACACACACACACACACACACACACAGATCTGATGGGCTCTACACACACACACACACACACACACAGATCTGATGGGCTCTACACACACACACACACACACACACACACAGATCTGATGGGCTCTACACACACACACACACACACAGATCTGATGGGCTCTACACACACACACGCACACACAGATCTGATGGGCTCTACACACACACACACACACACACACAGATCTGATGGGCTCTACACACACACACACACACACACACACACACAGATCTGATGGGCTCTCTCTCGGTCTCTGCTAACACACACTGACAGCTCAGTTCCCCTCGAGTGTTAAGCACACGCCACTGTCCGGGAACCAGGCTCATTTCCCTGAAGCTGCTGGACCCCTGAGCTACGATGTTCTTTTAGTCACCGCTTGCAACACTTTCTGTCGGAACTAACCACTGCATATCAGGAACACCACAAAAGACTTATGGCTCTGGAGATGCTCTGACCCAGCTGTATAATCATCACTATGTGGCCCTTGTAGGAGCAGTTGTAGGAGCAGTTGTAGAAGCAGTTGTAGGAGCAGTTGTAGGAGCAGTTGTAGAAGCAGTTGTAGGAGCAGTTGTAGGAGCAGTTGTAGGAGCAGTTGTAGGAGCAGTTGTAGAAGCAGTTGTAGGAGCAGTTGTAGGAGCAGTTGTAGAAGCAGTTGTAGGAGCAGTTGTAGGAGCAGTTGTAGGAGCAGTTGTAGAAGCAGTTGTAGGAGCAGTTGTAGGAGCAGTTGTAGAAGCAGTTGTAGGAGCAGTTGTAGGAGCAGTTGTAGAAGCAGTTGTAGAAGCAGTTGTAGGAGCAGTTGTAGAAGCAGTTGTAGGAGCAGTTGTAGGAGCAGTTAGTTGTAGGAGCAGTTAGTTGTAGGAGCAGTTGTAGGAGCAGTTGTAGGAGCAGTTAGTTGTAGGAGCAGTTGTAGGAGCAGTTAGTTGTAGGAGCAGTTGTAGGAGCAGTTGTAGGAGCAGTTGTAGGAGCAGTTAGTTGTAGGAGCAGTTAGTTGTAGGAGCAGTTGTAGGAGCAGTTGTAGGAGCAGTTAGTTGTAGGAGCAGTTGTAGGAGCAGTTAGTTGTAGGAGCAGTTGTAGGAGCAGTTAGTTGTAGGAGCAGTTGTAGGAGCAGTTAGTTGTAGGAGCAGTTGTAGGAGCAGTTGTAGGAGCAGTTAGTCGTAGGAGCAGTTGTAGGAGCAGTTGTAGGAGCAGTTAGTTGTAGGAGCAGTTGTAGGAGCAGTTGTAGGAGCAGTTGTAGGAGCAGTTAGTTGTAGGAGCAGTTGTAGGAGCAGTTAGTTGTAGGAGCAGTTAGTCGTAGGAGCAGTTGTAGGAGCAGTTGTAGGAGCAGTTAGTTGTAGGAGCAGTTGTAGGAGCAGTTGTAGGAGCAGTTAGTCGTAGGAGCAGTTGTAGGAGCAGTTGTAGGAGCAGTTGTAGGAGCAGACACTGCTTTCTGTAGCAAGTATCAAACACAGGCCATTTCACTCTGTATGAAGCTCGCATAAAGACTTATTTTGCAGATGTGGAAAGCAGATTCTGTCCCTACTTTTGAGATGTGGGATAGGGAACTGGGAAACATGTTGCACTTGGAAGAACTGAGATTTATATTAAAAGATAAACTTCCCGTTTTCATTAAGATTTAAGATTTTATAAACCAATAAGACTGTTCCTAAAGGAGGAGTGAACAAACGTGTATGTTTATATGTATGTATGTGTGTATGTGTATATTTGTGTATGTGTATATTTGTGTATGTGTATATTTATGTGTGTATATTATTTTCATTTCTGTCGCTGCCGTTCTGTGTATTTTCACTCTGTTGCTCATGTACAAAATGTTTTTGTTTTTCTAGAGCACTTGAAACAACCTTCTACAATCCTTGTCCATATCGTCTATGATAATCGTCTCCATACCGGCGTGATGACTCTGATCTTCAACCAGATGAACTGGATAATACTCTGAATGTTCTGATCCAATCTGACCTCTGACCTGTAATACTACCTGGATCATAATCATACACTGTTCTCTCATTGGCCAGAGGAGAACTGAGTGACTGAGTCTGGGTTCTCCCAAGGTTTTTTTTCCCTCCATTCTGTCACTGATGGAGTTTGGGTTCCTTGCCACTGTTGCCTAGGCTTTCGGCTTGCTCAGTTGGGGACATTTAATATTCAACAATATTATTGATCTGACTTACTTAAGGTGGACGATGACACAATTTTGTTCTAGAAACAAACTTTGTAGTATTATTTTCATGTTATCAATGTGAAGCTGCTTTGATACAATCTGTATTGTAAAAAGCGCTATATAAATAAAGGTGACATGACTTGACTTGTAATATTGTGTGTGTGTGTGTGTGTGTGTGTGTGTGTGTGTGTGTGTGTGTGTGTGAGAGAGAGAGAGAGAGAGAGAGAGAGAGAGAGAGAGAGAGAGTGAGTGTGTGTGTGTGTGTGTGTGTGTGTGTGTGTGTGTGTGTGTGTGTGTGTGTGTGTGTGTGTGTGTGTGTGTGTGTGTGTGTGTGTGTGTGTGTGTGTGGGAGGGGGGTAAGTACCTAGTTCAAAGTAGCATGTACAATGGAACTGCTTAGAAAGTTTGGAGAGTTATTTATCCTGTGTAGTTGCTGTTCTGGTGGCATTGTGTGTGTGTGTGTGTGTGTCTTTAAGAAAATTAAAGAGATAAAAAGAAAAAAAATCTGTGGTGTAAATAGAACTGCAGATTTCACACTCCTCCGTTTATTTCCACGTTCCCTCATGTAAACCTCCCTCCAGACCACGACGATATCAAACATCTGTTAGTCTGCATCGGGTCAGTGAGTAGTTGGCATGTCTGTTCTGCCTATGTGGAGTAGCATGTCAGATCAATGATGGTATTAATTGTTTAGTTTAAACGTGCTCATCTGAATAGTCTTTATATACAGCAGATCTCTTGTGTTTATATAATGTTTGTTCTGAGAATAGAAATGAATTTATTTTCCTCACTGGATTTCCTCCATAACTTGCAACATTCAGAGGCACTACATACATTAAGGCAATTCTGAGATGATCTATGTGTGTGCTTACACAACCTCTATCATAAACTAACACTAAGATCCAGAATCTGCCCTACCTAACTCTACGCTCAGGAGTGAACACTACTGGACATGAGACGTAAAGATCCTAGAGGCTTTTCTTCCCAGTCAGTGAAAAGCTTCAGGTCAGCTTTAAGTCTCACATCTTGAACAGTAACAGGACTTCAGATAATCCGACACATCTCAACACACTGCCTGATTTTACCTCCAAACCAGTTAAGCACAAGCCTCTGCCCTTAAACCACACCCCGCGTCTACGGCTCGATTTCATTGGTCAACTCACGTCGTGACATCAGCAATGTCAGTGATGGATCCGATGCCGACAATGCTGACAAACGGTAAGATACTCCTGCAGGTTGTTTTCAGTATCATTTTATTATTAGAAGTATTTAGGTTTCAATGTGAGTTTATTATTATGATTAAAATTATAAATATTTTAATTTTAACTTTTATCTTATCTTCTGAATCTCCATCTCCCTCAGTGGAGGACGCTTGTTCTGGCTCTGATGAAGACCAAGCCTTAGATCTCAAGGTTACGAATTTGAATTCAATTAACACTTTTCTGATAATTGTAATCAGATTTATTTGAACAAACTTTGTTTAATGTTCTGTGTCGAAACATTGGGACCATCTCAGTTAAAATGCTTATGGACAAACACTGTCATGCCTTACATTTCTTTCTTAATCTACAGACCTGGTTATGTCCCGAGTACAGTTATCATTTCTGCACTCCATAAGGCCAATCACTCCTGGACAGCACAAGTCCGAGACGTCGGTCAGAACTGCAGTGACAGAGTTTGGGAAGTGAAGGAATGGGTGAAAAAGCAGGAGTGAGAAGGAGAGGAAGAGACGATGGATGGGTGGATGGATTTCCGTATGGACAGGCAGTCTGAAACGGGACGGTCCGCACAGAGATCGGATCCCGCCATCAGAGTCCATCTGGGATTACACGGAGGATAAACACTGAGATCGGCTAAATTCCAAGACACTTGAAGAAATCTCCCTGCAAATCTAAAGAATACAATCTAAAACAATAATAAAAAAAGGATTTATGACATTATTTTTGAAAGCATTCTCGATTTACAGCATTTTTCATAAGTGCATATAACTTGATGTAATCGCAGATGGACTCAGATCAGGTCTCTATGTGGACCATACTGTCTGTTGTTGCTCTCTGGTGATTACAGAAATCTCACTGGATTATTACAGTTCAGGGCAAAATGAAAGTTTGGAAATGTAAACTAATATTTCTCATTGGCACACTAATGCAAAAGATCATATATATATATATGTGAAAATATATATATACCAAATGAAAATCTAACAGGCCTAAGACTTTTACACAGTTCTGTATATTTATCTGTGGGCTCGTTATAGGTGCCAGCCGGATCAGGCACGGCTAATCAAAGACGCATGCTGTGAGGCTAACATGGTGTGCACTCTGGTAAAGACTGTAGACAGAAGGGGAAGATCTCCTGGGTTAGCAATGTGAAGATGGGATGAAATAAATGCTATTGTCAGCTACTTTGTGAGATTTGCTTTTATTTTCAGGAGTAATGATCCCCATAGACCCACCTACCCAGCTTCTGTGCGTTACAGTGTACATTAATCATGAATCATAAGTTGTTTGAGATTGGGCACAGCTCTACATCAGCTCAGGACTGAAGTGGCCTGTTGTATATGCCTCAGCTAACCGTGCCCTTCGCCCAGACCGTCAGTTCTGCTACAGGAGTGTGAAAGCACTTGGTCTTCAAATCAGTAGCTATGACAGACTTATGTAGTCAAAACATCCTCTTTAATGTGCAGACTGAATCAGAAGGGGAATAAGCAGGAGTTTGGAGAGTGTGGAGGGAGTGCGAGCAGCGGGTATAACCCTGTCCTCAGCAGGAACACCACTGATGAACACACAGCCTTTCCAATAGTGTTGAAATGTGTTTTACGGATTCATCTGGTGGACCGGGAGAACTGCAGGGTGTTTCTGCTTCTCTCACACACTCTTTCTTTGCAGCTTCGGTTGTCGCACTTCGGTTGTTTTTAGACACTACCTTCTGTAGATATTTGAACACATGAGATCTTAGCCGTTTCTCAATATGCGTTCTTGTCTGTACTTGTGTTCTTGTGGACTTGTGAAACGTCATCAGTCGCTGCCCAAGTACTGTTCCAATTCAAAGTTCACATCTAGCCAAGTCCAGTTCAAATCCCCGGATGTGTTCTTGATCCGCCCCTTTTACCGAGCATGCATCGAGAGGTGACTTGTGCAGACTTGAGTCAGCCAGGTATCCCAGAATGCATCTCACACCAACTAGCAAGCGTCAATAGCAGAGGAGAAACCCCGCGCAATTTAAAAATACTGCTGTAATTGTGTCACGAAATGTAGTTTTAAGAGTATTTCAGGCGAGAATGTAGTTGTTTAAAGCTCAAATCTTTGGTTTATTTATAAAGATAGCGCCTATTTGAAAATTTGATCTGATGTTTTCGGAGTTGTGAGATCCAGGCAATCGGACGCTCGGCGCTCGTACCCCGCCGAGAACAGCCTTTCCTCGGCTAGTGCTGCTGACGTTTGCCGCTGGCTCGGATGTCTCTAGTCTAGTGGTTTAACATGAGATATAAATCGTCTTGTGTATATCTAACGGGCGATTTATTTATTTTATTTGTCTCATTAATCTATAATTTGTTCCATAGCTTTATTTAGTCTATTTAACTTTAACGTTTTAGCCTAGAGAGCTGACTTATGTTTGACTGAATCGTTTGCTGTATTATTGTATAACTTCTTATACCTTTTAGGCTACTTATACTTTTATAATGGCTATTATTTATCATTAAAACTGACATTTCACAAAAAATGTTATGTCATTTTATTTTATATATTTAAAACATATAAAATATTTTATTATACATGTTGCCTACATTCTCTTCACTGTATGTACATATATAATAAAATAAAATGACACAACTCTGTCTCTTTTTGCTAAATGTTAGTTTTAATGATCAATATTATAATGTTTTTTTTATGTATCATATTTTTAAAATGAAAACAAAAAGAGTCAGGGTTGTGTTTTATATTTCATGTTGTTATAAATATATGTAGTAAAGATAATCAATTGCGTTGCCTGAACCACATTTGTGTGGCCATTATGTTTAAGATTTTTTTAAATGAAAATGAAAAGAGGCAGAGTGGTGGTTTATAACATAATTTGTTTTATTTGTAGCCTAGATATACATAAAGAGATAACCGGAGTAGCCAGAGCGAGCTGAGTGACGCTATCAAGTACGCCGCTGTTCCATTTCAGAATTATCGGACTTGCGTCCTCCCGTCCTCGGGAGTTCATTCTCCTGAGTCGAACTTGTCAAGTCCGAACTACCAAGGACTCAAGTCCGAAGTTTGCGTACTTGGTATTGAGAAATGGCTCTTGACTTCCTGAACCCGTTAATATGCCTGAGTAAAGCACATTAGCACCAGGTAGGAAAGCTCAAGTGGGATAGAGAACCTTTATTATACATGCTTAATTCTCAACATAACAACTAGACAGCAGTGTGACTAGATCAGTGTACACTTTCATAGACATAGAGACCTGCAATACTGATGATCAGTGCGATTCCTGAGCTTGGTCAGTATAAAGGGAGAGTTGGTACGGTTTTGTTTTTCAATGTATGTTTTTTCCCCCATCAAACCACTGGCACACTCGTCACTGTCTGAGCGGTTGTCCTATCACATGTTCTGTGTGCTTCACCACATGGATGAAGTATATGTCCTGCTGGGATTTTTACACGTATAGCATTAAGTGAATCTAGCTGATGCTTTGTTAGTTTAACACTTTACTTCTCTTCTGTTCATTAATACTGTATGTCTGCCATTATAAACAATCATTCTGTGGGTGTTTATTTAATAAAGCGCATATGAACTGAAGATGTTAATGTTAAGATGTATGTTGTAGGAGATATAATATACTATCATAAATAAAGGTGTAAAAATGAACTGATGCATTGTGACTTACTTTATAAAATAGGACAAAGGGAATAATTACAGTGTGTTTTATGTGCTATGAAACACTGTTGTTTGCACTGTAAATGAGTGTTGTGTAGTGTAGATAAGGCTGACCCGAGGGTTGCAGACGTCCACTGTCGACGGGGCTCAGTCCTCCTGCACACGGCCGACCGCAGGCTGCTGGGACCCTCCGGCACCGCCACTGGGAGACACGTATGCCTTCTGCACACACACACACACACACACACACACACACACACTCAGCATCACGGTCGATTCATGCAGCGTGTCCAAGCTGATGTTGCTCCTATCAATCAGAAGTGGACGAGGACAGCCGCTGTCACCAAATGTGATGCATACGAGGGTCAATGACGTGGCGTGTCAATTCTGATGTCCAAAGCATATTCATAATATAAAAAATGTATACATTTTTAAATGCACTTCTCATTAAGTGACTCAACTTCCCCCTCTTTAATTACTCATGTGAGAATTCATTATAAATAATTAATCTTTAAGGCACTATTGAGCTCAAAAGTCCCAAAATGTCATTCCGGGTAACTGTCCCGGCTTAAAATATGAATACAAAAATACGACAAACATGTAAAAAATATGAATAAAAGTATTTAAAATCTACTTGGGCATAATTGTACTGATGTTTTCAACGATACCTACAAATATAGTGGTAATACTAAGCTTATTTACATGTTTATGACAGAAAGACTTTTGTCTCCAAAGTGTGATTTCTCTAATGTCAGTCCTGGATAACAGACATCAATGACCATTTTGGACCATAATGCATTTTGGTATGTCATGTGACATAATATTGTATCAAAAAGAAGACCCTGAAGGAGCACCAGAACATGTGCAAAGGTCAGGAAGCGTCTCTTAAAATGTTGATATTTTGACCTTTTGGGTCACTGGTGCACTTTGTAGCAATATCATGTGACCTTTTGGATAACACTAATAAAACATTTATAATGTTTTTATATTAAAAGACTATCTATTTGATCTAAAAGATTACTTTAAGTGATTATAGCTAAGTTGTAGTTTTCCATAGGTGGTTAAGTTAGTGCCTGATTATAAAGAAAAATTATTTGTTTTGTCATTCCTGGATAACAGAAAACCTCTGCTAGCCGGGACATGTCATCCGTTATCCAGAATGACATATGCACAACAATCTAGTTTTTAATTAACATTTGTCAACTTTTAGGCATAGTTATTATAGTTATATTATTAACATTAACATTATTTAAATAATTATATGTTTTTTGCCATATTTTTGCTGTCATTCATCTTGATTTCCATATGATTCAATGAGTCACATGGGTCATTATCATTGAATTGAATTTTGTAATGTTAATGGTCAAATCATGAATAATGTAATCACATGAATGAGTGATGTGCACTATAATGGACATTATGTACAATAGTAGCAAACATACCTGACGATTCTTGTACTGCCATATTCTGATCTGAAACACACAAAACATTTTTTTTTTCAGAAAATAAAAAACAGTATTCAACATTTGAAGTGGATCAAAATCTTTCATCAAAGTTATACATACATTTTGAACAATACCCGTTCTTGTCTTAGGACAACTTTGATGAACTTTTTTGATCCACTTCAAATGTTGACTGCCGTATATCTCAGCAGAGTACAACCATCTGTTAGCGTTAAAGTCACCATGAAATCAAAACTGACAATCCTTTGGAGGAATGACCAAATCTGGATAAACTGAGAATCATGATTTTTTAAGTTTTAAACACGATTCTCCCATGATTCTGAACAGACAACTAAACAACAATGACCTGTAATGAAATGCTGCAGTCTATTTAAAATGTTTAATTAATCGGAATAATTCGGGTTTTTTTTTTAAATCAGTTTGAATGATGATTCAATGACTCACTTATAAAGCCTTCACTCGTTTCATTACTGGAGGAATCAGAGTTTTTGAATGAATCTCTTGAATGAATAAGTCAATGACAAATACAGTTTTTAACAGTCACTTGTAATTGATACAACCTTTATTTGAAGCATTTTGATCGCTTCTGTTGACAGTGTTTACTTGCGCAACTGCCCCGTAGGTGGCGATGTGCACTAAGAATATAAATCGCATTAGTCAACCAAGAGTTCAGGGTGTATGTGACAGTAAGTTAACCTTGTTTTCTGGAATACCACCCCGGTGGAACAAATACTGCAAACTAACCTGCTCTGGGGCGAGTTATGATCACAGACACTGAACCACTCTGTTGTCAGCTGTTCTTAGGTGTCACAATCAAATCCACTGAGCAGTTTCTCATCTCATAAGCAAAAAATAAACAAAAAACTTGACAAACAAGAGTCTCGCTGACAGCAGGTTGAGACAAACGAACTTAGACCAGAGACAATGGAAACAAGAGGGCTTTATACACACACACACGGACTAATGACTAAACAACACACACCTCAAAATACATTTACATTTATTCATTTAGCTGACGCTTTTATCCAAAGCGACTTACAATTGCTATATATGTCAGAGGTCGCACGCCTCTGGAGCAACTAGGGGTTAAGTGTCTTGCTCAGGGACACATTGGTGTCTCACAGTGGATTCGAACCCAGGTCTCTCACACCAAAGGCATGTGTCTTATCCATTGCGCCACTCCCACCCCATGGGTGAACCATGGGGTGGGAGCAAATAATGAACAAATAATGAACCAATAGGAACCACATGACAAGACGACAGGAACAGGGAGTCACAAGACATCACAAACAGATGTGACATCTGAGAGATGTCTGAGAGAACAGCCGAGTCCTCACCACAACTATAACCATAAAGACCAACTCTGAGAGAACAGCCGAACCCTCACCACAACTTTAGCCATAAAGACCTACTCTGAGAACAGCCGAGTCCTCACCACAACTAACACCATAAAAAACATTTCTGAGAGAACAGCGGAACCCTCACCACAACTATAGCCATAAAGACCAACTCTGAGAGAAGAGCCGAGTCCTCACCACAACTATAACCATAAAGACCAACTCTGAGAACAGCCGAGTCCTCACCACAACTATAACCATAAAGACCAACTCTGAGAGATCAGCCGAGCCCTCACCGCAACTATAACCATAAAGACCAACTCTGAGGAGAACAGCCGAGCCCTCACCACAACTATAGCCATAAAGACCAACTCTGAGGAGAACAGCCGAGCCCTCACCGCAACTATAACCATAAAGACCAACTCTGAGAACAGCCAAGCCCTCACCACAACTATAACCATAAAGACCAACTCTGAGGAGAACAGCCGAGCCCTCACCACAACTATAGCCATAAAGACCAACTCTGAGAGAACAGCCGAGTCCTCACCACAACTATAACCATAAAGACCAACTCTGAGAACAGCCGAATCCTCACCACAACTATAACCATAAAGACCAACTCTGAGAGATCAGCCGAGCCCTCACCGCAACTATAACCATAAAGACCAACTCTGAGAACAGCCGAGCCCTCACCGCAACTATAACCATAAAGACCAACTCTGAGAGAACAGCCGAGCCCTCACCACAACTATAACCATAAAGACCAACTCTGAGAGAACAGCCGAGCCCTCACCGCAACTATAACCTATAACCATAAAGACCAACTCTGAGGAGAACAGCCGAGCCCTCACCACAACTGTAACCTATAACCATAAAGACCAACTCTGAGGAGAACAGCAGAGCCCTCACCACAACTATAGCCATAAAGACCAACTCTGAGAGAACAGCCGAGCCCTCACCGCAAATATAACCATAAAGACCAACTCTGAGGAGAACAGCCGAGCCCTCACCACAACTATAGCCATAAAGACCAACTCTGAGAGAACAGCCGAGTCCTCACCACAACTATAACCATAAAGACCAACTCTGAGAACAGCCGAGTCCTCACCACAACTATAACCATAAAGACCAACTCTGAGAGAACAGCCGAGCCCTCACCGCAACTATAACCATAAAGACCAACTCTGAGAGAACAGCCGAGCCCTCACCACAACTATAACCATAAAGACCAACTCTGAGGAGAACAGCAGAGCCCTCACCACAACTATAGCCATAAAGACCAACTCTGAGAGAACAGCCGAGCCCTCACCGCAACTATAACCATAAAGACCAACTCTGAGGAGAACAGCCGAGCCCTCACCGCAACTATAACCATAAAGACCAACTCTGAGGAGAACAGCCGAGCCCTCACCACAACTATAGCCATAAAGACCAACTCTGAGAGAACAGCCGAGTCCTCACCACAACTATAACCATAAAGACCAACTCTGAGAGAACAGCCGAGCCCTCACCACAACTATAACCATAAAGACCAACTCTGAGGAGAACAGCAGAGCCCTCACCACAACTATAGCCATAAAGACCAACTCTGAGAGAACAGCCGAGCCCTCACCACAACTATAACCATAAAGACCAACTCTGAGGAGAACAGCAGAGCCCTCACCACAACTATAGCCATAAAGACCAACTCTGAGAGAACAGCCGAGCCCTCAGCACAACTATAGCCATAAAGACCAACTCTGAGAGAACAGCCGAGCCCTCACCACAACTATAACCATAAAGACCAACTCTGAGGAGAACAGCCGAGCCCTCACCGCAACTATAACCATAAAGACCAACTCTGAGGAGAACAGCCGAGCCCTCACCACAACTATAACCATAAAGACCTACTCTGAGGAGAACAGCAGAGCCCTCACCACAACTATAGCCATAAAGACCAACTCTGAGGAGAACAGCCGAGCCCTCACCACAACTATAGCCATAAAGACCAACTCTGAGGAGAACAGCCGAGCCCTCACCGCAACTATAACCATAAAGACCAACTCTGAGGAGAACAGCCGAGCCCTCACCACAACTATAACCATAAAGACCTACTCTGAGGAGAACAGCCGAGTCCTCACCACAACTATAACCATAAAGACCAACTCTGAGGAGAACAGCCGAGCCCTCACCGCAACTATAACCATAAAGACCAACTCTGAGGAGAACAGCCGAGCCCTCACCACAACTATAACCATAAAGACCTACTCTGAGGAGAACAGCAGAGCCCTCACCACAACTATAGCCATAAAGACCAACTCTGAGGAGAACAGCAGAGCCCTCACCACAACTATAGCCATAAAGACCAACTCTGAGAGAACAGCCGAGCCCTCACCATGAATCACTTTCAGACCCATTTTCTCCAGCTGATGAGCGTTATAAACACTAGAGCCGATCAGAAATGACTTTAAAGCACGCAGAGCGCTTATATTCACAGAATAAACATAACGTTCTGTGCATTGGTGTGGATGCTAATACAGTTATGATTATAGTTATTGTTATAGTTTTCCTTCTTTGTGTGAACAGGCCTTTAGAGCGTCAGCACTGACTCAGCACTGGATGAGGATGGGTCACATGACCTGCCAGTGGGCGGCAGCTGCACTAGTGTCAGGAAGCATCGATTTATGGCAGCAGATTTTGTGTTTTGCGCTCCTCCCACTCCAGCTCAGAGGAATAACATTACTTTTTATTGTACATCTGTTCATATGGCTTTATTCTATTACATGTTCAACTTTTTAGCTCCAAGGCGGCTCACTGTCATTCAATCGAGATAAACTTCATAGATTCATAAGAATAGATTAATGATGATAAAATAATGCATTTCCTTGCACTGAGAGAGTGGTATGGATATGTTATGCTCAGAGCTCAATAGCAGGCAGTTGTATTGAATTTAATTAGCCTAAATGAATAAAACCCAAAAGGCCTATGGCTTCCAGATTGTTCTGTCTGTCTTCAGTCAGTAGTTATCAGGTCATGTGACCCGTCAGCGGCGGCTCCTGCCAACCAGCCCTGCTCGTCAAGAAGAAGTGTTATGTGTTAACGCTTGAAATAACCACAGAAAGAAAATCAACCAGGAGCGGTACACTAAAATGTGATTCGATTTGAAGCGTGTAATGTTACGTATTTATTTGATTTATTTACTTATTTAATCGGGGACAGTACACATTAATAGTACATCACAATATGTAAAATGCGGCAGATTTAGCCAACACTGGCTAATTTACATCCGTTGTCCCTTTTGCAGGTTGATGTTAAGGTGCAAACAGTGTAAACAGTGTTCAGTTCACTTAATTTCTTGTAAACCCGTTGCCATAAAATTATTAAGTAAATAAACGTAATGCTTAATTGAAAAAATGAAGTTATGTGAACTTGACAATTTCACATTACTTTTTTTTTTTTTGTGATTAAATATGAAGTGTATTTACTTCATTTTAAGGCAACGGGTTTCCTAAAAAATTAAGTTAAGTCAACTGATCATTTCTGTGTAAGTTTATCACTTAAAGTGGCAGTTCATTCAACCTGATCTCTCCAGTCACAGACTCATCATCACACACCAGTTAAAGACGGCGGATAGTTTTGAGCTTGACAGTCCCTCTTTAACCACACTGGGAGACTAACTTCAGCTGGGAAAACCCCATCTTTAACCAGTCTTGTTACTTTGAAACTTTTTCTTTAATAGACCTTATGTAGCCCCGCCCCTTTTCAGCGCTGCGCTCGTTGTCTTTTGACTTCCGGTCTGAATTTTCACAGCGATCTTGCATATTTATGAATGAATGGCTCGTTTTAAAATCTTCC